>CM042011.1:7639782-8204782 GCA_023525715.1 Cichorium intybus | reverse complement strand
CACCGAGTGTTACAAGAAGGTGGCCGAGATTACTACCAACAAACCCCCTCTACTTCCTCATCGTCTCCGTCTATTCTCCAATCCCTTCCCCTTCATGCGGTAGGTTAATTTCATTTTTATTGTTTTTGGGGTTTCATTATGCATGCCATGTGCTTGATGAAATTACCTAATCAATTTCTTATCTTTTAATGTTTGGATCCCGACCAACTTCATTATTGCTCGAATAACTTCGATTAAAAGATGTCCGCAGTTTGATTGTATCGTTACTTTGATCCTCTTGTGAATTGATCACTCCATGTTTCAGATAAAGAGAGAAACTTTCAGATGTCGACTTAAAGAGGCTTAATTCTTGATTTCCAAACTGTCATTATTGTGAACTTCCATAATTTTTTAGAACAGTTTGATACTTGCATTACATTGTGCTATATTTGTGACAAATCACTCCATATGGTTTCCACATTTGTAAAGATTTAGGTTAATTTATATACAAACTGTTACTTTTCTCTCTGCAAACAAAAAGTCAAACTGAGTTTGTATCATTCTTGTACCTACTTTCTGAAAATACAAACTGACAAACCTAATTACTTTTCTATCAACTACTTTGTAGTCTTTTGATCGCGGGTATTACTTGTTGGTGAAATCAATTCAAGAACTTAGATCAAAAAAAGAGGGCATTGTAGCTGTTGGCATTGGTGGCCCTAGTGGCTCTGGTAAATCAAGGTAATTGTTATATACTCAATTCTTGTTTTGTATATAAATTTTCTGGCAATGTATTAAAATGGACATTGAATGATGTCTACAGCTTGGCAGAAAAAGTGGCATCAGTTATTGGTTGTAGTGTCATATCAATGGAAAACTATCGCACAGGAGCCGATGAAGGGAATGATTTGAATTCAATAGATTTTGATCTTCTAGTTCAAAATCTTCAAGTAAAGATTTCTTTCTTAAAATAATGCTAAAAAGATATTATATCACTTAAAGATTACTGAAAAAAACTCTTTGATTGACATAGGATTTGTTGAAGGGAAAAGATATATCGACACCCGTGTTTGATTTCCAACAAAAAAGACGCATCGGGACTAAAGAAATCAAGAGTACCTCTTTCGGGGTGGTGCGTAAAAGACATAACTACCCTTTGTATAGACTATCTGATTGTTCTTATATGCTGTACGTTGTTTCAGGTAATAGTTGACGGTACATATGCTCTTCATGCAAGACTACGTTCATTGCTAGATATCCGTGTTGCAGTGGTAATTAGTTAATTACCAATTTACCCCTAAACCACTTATATTATCCATTGTTATGTATCTCTAATGTCTATTCCTGTTGTGATGCCAGGTTGGCGGTGTTCATTTTAGTCTACTTTCTAAAGTGCAATATGATATTGGAGATTCGTGCTCATTGGACAATTTAATCGATAGCATTTTCCCGTTATTTAGGAAACATATTGAGCCAGATCTTCACCATGCACAGGTAGGGCATTTTAAGGTTCCAACCTCGTATTATGTCTTTTGTTTCCTGATTTATTATTTTCTTTTTGCAGATCAGAATCAACAATAGTTTTGGTCAATCATTTAGAGATTCGATTTACAAACTCAAATGTAAAAGCGAGGTCAGTCTGCCTTCTTTATACTTCCCGATTTATGATAATTTTATGTCAGTTTTTTAAAAAAAGTCAACGATGTTGTATCAGTCAGAAAGTGGACAATCAGCGTATTCTTTTCCAAAGAAGGAAGCACAAATTGATAAGTGAGTCATCAAATGCTTGTACTTCTACTTCTCTTTCTTATTGTAGTTTTAGTTTCTTGTCACCATTAAATGTGATATTAAAATCTTTCTTTTTAGTTTTATTGAGATGTATCTAAGGCCACCATCAGCAAGTGAAGTAGCCCGTGTTAATGATTGGATTAAGGTGCGACAAAGTGGTATCAGATATTATCTTTCATTGGGAGACCAAAGAATTCTTGACAAAAATTTCATTATTCGGCCAAAAGCCGAGTTCGAGGTGCATAAACATTAAACAGATTCTTTTTTATTCCATTTTAAATAGTTTTAATTTTTCACCAACTTTTTCCTGTTGTAACAGGTGGGAAGAATGACCCTAGGTGGGTTGCTGGCTTTGGGTTATAATGTTGTTGTGAGTTATAAACGGGCATCTAAATCAGTCATTTATGGAAATCTTTCAATATCACTTGAGACAATAGATACTCTTGCTGAAACATACCTAGTACTCAGGGGCAGAGATAGAAAAGTTTGTTCTTAATTCTCTTGCTTTTTCCTTTTTAAAGAAAAATTTATATTCTTTCACACACATGTTCATAATTTATTATTCTTATGTTTATACTTTATAGTGGGTTCATTTCTTTTTGTGTAGATGGTTGAAGCAGAAGCATCAAGGTTGGGCATCACTGGACCATGGATCACTAAATCGTATCTTGAAATGATTCTTGACAGCCAAGGTAACTTTTTAAAAAATTTTCTTATGCGTTGACTCTTTTGACCTTATATATATTTAACGACCTTAACCAGTTGACTTCCCTTTTCTTTTGTCTATGTTGAAGGTGTACCACGCTTAAATACACCCCCTCCTTTAGCTTCCATGCCTTCATCCACACGTACCGAACCACCTCTAATTGCACCAAAGCCTCTTCGTATACGTCCAGAACTTGTGAACCGCGATGATGACATGTCACAACCGTGGACGCGGTCCCCCACGAAGTCCAAAGTGGAGCCGGTCTTAGCACCGTGGCGGTTCATTTCATCGGACGGTTCACTTGTAGACGTGTCTTCCATTGGTATGTATTTTTTAACCAAAGTAAATAAATAAATAAACTTCCGTTTATTCACATAAGCCTTGGTGTTCCTCTCATCAAGCATCTACAGATCCTTCTTCTTTCAGGGACACACTGCAACTTGCCCCAATGCCTGATTCTTTTGATCTCGATAGAGGACTATTGCTTGCTGTACAAGCAATACAAGTATGTGTTGTATTTATGTTTTTTCTTAACATGATATGGTATTCTTAATGTTTATATGTTACATATGTTTTTTCAGGCTTTGTTGGAGCATAAGGGCCTACCTGTAATTGTTGGAATTGGAGGTCCAAGTGGATCGGGAAAAACCAGTTTGGCTCGCAAAATGGCAAATATTGTTGGTTGTGAAGTCATTTCACTTGAGAGCTATTATAAATCTGAGCAATCAAAAGATTTTAAATATGACGACTTCCGTTCACTTGATCTTCCTTTACTCACTAAGGTAGTATAACTTCAATCCTCTTTTTCTGAGTAAATTACAATTTTGGTCCCTGACTATAGCTGATTTTTTTCAGTTTTGATCCCAAAAACTTCTCTTGCAATTTTGGTACTTGTTTGAGGTTCTGTAACGTCCTTTGTCTTTGTTCCAAGTAAAAAGACTATCTTTTGGGACCAAAATTAAAAATTTACAGAATAAATATAAATCTCTCTCTCACACACACATGCCTTGAGTAACAAGCTTTCTGCGTTTCGATGCCAAAGCTTACTCTCGACAATGGGGTTGGGTTGGGGCCCATTTCCCTTTCTTTTAATTATTTAAAGAGAAAAAGACAAAAGTCAGAAAGGGTATATTGGTCGTTCCACAAAAATAGTTATCCCTTATTTTACAGGTGTTAGCAATAAGGACTTTTGGTGCAATGTTTTCCAAACTTAAGGACCACCGGTTAACAAAATTCCCATAAGGACCATTTGTGGTCTTGTTTTGTAAACCATAGGGACCATTTATGTACTTTTGTTTGCAAAAAGCAGCTATACTCAAAGACCAAAAATTGAAACAGGGACCAAAAACACTACAAGAACCGCAAAAGTAAAGGACCAAAATTGCAAGAAAAAACTTTATGGGACAAAAGTTACAATAATCAACTATACTTAGGGCCACAAATGTAATTTTATCTGGAACAGGGATAAAAAGTGCTACATAACCTCAAATAAGGACCAAAATTGCAAGATAACTTTTTTAGGGGACCAAAGTTGTAAAAATCAACTTTACTCAGTGACCAATTATTTGGAACAGTGACCAAAAACATTACAAGAACTCAAATAAGGACCAAAATTGCAAGAGAAAATGTTTTGGGTCCAAAATTGCAAAAATCAGTTATATTCATAGACCAAAATTGCAAGTAAAAACGTTTTAGGACCAAAATTGCAAAAATCAGTTATACCACGGACCAAAAACTGCAACTTTTTTTTTTTTTTTTTTTTAAAAATTTCCATTTGCATAATCTGGTATAAAAAATCTTTATGCTTGTTTTTTTTCTTCAGAATATCAGTGATATCAGAAGAGGTAGGAAAGCAAAAGTACCCGTATTCGATTTAGAAAGCGGGTCCCGCAGTGGGTTCAAAGAAGTTGAAGTTTCTGAAGATTGTGGAGTTGTAATAATCGAAGGTGTTTACGCTTTACACCCTGATATCAGAAAGTCACTCGACCTCTGGGTCGCTGTTGTAAGATCACCCAACTTTTTTCCTTTTTGTAAATCAATCATAAAATTTCACATCAAACCATTTCATTTTTAATCTTTTATAAAAAAAAAAAATACAGGTTGGAGGCGTTCATTCGCATCTCATATCCCGAGTTCAAAGAGACAAAAGCAAAGCCGGATGCTTCATGTCACAAAATGAAATCATGACAACTGTTTTTCCCATGTTCCAGCTTCACATCGAACCACACCTTGTTCATGCACATGTTAGTTAGTTACTTCACTTCCA
Source organism: Cichorium intybus (assembly GCA_023525715.1). Taxonomy (NCBI): domain Eukaryota; kingdom Viridiplantae; phylum Streptophyta; class Magnoliopsida; order Asterales; family Asteraceae; genus Cichorium; species Cichorium intybus. The sequence goes on along the minus strand of CM042011.1, from coordinate 8,200,043 downwards.
AAAAGAGGCTATGAAAATATTTTATAAAATTTAATAAACTTGTATTTTTGCAGTTGAAAATACGTAACGATTTTGATCCTGTGCTTTCCCCTGAAAGCTCGTTGTTTGTATTAAAAAGCAACAAACAAGTAAGCTCATTATATAATATTTAAAAGTTAAAACTAGTGAAAAATGTTTTATTATATACGTGACAGGTGGCGTATCAAGATATCTTAAAGTTGCTTGACCCTACAAAGATTTGCAGTTCGGCTCAAAACTTTATTGATATATATTTAAGGCTTTCTGGGATTCCAACTAATGGACAGTTAACAGAGAGTGACTGTATGAGGGTCAGAATATGTGAAGGAAGATTCGCACTTCTCATAAGAGAGGTCAGTGGTCACAATTTATATTTATTTTCTTAATCTTATTCATTAAAATATTTATTTTTTATTAGCCTATAAGAGAAGGGGATTTCATAATTCAACCGAAGGTGGACTTTGATATCAGCATCACTACAGTTTCTGGTCTTCTCAATCTTGGGTACTAACTTTATATATATTCATCTTTTTTTTTTTCTTATATTTTTTGCGTATTACTTCTATATAATTATGTTTATCCTCTTTTGGATATTCATTCAGGTATCAAGCTGTAGCTTACATTGAAGCGTCTGCATATATCTACCAAGATGGAAAGGTAAATATTGTTATTACGGACCATTTCTGTGATTTACTCTATTTTTTTTATTGTATTTGTGTCGATTTTAATTAAAAAAAATTGGATGTTTTGTAGCTTCTTATGGAGGTTGATCATTTACAAGATGTCCCGGGGCCATATATACAAATAAAAGGGGCAAATAAAGAAGTTGTAGTGGCAGCCGGTTCGGCTCTTCAACTTGATGGTTCATACACCACAAAGGTTTTTTTCAACTTTTTTCTTTTCTTTTAAAGTGTTTAATTATTAATTATTATTTTTTGTTCCATTTTTTTTAGAGTTACCTCGAAATAGTACTGGAGAAATTACCGGCATCGGATATAAGTTCAAGCGGGATTCATGCACAACAAGCTGCACGGTTGCAAGAACTTGTTGACAACATTCAATCTCAGGTTAATAGTGAAAAACGTATACTAAAAACGTAAAATATAAATAAAATATTTGTAGAGTTTTATTTATTTTGATGTCAAAAACAGGGTAGCAGTTCATCTTCTGAGTCATCACCGAGTCGGGAAGTTGTTTCCCCCATGGAAGGTGTGATTGAAGATATGCAGTCAAGAATCAAAAGACTCGAACGGTGGCAAGCGATTAATACAGTACGTACCCATTTTGGTCATTTCACATTTATCAATTTCTTTTACATTAATTAAAAGTAAGATTTGATCGTGTGCAGGTGCTATGGACGTTCTTAATGTCTGCTTTTGTTGGATATTCACTTTATCAAAGGAAGCACCAGTAATTAACAGTTTTAGACACCGGATTTTATTCTTCAGAAACATATGAAAAGTTTAAAAAATTGGACGATTAATTGAAGCTAACCCCAAAAACCCGACACTAACTAAACACATAGCAGTAACTTTATTGTATGCCTGGTAAATAGTTTTTTTTTTCTTTACCTTGTAAAACAACTTTTCCCCAAATCGGAAGGCAATAACTTTATGATGACTTATTTTTATATTATATTTAGAGTAAATTACACTTTTGGTCCATGTGGTTGGCAAAAAATACCACATAGGTCCTAATTTTCCATTTTCAACATTAAATGTCACTAAGGTTTGCGTAAATTACCAAATAGAGCCCTGAGACATATAAAAAGACTAAAATATCCTTTATAATTTCTTTTTCTTTTTTCTTTTATACATATTATATAATTAATTAATAAAAAAAATAAAAAACCTAACCCACCCCACCCCCACCCCTACTCTCTCTCTCTCTCTCTCTATATATATATATATATATATATATATATATATATATATATATATATATATATATATATATATATATATATATATATATATATATATATCTCCCCAACGAATTCATCACTCGACCGTCTATTGCTTCTGTCCCGTGGACAGACCGTTTACAGTGGCTCACCGGCGAATCTCCTTTCCTTCTTCGTTGATTTTGGCATCCAATTCCGGAGAAAGAAAATCGTACCGAATTTGCACTCGATTTGATCAGAGAACTCGAGGGTTCTCCTGTAGGAACCAGAAGCCTTGTCGAATTTAACAAATCGGGTACGTAATTGTCGTCGCGATTCTCGCTTACTACCTCCTCTTTAGCGGCTTCTTCATCAATCGTGATCGATGAGCGAAACAATCAAACCTGCAAATAGAATTGATCTTTTGAAGTCGGTAATTCGAGAAGGAACGGAACTGGACGAGACGCAAAGATAAGTCAACAGATTGGAAGTAAAATTCAAAATCTGATCCTGTGTTAGTGAAAATAGAATTGATCTTTTGAAGTCGGTAATTCAAAATTGAAATCGCTATATTTGTAACGGGAATCCCTAAATTCTTTATACTCACAATCAAACCTGCAATGGATCTGAAATTGTTAATCACAGTTTACTCGTCAATCTTTGGATGTACCATTGCTTCTAAATGACTGTAAGCTTGCTATAAATTGGGGAACCCGCAAATGGTTAACTCTGTAACGATCCTTCAGATCCGATGCTTCAAAATCAGATCTCGCTATAGAACCTTCAATCTCTGAACTTCATGTCTGCACTAGCGAACTGACCTTCAGTGACGGAAATTGGAACTTCAAAAGCTTTGATGCAATCGCAACCACAGTGATGAATTCGTTGGAGAGAGAGAGAGAGAGATAGAGAGAGAGAGAGGGGTAGGGGTGGGGGTGGGGTGGGTTAGGTTTTTTATTTTTTTATTAACTAATTATATAATATGTATAAAAGAAAAAAGAAAAATAAATTAGAAATGGTATTTTAGTCTTTTTATATGTCCCAGGGCTCTATTTGGTAATTTACGCAAACCTTAGTGACCTTCAATGTTGAAAATGGAAAGTTAGGACCTATGTGGTATTTTTTGCCAACCACAGGAACCAAAAGTGTAATTTACTCTTATATTTATTGATCGAAACTTTTTTGTCACTTCGTAAAATTTGGATTTGGTCATGTTTTAGAGAGAAAAGCACAACTTTTTTTATATTATATTTATTTATTTATTGGATAGGGGGTGGTGCAAAAAAAAAAACCCCTTCAAGGGTGGTGTTAATAAAGTAATAATCATTGACCCATTCAATTTTGGTGTAGTTAGTATGAAATTAATGATTTTGAAGTAGCGTTTGGGCTTTGACGGGATTGGAAGAATGACCAAGTCAAATGAAATTAATTCATTAAATTTTAGTTTCATTCAAAAGGGTGGAACAAAGTGGAACAGCAAGTCAAAATACCAAAAAATCATCTTATCTGTCTCTCATCTATAAGCTATCGCTACTCACACACATACTTACATATCAACACCCCTACCCCAACCCTCATCACCCCAACCTCCCGCCCTACCTTCGCCTGACCCCTCCCCAACCCTCGACCCCCCACACACACACACACACACACTCACACCCGTACCCCTATCCCTACCCTACCCACAGCCACAACCACACCCCCTCACCCATACCCATACCTAAACCCACACCGCGGCCCCCACACACACACACCCCCATCCCACACTGTCTCCCTCCCCCATCCTCACCCTCACACCGCCACCGCCACCGCTACCCCCCACCCCAAATCAACCCCAACCACCCCACCTAACCCCCACACCCCCACCCGCACCCAACACACGTGCGAGATTGTTTATTTATAATTATAGCATGCTGAAAATATTTTAGAAACGTTTTACAAATTGAAGACAACCTAATAATTTTAACGTATTTTCATGTCTTGTCCTAGTGTGATCAAATGCTATAAATAAGAACTAATTTAGTCTCGTCCAGTCCAGTCCAGTCCCGTCTGTTAAGTCCAATCTCGTCCATGTGCCAAATACTAAAGAATTTTTGTTAACACTTTTCATTCCTCAAGTGAAAAATGATAATTCGTATTCATTTTTTTTGGGTAATATTAAATGAACCCCTCTACACACAGGTATGTGTTTGAGATCGAGATGTGTTTGACTTTCGATGATCAAAATGTGGGACATAGGGGGTGGTGCCGAAAAAAAAACCCCTTCAAGGGTTGGGTCGAATTCCTACCCTGGTGGCATTGAAAAAAAGAGGTGTTAATATTGGAGATTCTCGATGTGGGGCATGCTTATCTGCTGAAGAAGATGCGGATCACGTGCTGGTAAATTGTCCCCTGGCGTGCCAAGTTCTCACAGCAATATGGCGATGGTGTAATGTTCGGGTGGGGCTGTTGTTCAAAGTCAAGGAGGTTATTAATGTTATTTCAAGGTGGGGTTGCTGCAAAAAGAAAAGGAAGGGGCTTATCAACATCATATATGGTGCCTTCTGGTGTCTTTGGCGATCTAGGAACGAACGCATCTTTAACAATATTGGATCAAAATCGGCGAAGATTATTGACGATATCAAAGCTTTGGTATATGTCTGGTACAAGCATAGATCATCGAAGGGCGATTTGAGTTGGAATAATTGGTGTGATTCTCCCATGTCTTGCTTGTAATACTGTTTCTTTTCTTTTGCCTTCTGTTTTTCTTTTCTTTTGTACTCTATTTTCCCGCTAGCTACTTGCTAGTTTGGGTTTTTTAATATATTCGCCGGTTCCAAAAAAAAAAAAATAAAGTAATAATCATTCCCCATTAAATTTTTGTGTGGTTAGTCGTGAAATTAATGAGAGGTCACATGAGTTAAAGTAGTGGTTTATTTATAACTTTTGAATTTCTATGATCAAAATGCGATCTTTAATCATAATTTCATTAATTTTTATACCACTTATACACCGGACCCATAAAATAAAAATGCTATATATTAGAAATGAATACTAAATTAACTTGCAAAAACAACTGAAACCTTGATGAAAAACATTACATAGGTGTTCCAAAAATACACTTCAAGGGGTTGTTTCATTTCCTTCTAGGAACCCTAAACAATATTTGGTTAATAACAAACCTAAAACAGCTACACCATTTACGTATTAGAGTGCTTATAACCTTTTCTTTTTGCTTTCTAAGATGCTAAATTTCACAATTCGAATTCGGAACACCACCCCACATTCATACCTTCAAACATGGCTTGACACACTTTTCATCGATGAAAATAGTGACGAAACAGCTTCTCCTACTGTCAAGAAAAGGCTATTTGGTTGCAACATATCGTGTGTTCCGTCCGCTTTTTGCAATTTTTCCATCACTTCTCCAACTGGATTCACCAATGCAAGCTGGAACAATTTCAAAAAAACGTTAATCATGACTGTAAATACCACAAAAGATAAAAGAAAGACGAATACACTATCGTAAACGTTTTTTTGCATATTTTCTAGCATATGCGTAGATATAACGTTATTTGGTTCTTTTGTTTGATGAGCAAGCGAAAATGATCATGAAGAATGTTTGTAGCTTACCGATTAAAGATTATTTACCCGATTATATAGGTTAAACAAATACTTAGAAAAAAAGAAGTAAATAAGCTGTTGAATGGAACTTGCCTCAACACCCTTCTTTTCCAAAACCCTCCTAAGTTCTTGGACAAATGTCACTCCATTTGTATCAATGGCACTTACAGCTGAAAATACACAAAAAGAAGATATTAGCATGTTGGATCCATCCAAAGCCTCTAGAATTGGTTGGGTTGGTAACGGTCAAAGACCATGTTTTTTTGGTATGAATAATGTTGGGTGAAATCGGACCATTTAACCGTAATAAAATATTGTAACTGTCATCTCTAACTTTTTAATTAGATAAAAAAGTGGAATTTAAAAGTTACCAGCAAGGTCCAGAACCACAAATCTTAGACCGGAATGCCTTTTGGTTTCTTCTTCTTCTTCATAATCTTGTATCCACCTTAAAATCCTTCAAGAAACAATGAAAAGAAAAAAATGAATTCTAGTTGTCAAGCGGAAGGAGATTGAAATACAATACACGGCTTAATAAACCTCTGTTCTTGATTTATCGTCACAAACAAAATCATTATTCTAATAACTCAAAATGCAAAAACAAGCTTTACAATGTTTTGTTTAACTTAATCCGCAAAGTACAACTTAGTAAAATTGTTAGAGCCAAAAGGCTTTCCCTGTTAATTTCTAGCAAGTGTACCCTCGTTTTGTCAAATGTCTTTTAAATATTTTATAACAACACTTTATCTAGACAACACCATTTAATGAAGAATAAAGAACCACCATAATTGTAGTAGGCTATCGACGTGTCATAATCAAATTAGGACAATATGATATAAAAAAATCTATGGAACAAATTAATTACCTATCATTGAGATAGTTGGAATTGGCAAAATTGATTGGTGCTTGAATGCTTAAAATCAAGAAACCTGGTACCGAAACAGCATCCTTGTACTGATCTCTGTTCCTAAATATGTCAGTACCAGGTATGTTTCCCAACACCACGGTCTTAGGTCTCGTCATCTGCAACACCATCTTGAAGATCGAAATTCCCACCTGAAAAATTATAATAAATCCATAAATTTCTTGTTCTTTTACAAATTTCGTAATTCTGTTATCGTATGACTATCAGTAAATACTTACGGCCAATGCAAGCCCTTCTTGGACCGATATAAAGATCACACCAAAGAAGGCACATAACATCACAACGAAGTCGAATTTATCGACTTTCCATATTTGGTAAGCGGCTGGGATGTCGATGAGGCCAATGACGGCTGTGACAATGATTGCACCCAATACGAGGTTTGGTGTATATTGGAATAACGGCATCAAGAAAAGAAGTGTCACCATAACCGTAACCGCCATAATTATGTTGGAGACAGCCGTCCTTGCTCCCGCGTTGTGGTTCACGGCGGACCGCGAAAATGCACCTGGGGTTGTAAGGTGGGTGTTAGAGTACAAGTAAAGGGTCAAAATGTACAAGTTATAAAGCATGTCAATCTAGTCAAAACAGGTACATTTTAAAAGGTTGTACAACAATTAATTGAATTTTTGACTAATTGATGCTGAATATGAGAAATATATATATATATTTTTGTCATTTTGTCAATTCTTTTTAATTCGATAAATAATGAACTCTTTTTGGACAACAAATAATTAACTTTTTGACTAAATGATGCTAAATATGAAAGGACTTTTATACCTTTTAGTTTTATTTTAAATTGGAAAGTAATTAAACAAAACTATTTGAGTATTTCTTTAATTTATTTAATCGATTACCAATAAACTTTAACACGAATTGACCTTATTTAAACATAAACAAATTAAAATCGTTCTTTACCGGTTGTGATGTAACATGAAGTTGTGGAACCAACAACATTCATGACTCCAATTGCTATCATTTCTTTGTTACCATCAACCTGGTAATTCTTTAGGGCAGCAAATGTTCTTCCTACAGCAATCCCTTCCTGTTGCGAAAAGACCAAAACACCCTTTAAGAATGTTGGGCTACGTATGTTAACAGTAAAAGTTGTAACTTACAGTGAGGGAGATTATGCCGGTGATGAGCCCAGTTTTCAAGACTAAGCCAATATGACTTCCATGAAAATGTAACATGTTCCATGAAGGTGGATTCAATCCTTGTTCTAACTTCCCTATCTATTTAACACATTACGACAACAATAATTAGAATTAATGATTTATTAAAACGAGTTAGTCAGTTAGATAAACAGAATTGACACTCATCCAATTTAAGGTAATATATTCTCGTTGTATAAAGTGAATTTACAATTTACTTCAGATTTATCATCTCAAAAGTTTTAGCTATGTAAGTCTAAAGTAAAAAGATGATCTAAAATAAGTTGTTATTTGTATTTAATCATATAACATTTAAGTAGAAAAAAAAGATAATAATAAGACTTTACCACAGAAATTCCATGGCGTTCAGCTTTGAAAGCAAAAACAATAAGTGTAGAGAGGATGACTGAAAGCAGAGGAGCTCCTGCTGATACCCAAAACAACTTTGGTTTCTTGATGCTCTGAAACATGTTATAAAGATTTGTTACAGTAAATTCTTGATAAAATATAACAAAATTTTCGATTAGAAAGCACTAATTTGTCTATCACATGAAGTGCGTTTTTTTTCTTAATATTTTTACTATTATAGTAAAAACTAAATAACACGCATATCAATCATGTACAAGACCGAATCATATCATAACCCGTTCTTTTGTTTTGTAATGAATAAATACTACTAAGCTAAGTAATTAGTGAGTGCATGTCAGCATGTTGATGTGAATGGAATTAAAAAATAAGCATAAATCAAAAAATAATACAATATAAGAAAAAAGGAATTTTTGTTTCATGGAAAAAGTAATGGGGAAAAATAAATAAATAAGATTGTCTTTTAGCAAGGATGCCCTTTATTTTCGTACCACCCTTCCTCGTCACATGTTTTATTTTTGACCCTCGTGAAGTGTTGTCCCCTGTGCATGGTTTTTTGCGGCTTTATTTTATTCTTTTACGCAAATTAAAAATAAATATAAAAAAGCTAGAATACATACGTACGTACACGTATCTGTACACGCATAAATACTTACAATGTGTCTTGTCACAAGCAGGAATACAAGAAAACAAAACCCCATCAAAATTGTTTGCCATGACCACTGCATCCAAAAAAATTAATATTAATAACTCTTACATGTTCTTATAAAAATTGTTTCAGATATTTAACTTATGTTAAACTATTATATTGAATTATCTATCAAAATTTTTTAACTTTACCTCTTTAGTGTTGTGAAAAACAGAGGACATAACAGGAACCAATCCCATTTCTTTAGTGAAATGCGTGATGCCAAGAAGGGCTTTCAATTGTTGAAGTGAAACTATGATTGCTGCCCCAGCCATGAATCCAATAAGTGTCGCCTTTGACAAGAAGTCAATTATGAATCCAAGCCTACATCCATATAATTATAATCACTTATACACCATGCATTAAAACTTGTACAATCGACAACCTTATTGTCCCATGGAATGTTTTAGACAAAGAGAGGTCAACATCATCTGACCAAATGAAATCAAATTAACATGTTTGATCTGATTTTAGCCGTCAGATAATGTTGTTGATTAATATATAGTTGACCGTTGATTTATTTTCAAGAGAGAAATAGAAAGTGGACCTTAGAAATCCAAGAGAGGCTTGAAAGAGACCAGCGAAGAAGGTAGAAGTGAAGGCCAATTGAAGAAACAAAAGAGGGTCTTGGGCAGGTGACACTTCTTGTCTTAACATTGACCCCATTAATAGTGATGCTATTGACACCGGTCCAACCGCTAGATCTCTTGAGCTCCCTAGGACAGCATATACTAGTGGTGGCACAAAACTTGAATCTATAATCATTTAAATGACGTGTTAGAACATGTATTTTTAACGGTTGATGCATATTTTTTGTCGGGTAAGACATGATATTATACGTTTGTTACGTTTTTTCTAAAGTTTTAGGAGCAATTTGATTGCGTGAACCGATACTTCACTTAGAATCTTTTGGACAAAAAGTAGGTAAGTGAAAAAGAAAGAATCTTTATACACTTATATTTCTTAATTGAAATTATTCATTCTTGTAAAGTATACCATCTTTTTGAAATTTCCACAAGGTTCAAAATTTGAATTATTATGACTAGATCTTTTAAAGTAAATGAGTTTGGGTCAGAAAAAGAATACTTACATAGACCAACGATAGGTGGGAGATTGGCAAGCTTTGCATAGCTTATACCCTAAAAAACAATAATAAAACCAAAAGACAATTCATGTCAACAACACTAAACAAATAAGCAGATTGATAGCATAAGCAAAAGTGAAAAAACAAAAGACAAAGATTTACTTGAGGAATGGCTAAACTAGCAATGGTGAGTCCAGAAACAACATCAGATTTGAGTAGATTAAGATTGTAGTCAGGACCCCATTGAAGTATAGGGAAAATGTACTGAAAACCAAGCAACCATTTTTGTTTAGTGGATTGGCCTTTGAACTGCCTAAGAGGATCATCGGGAAAGAAGGTTTCTTTGAGCCTATTCTTTAACTTCTGTAAACTGCTTCTCTTTGGTGGTGTTTCAACCTTGTGAATCTCCATAGCTATCTCTACACATGGATGATCATGATGATGATTATGTTCGACCTTACCCTCCATTCTTTTGTTTTTTACAAAGATGGAATCTTTTTGATAACCCAAGATCGAGAAATTGAAGGATTGTATAAGAGAAAGAACAAGAAGATGGAATCAACATGAGGGGGTGTTCGCACTTATAAAGAATCATGGGTTGGTGTTGTTTATGTCATCTTGTGAAACATGCATCCCCACACATCCATCAACTTTACAAATGGATGAGAGAGAGAGAGAGAGAGAGAGAGAGAGAGAGAGAGAGAGAGAGAGAGAGAGAGAGAGAGAGAGATTTTCTTGATTTTCCTCTATATTTCAAGAAGGGTGGGTATAGTGTATGGATGAGGGCTACGGAACTTTTTTAGATTCTGGCTAAGTTCAAAAGGGACATAAAAGAAAAGGGTTTTGGTTGGTTTGATGCATGAGTGGATCAATAATTGAAAAGGTTGATTAATGTTAAAAGTGGGTATGATAAACAAGATTGGTTTTAGGTATTGCTAGTTATCCGCGGAAGGTGCACTTCTCTAAGCTGGTTATGACTTCAATGGTGGGCAGTTGAAGAAAGTTTAAATGCATTTCTGATGTATGCAGAGACGATAGAAAGAGAGTTTGTCTCTCACTAACATGGTCGGTACGACGGTTCTTGATAACGTCGATGATGGTCTTTATTTTATTTAAATATCTTTTTACGTGATCTTGCTTTATTATTTAAGTCGGCATGAGTAATATAGATTATATTTCTTTTTATTCAGGTCTTATTTTCCCAGTATAGTTGCTAGGGTCGGTGGAACCGTTTGAAGATCATGTGTTGATGTAGTTCGATTATTTCGATTTGTGAAATGAATGCGATTTGTTCTTCTAATATAAATATAATAATAGGTGTTATGGTTTTACAAAGAAATAAAGAAAGTATCGAGCGCCTAGCTAATATTGATGACGTCGAATGTGAATTATTTTCAAAATATCATTCAAAATTAGTGTGTTTAATTATTTCATAACCGAATTTTACCTTAACCGACAGAACAGTTTATAAATATGTTTTTTACTATTAAAACTTTCTAGATATCATACTATTATTGTCGATAATCCATATGTGGTTGTAAAGCAAATTAATATCGTTTATTGTGGGGATGATCACAAAATTTACCAAAATGGTACTGTGTGCGTTTGCATATGGTTAAAATTATTGTATTTTACCTTGTATGTATTTGGTCATTTTTGTATAGTTTTGCCATTCTATATGATTCCAATTAACGACTGAGGATCATTATAAAACAATTTTGTATTTGTTTCAGCAAAATGCAACTAACAGAATGAATTTCGAAAAAAATGTCATACAACAGCAGATGGCATGGTGAAACAGACAATGAGCAAACATGAAAAATATATTAAACCTTCAAATATATAGTTGTTGGTTTATGTTTTGGTTATGAATAAGATAAAATCCTTTCCCATTGGATGTTTTATAGTTATGTTTTGATTAGAATTTTCTTTTCTATGTAAAGTGAGACATTATGTATAAATTTATTATTATTATTATCATTCTCTTTTATCATGTTTACTTTTATATTAATTTGCAACATTTGTTAAAAAATATGGCTAATATGTTCATTTATAACTATGGTGGGTGGCTATCCATTCACCATTTCTAGATTATAATCAATAGCCATTTTCAAATGTTTTAGTGTGCATAAACTTTAAAGGATAACAAATGTTATGGTTAACATACTTTTATGGGGCTAAATAGACAAAAGTAGCCAACACGAAAATGTTTTGTGAGTCTACAATGCTTTTGTAGTTATGTTTTAATTTAACATACATGATTAAATGGTAAATAACATTACACATACTAGATAATTGTGTGTCAAAAAGACAAATAACGTTATGCTAATAAAAGTTCACGTGACTAAATATTACCAAACGTCACATTAACAATAATTTCAATTTACCATTGAATGACCAATAGTCGTCACTATACAAAAAATACTTGTGGGTCTACAAAACGGTTATGGCTACAGTCATTTGAAATAATGCTTGATTACATCAACACATTTGTCACGGTTTACTTAATTCCCTGTGTTTAAAGTCTCAAACAAGCAATCGTTTTGTGACTAAATAATAGCAACGACTATAGTTAAAAGAACTTCATGTGGCAATTGCATGAATTATAGTCACTAGCAATATTTACATGTGTGTCTGGAAAGACTTTATGACCTCACTTATTTGACAAAATGCTTTATTACAACACTTTTGACCACACATTGCTTAATTTCATGTGTCTAAAGTGTCAAATAATGTGTCTCAGTCAGAGCAACGACCACACTGAAATGAACTTCATGTGTCCATTACATGAACGCTAGTCAATATCGAAATTTACATATGTATCTATATTAGGGGTGTGCATGGGTCGGTTTGTGTCGGTTTTGGGGTAAAACCGAACCCAAATCGATTAGTTCGGTTTTTGGTTTCTGAAACCCATTGGGTTCGTTTTCAGTTTTTGAAGTCAGTTTTAGGTTGGTTTCGGGTTCAACCCATGGGTTCGTGGGATTTCGGTTTCAACCCGTGGGTTTTGGGTTTCAACCCACTTTCCAGCAATCATTAAAAGATATAGAAAAATAATAAACATATTTTATCAATTCTTTTTAGTCATCATTTACAAGGAATAACATTTTGATACAATTTTATATATTTGACTCTACAAGAAAAAAAGGTATTGACGTTAGCCTTTGACATATTCAAGAGGGCATTATCACGATACTTCGGATTTTTAATGAATTGAAACGTTAGAAACTCGGTGAAGGAGATAGAAGAATAAATAGAAACATGTCAATCTACAATGCCCATGCATCCGGCTAACTAATACCCTGACATACTACAATATATATCATATATTAATAATATATCAAATATTTATGTTTAATAATATATAACGCGGGTCGGTTTGGGTTGGTTTCCGATAGGAAATAGGCAAAAGAAATAAAGTTAAACTTTTAAGTTCACATGCAACCTAAGGATCTATGTTTTCTCTAATTGAATCTATAAATAAGAACATCTAAAGAACCCTAAAGGCATAATCGAAAATTACTAAAAGAAGGTTTTATATTACATACCTTTTGTTGATCTTTTGGAAGCAAGCGCCACAAATGTTGTACCTCAAATGGTTCACACCCAAACTAGCAACAAGGAAGACCAGAGAGAGAGAGAGAGATAGAGAGAGAGAGAGAGGAGAGAGAGAGAGAGAGAGAGAGAGAGAGCTTATGAAAATCGCAGAATATATGGTGCTAGAGAGGGGTATTTATAGCCTTAAGGGTGATAGCAGATAAGCCTTAAAGATAAGTATTATTTGAATTTAATCCAGATAAATCTTTTATCTTAAATTCAAAACCCTATCAGCTGCCATAAATAGCCTTATATATTTATCTATTATTTTCGAAAATCATAAGGATTTATATCCTTAATTTTCGTCCAAAAATAATTCCCTGAATTATCTATTGCTCAACTATTGAACAATTACAATTCGGCCCCTACACTTTTAGTTAATCACAAAATTAATTCTAATTAATTTCTGATTAACTATTAATTAAATATTACTATTTCTAATTAACATATTATTCTCATAATATATTAATAAATTATTTATCTTGATTTATTAATCATATAATAAATCAATCTCTCTCCATAAAAGTCATATTGTCCAATTACTAGGTATGAGGGCAATCCAAAAGAACTGTGCTACTATCAATTCAAGTATATACAAATTATAGTTATGACTTAGACACCTAATCTAACAGTTTCGGGTCGGTTTCACCGATTTGGGTCAATTTTGGTTTTATGGGTTGGTGGGTTCAATGAACCTGAACCCAAACCGAAACTTTCGGTTTTTTAAAATCTCAAACCCAAACCGTCAGTTTCTATTTTGGTTTTGATTTTTCGGTTTCGGTTTTGTCGGTTTTTCGATTTCCAGATTCGATTTTCCTCACCCCTAATCTATATACAGTTTATGACCACAGTTATTGAAAAAAATACTTGATACAACAACACTTTTGGCCACGATTTGGATAATTATATGTGTCTAAAGGCTCAATAATTAATATTTTTATGACTAAACAATAGCAAACGCCATATATAAACTTGATTTATGTCGTCATTCGATGCAAAATAGCCACCATAAAAATCAATTGTGTGTTTATAAACAATTTTTAGTCACAGTTTTAGACAAAATGTTTTATTAAGTTAACAAATATTACTACCCATTAGTCACACTTTCTTGATACGGCCACAGTGTTTTAGTTGATACCCCCACACAAAACTAATGTAGCCGTATAGTATCTAAAATGACACCATATTTGGTCACACTTTCGATGAAAAAAAAAATCGTGTAGCTAAAGACATATGGTCATGCTTTTTTGTGTGACTATATCTGTTTTGTGTACTAGTAATTAAATTAGTGGCGTAACTCACACGTCACGAAGATGGTAAGAACGCGACACATCTGACAGGCCTATGTGACGTAAAAGAATGTGACGCGTTTGAGAGGCCTACGTGACGTGTTCACATCACAGAGACAGCTGTTGCAATCTAGCTTGTCCAGCTCATTAAATGGTGTGTTGACCCGATAGGTCTTCGTTTGACCCGATAAAAACACTACATGTAAGTGGGTTTTCATCCCATAAATCTGGAGAGCTCCTTCCCAAACTCTCCCGAGAACTAGTGTGTGTGTTCTTAGTTTTTTAGTATGTATGGCCGGATTCTTGAAAATAAATGGTGTTTTCAAAGGGATTTGGTTGCAAATAATTGAGCACACAAGGGTATGCAAATAATTGAGCACACAAGGGTAGGAACTCAAACTCCATGCTTTGTTTGTATTAATTCCAACATATGTATGAGATTTCATAAACCCCAAATCCTAGGGTTTGGTCAATATGATGAGTTTATGGTTAGATAATTATCCTTTGTAGATGTTCAAGCTATTTTCTAGCAAAGCCATTGTTTATTGATGTGAGGTTATGACATGAAAATGATGCAAGTGTTTGTGATAAGTAAAGCATGTTAATAATGGGAGAAGATGATATAAAATGTGAGATATGGTATATGATGTGTTGATTGTTGATGTTGAACTAGTAAAGTAACATTAAAAGCTATGTTATAATCAAGATTAATACATCCCTATTACAAGATCATGCTTGATGAGAAACAATTGTGGGGCTATTTTGGGGTTATGATGGAATCCCAAGAATATTGATTTATTGTGACATTCTTACTTTTGCCTTTATGGATTAAGTCATAAGCTTAATGAGTTACCAAGCACTCATTGAAATGAGTGCAATAATGTATTTGTCATTTTAAACATATAAAACTATGTGTTAATGTGAATTGTATGGAATCATGATTATATGATTCCAAGAGCAAGAGGAGGAGAGGCCAAATGTGACAATTGTAAAATTTGGTCAACGAAAGTCAACTGTAGTCAAACGAAGCGTACGTTAACCCGTTTGTTGAAAAGTAATTTTCCATGATATTACGATGTATTATTAGATATTATAATACTACGTACGCTAATTCAAAATAGTTATTGATTAAACGTCGAAAATACGGACAGTAAACTACTGTAGCGTAGAAATTCGATAATCGTACAATTATTATTTTGAGAATAATAATATTCATAAAACGATCTACTCGTAAATACGAACCTGTGGATATATAGAACGTCGAAAACGGAGTTCGTATGTAAAAGTTACAACAATTAAATCGCTGTGAACGGATAAATGTACACAGGGTTTGGACTCAAAATACAAAATATGGTGCCTTAAACATCAAATATGGAATAACAAATCATATATTATGGAACGTAATACTATCTAGTATTTAATTTCAAAGCCAAATACAATTTTCGGTAAAATGCCGAAAATCGCGAATTCGGAAGAATACTGCGCTTAAATGCGTATTTCAACGTCTAACGAGTTATAATTCAATCCAAATAAATGTGTGACAATGTTTTTATACAAAATAATTATTTAGAACTGCGTTTCATCAAAAACTCACAAAATTTCACTAAAACGTCTTAAGATTTTATAAAAATCACATAATTATATAAGTAAACTACCATTTTTATAAAAACTAACCCACCCCACCCCACCTCCCTTACCCCTCCCCATCGGCAGCCATGTGATCTCCAAAGATCACACCATATCTCATCTTTACTATTCATAATCTAGGCCTTATGGCTATAAAATCATACTCTCATTAAACAATTATAAAACTCATACATATCATTTTATATATATATATATACAACTCCAACATAACTCATTCTAGTGATAGAAAGCTCTCTCTTCTCCTCCTTTCTCTCTCAAACTCGGCACACACACACACCACCTCCTCTCCAACCCGCCACCACCATACATCACCACAAACCACCACCATCTTCCACCATTTTAGGTGTAAAACATCCAATTTTTGGTAAGTTAAATTCTCTTGTGATTTTAAACACTATTACACAAGTTTTATTCCATTTACACACACTAATATTTACGTAAAACTATTGGGTAATAGTTTTGTCCAAAGGTCCTTCGAGCTACGAAGCCTAGATCTTGCTTCCTACCGTAAATCCCGCAAGATCAATCTTATTTTTAAGTAAAGCACGCTTCAAGGGTGAGTTCATACCCCTCATTTTCATCTTTTCTAAACGTTTTGGGGGAGAATACAAGTTCATATGTTAAAAATGATGATTTACACAAGATTATATATGTTTATATGTTATAAATAACGATTTACACAAGTTTATAAAACTAGTAGTTGTGTAAAAACGTTTTTGACATGAAATATGGTTAGATCTATGTATTATAAACATTATGACATATTATGTTTGTGTAAAAGTTACAAAACTATAAATAAAGTGTGTAAAAATACTAGATCTTAATATAAACGTCATAAAAAGAAAAACTAGTAAAAACTACGTTTTTGTGACCGGAAATACTACTTTCTAGAAAAATGGATATAACTAAGTTATTACACCATTTTTGTGGGAAATATCTTAAAAGATGACATTTATAATTATTTGAATAAGTTATTTTGTTATTATTCGTAAAAATATGATTATCACGACGGAATACTAAAAATAGACTATTATTGGAATAGTTTATGAACACAAGGTTCTTATGACATTTTGAATAAGACAAAATAATTATATAAAATTATATAATTATTATACATTACTATGTTATCATGGGAAAAATGATAATGGATAATTACAAGAGTTTTCATATACAAATTTTACGTAAACAAGTTGATTGAATACATACATTTTTGTAAGATGGATCTTCACAGTATTTTTATAAGTACCTACTATAAGTCCCGAATTTATAACCAGAGTCTCGGTAAGAGAGCGTGATATTTGAGTATAGATCTATACGGGATTGACAACCCCGCACCTGAGTTGTTAGCTACAGCTAGACCGGCAGGTCTAAGGTGTCAAATGTCTAACATCCCGACGCCTGAAGAACGTCACAGCAGGCCAACTAGTCACAGCATGGTTATAGGGTGTCTCACATGGGAAAATAATCAACTTTATATTTTTATATAAGTTTATGTGGAAATATACATTTTAATGGGTTTTAAAAATACGAACTATGTTATACATTTTAGTCTTGGACGTTTAAGACTTGGACATTTTTATAAGAAAATATTGGATTTTCTTGGTTTTCAACGTTATTGTTTATAAACAAAGGACTTTTCTTACGCAAAATCTTATGAACTCACCAACTTAATTGTTGACACTTTTTCAACTACTTGTATTCTCAGGAAACTAAAAAGGTAAACCACAAGCTTGGTCGAAGGGACGTTACGACGTCATTTTGCATATTTTGTTATCATTTGTAATTGTAATCGAAACATGATACATTGAACTATGTAACATTTACAATTATTTATGATGGTTGTGTTGCTTGGAATCACTGTAATTCAACTTGTTATGATATTGTTCATGAAGTCATCCACCCTTGAACGTTTCCGCCAATACGGTTTGAGGGTGTGACACCAAAGGCATTCAAGACAAAAGACTTGTCTTAATCAATGAGCCAAGTGCCGAGGTGAGTACATAATAATATACCACTTTGGATACATGTCTGGTTGAGATTCTTAATATGTTGCAACGATAGAACATCATGGTTGGTATGAATGTTACATGATATTGTGTCGGGTTGGAACCTAGTCTCCTAGGTTAATAGCTTGAGGGTATTATATGTTGTCGAGTCGAGTTGAGAGTACGTCTAGACATACATCCCTTGCGGGAATGGGCCTTGCGATACCCATGAATCCATGACGAGGTTCGACCTTGGTGGATTGAGATTGTGACTCCCAGTTTTTCGAATATAACAAGGTCCGACCTTGATGGTTTGGGATAAAACACCCGTCTGAAAAGGTCATTGTGCGAAGGGACCGACCCGACCCAAAATACAATTGCTCGTTTGTGTTGTATTGAATTGGGGAATGTATTTCCCATACTTGTTGGCAAACCTTAAGATGTTGATAATTATTTTATGTACTCACAAAACAATTGCCTTACTTCTATTGTGATTCAATTTCGTGACATGTATCCAAGAAATAAAGATAAGAAGTAGAATGAAGATTAGTGAAACTTTTGCACTAGATAACCTTCTAGTAAAGTAGAGACATGGGAACTAGACAAGTTGGAAAATCTTTTGTTGATTTTCTACATGTACGATATACTTGTCATTACTCTTATATTCTGTATACCCTAATTTTGTGAAAATGGGAATGCGAAAATTTGGGACATATTCTGTATACCCTAATTTTGTTAATTAAACAAATGATGTATGAATTGGAACGTTACGATACATGCTTGTATGCATAATATGGCAGCGAAATAAAAGTTCAGGCTATATCGATGTACTTTCCGCTTGAGGATGAGTATCAACAATTTACATCTGCTAGCGAACAATACGTATCGATAATTTTAGAGATACATAATACATTGATTCACAACAATCTTCGACAATATTTGATGGAACATATATACAACACTCAAAATTCCAACAGCGACGATGATGTCGAGTAGTACTTTTCTTTCCGCTGCAAGCATAATTTTTAATTTTTTATTTTTAATTTTTATGTCTTTTAGTTTTATTTAAAACTAATGAAATTTTTTTATTCTTAATTAAACATATTTGTGTCAATGGCCTCTTGGCCAAGTGCTAGGTTTCGTCCTCCTCTAACCTTGCGGTTGACGGTTCAATCCCCATTAGGGGGAATAGGTAGTTTATAAGATTATTAGAGTAGGACTAGAAGTAGGATAGATCTGTCAATAAAAAAAATTAAACATATTTGTATTAGTTAATTAATAATGACATAGAAACTAATTGGAGATGATGAGTTTGTCTTTGGATAAACGGTGAAAAAGTGATGTTGAAATGGTAAAACTTTTAGTGTAATGATACGATTATCTTACCTACAACCTAACTCTATGCTGAAACTTGCGGCCCGACACTGTTAGTGTGTATTATGTATATTGTATTTAGATTATAGCCCATAGCTTAGCCCATGTATTATTTGTATGTCTAGCCCACGTATTGTACTCTATATGTATTATTGTTTAATGTAAATCTCTCATTATGGGAAATACCTAATCAAACATGGTATCAGAGATCTTCTAATCTCTCTCCTCGATCCTACCCTAGCCGGCCGTCTTCTTCTTCGCGTGCAACCTTTGTTGCCGTCGGCGGTCACACATCTCCCCACCGGCCTCACACAATTAAACAGACACTAGTCGGATCTCCTCCTCCTCGTTCCTCACATCTTCTTTTCCTGTGTGTCTTTCTCGCTGCAATGGGAGACACACCGACCCCTCCTCCCCCTCCAAACTTGAAACCCTACTCGATCACTAATAACAAGTCCTACGTTCATCTTGTCTTGGACTTGAATGAACTGAATTATGATGCATGGCGTGTGCTCTTCCACACTCACTGCGTCGGTTTTGGTGTTAGTGATCACCTTGACGGAACCGTGACATCAAAAGGAGATGATGACTCTGAATGGATTACTCTTGATGCTATCGTCAAGTCCTGAATTTATGGCACCCTTACCCAGTCTCGCCTAAACATGATTCTGCTCACCAATGGTACTCCTACTGCTCGTTCTGTTTGGCTTGATTTAGAGCGGCTGTTCCGAGACAACCGCCAGGCTCGTGCTATCGAACTTGACAATGAGATCCGCACCCTTGTTATGGGTGACATGTCTGTGACAGATTATTGTCAAAATCTAAAGGTTCTTTCTGATCTTCTACGTAACATTGGTCAACCGGTCCCCGCTAGAACACTGGTTACTCATCTTCTCAATGGTTTGTCTGAAAAATTTGAGAAAATATTGCCTGTAATCCAACATCACCAACCACCTGTTACGTTCCTTGAAGCACGATCGATGCTCTTGTTGGAAGAAAAACGCCTCAACCGTTCTCGCCCCACACCCTTGGCCCACTCAGATAGCGCCTCCTCCTCCACCGTGCTCCATACGACCCACTCACGTGGTACCACCAACCAAACCGTCGCCACTGCCCCTCAACAAAATAATAGAGGCAATCAGCGAGGTGGGGGTCGTGGTGGCCGAGGCAGGGGAGGCGGAGGCCGGGGCCGCGGGCAGCAAGCTTTTTCTCCTTGGCAGCACATGTGGTCGATGCCACCACCTTGGGCGTTTTGGCCCCACTCGACAACTCACCAACCCCCGAATCAGCGCACAAACCGACCCGAGGGTATTTTGGGTGCCCCCCACAGGGACAACAGCCCCTGGCTGCTTATCATGTCTCGGGTCCGACGCCGGGTCTCACTCCTCCATGGGGTTGGTTTCCAACAATGTCTGCAGATCAACCAACAAATCTTGACCAAGCCTTCAATTCCATGTCACTAAACACTAGCGGGGATGGAAACCGGTACATGGACACAGGAGCAACCTCTCATCTTGCCTCCGGTACAGGTATTGTTGACTCTTTTAGTAATGTTAGCAAACATAGTTCAGTTTTTGTTGGCAACGGTGCGTCTATCCTGGTCACCAAAATCGGTCAAAAATCTATATTTGTTAATCATCGCCCATTACATCTTCACCATATTCTTGTCACACCCAACATAATTAAAAACCTTATTTTTGTGCGTCGTTTTACCCGTGACAATCATGTTTCTATAGAATTTGACCCTTTTAGTTTTTCCGTGAAGGATCTTCGGACCAACCTGATCCTGCTCCGCTGTGACAGCCACGGCGAACTGTACCCGTTCACCAATCCATCTCAAGTTTCTCTCACCACCATCAGTCCCGATCTATGGCACCAGCGCCTTGGTCACCCTGGCGCCAAAGTTCTGAGTCATTTAATTTCCAGTCATTATATTCCTTGTAATAAAACTATTAGTTCAATTTCTTGTCGTGCGTGTCAACTTGGAAAACACTTGCGTTTACCTTTTTCTAGTTCAAATACTATTGTTTCTGGTGTTTTTGATATTATACACTCTGATTTGTGGGAATCTCCTATTGCTAGCATCAGTGGCATAAAATATTACATAATATTTCTGGATCATTTTTCGCACTTTCTATGGGTTTACCCCCTACGAAATAAATCTGATGCCTTTGCCAAATTCCTTCATTTTCGTGCCATGGTCAAACTCAATTTAGCAACGATATTAAAATGTTCCAATGTGACCACGGGGGCGAATTTGGCAATCATAGGTTCCATACCCTTTTTGATCAAAATGGCATCATCTTCCGATTCTCATGTCCCCGAACGTCTCAACAAAATGGTAAATCCGAAAGAATGATCCGTACCATCAACAACATTATCCGAACCATCCTCTTCCAAGCTCACCTCCCACCCACGTTTTGGGTTGAGGCTCTTCATATGGCCACTCATTTACTCAACATCACTCCCTCCACCGCCATTCAAAACGCCACCCCCTTCACCAAACTTCATAACAAACCCACCACCTATGATCATCTTCGAGTTTTTGGATGCCTTTGCTATCCTCTTCTTCCCACACCCCACAAATTAGCCCCAAGATCCACGCCATGTGTTTTTCTCGGCTACCCATCCAACCACCGTGGCTATCGTTGTTTTGACTTAGCCACCAGAAAAATTATTATTTCAAGACACGTCAACTTCGACGAGTCATCTTTTCCCTTCTATGCCATGAGACCACATGAATCACCTTCCTATAATTTTCTAGATATCCCCGAGGTTCCATCTCCCATCTCTCAACACCTCATCACTACCCACCTCCACCCATCGGTCCCACTCCCCCTTCGGATCTAGTGACTGATACCCCTCCCGAGCATCCTCAATCCTCGGAACCCGGGGACTCTCCTACCCTCGGCTCTCCCACTCCCGCACCTACCACCTCCGGTTCTCCCGACCCCACTCCAAGCCCTCCCCAACCACCCACTTCTTCCCACCCCATGGTCACTCGTGGTCGTCTCAGTATCACTAAACCCGTCCATCGTCTTAATCTTCTTGTCTCTAATGAGTCTCCTATTCCCAAATCTCACCTTCATGCCCTCCAAGACCCTAATTGGACCGTTGCCATGAAAGATGAATTTGATGCTTTAATTACTAACAGGACATGGACACTTGTACCGAGGCCCCAGGGAGCCAATATTGTTAGATCTATGTGGCTTTTCAGGAAGAAGTACAAGGCAGACGGATCTCTTGAGTGCTATAAAGCGCGATTGGTCGCGAATGGCAAAAGCCACCCGGGCATTGATTATGATGAGACTTTTAGTCCCGTAGTTAAACCGGCTACCATACGGACGGTTTTAAGCCTTGCTATCTCCCGTTCTTGGCCGGTTCTCCAGTTGGATGTCAAGAATGCCTTTTTACATGGGCATTTGCAGGAGACAGTATATATGCATCAACCTCCTGGTTTTCGTGACCCGGATCATCCAGACCATGTGTGTCTTCTTCAGCGCTCTTTATATGGTCTGAAACAGGCCCCTCGAGCCTGGTTTCAGCGATTTGCAGGGTTTCTTTCCAGGATTGGTTTCGTGCACAGTCGTTGCGATTCTTCCTTGTTTATTTTGTACAGGGGCACCGAGATGGCCTATCTTCTCCTGTATGTGGATGACATCCTACTTACAGCTTCCTCTCCTGACCTCCTTCAGCGAATTGTCACCAAGCTCGGCACTGAATTCGCTATGAAGGATCTTGGGTCCCTATCATATTTTTTGGGTGTTGCTATCACACGTAACAGCAAGGGCTTCTTTCTCTCTCAGCGCTAGTATGCTCTTGAGCTTCTCTACCGGGCTAATATGTCTCAGTGTAACCCGGCTCGAACACCTGCTGATACCAGCTCTAAGATGGATCCCTCAGGTTCACCAGCGGTTGATCCCACTTTGTACCGCAGCCTTGCTGGTGGTCTCCAGTACCTCACTTTCACCCGACCGGACCTGTCATATGCGGTCCAGCAGATCTGCCTTTTCATGCATGATCCACGTGAGCCTCACTTTCAGGCACTTAAGCGCATCCTGCACTATGTTCGCGGCACACTTGACTTCGGTCTCCAGTTGCACCCCTCCAGCACTACTGGTCTCACTGCGTACTCTGATGCAGACTGGGGGGATGTGCGTCCACACGCCAGTCCACTAGTGGATATTGTGTTTTTCTGGGTGATAACTTACTATCCTGGTCTTCCAAACGACAGGTAACTGTCTCCCGCTCGAGTGTAGAGGCAGAATACAGAGGCGTCGCCAATGCTGTTGCTGAAACATGATGGCTACGTAATCTACTTAGAGAGCTTCACTCGCCTCTTGGGAAGGGCACTATTGTCTATTGCAATAATGTTAGTGCGGTTTATTTGTCTACTAATCCGGTTCAGCATCAGCGCACGAAACATATTGAGATTGGCATTCACTTTGTCCGGGACAAGGTTGCCACTGGAGCTATTCGTGTTTTACATGTCCCGTCCAGCCATCAGTATGCCGACATTTTCACCAAAGGCCTTCCCTCCTCGCTTTTCACTGATTTTCGATCCAGTTTGAGTGTTCGGTCTCGACCTCCCCCTCAAACTGCGGGGGCGTATTAGTGTGTATTATATATATTGTATTTAGATTATAGCACATAGCTTAGCCCATGTATTATTTGTATGTCTAGCCCACATATTGTACTCTATATGTATTATTGTTTAATGTAAATCTCTCATTATGGGAAATACCTAATCAAACAGACACAAGTGCACTGACATAAAGCCAGGAATATGGACGGATTTTGTAGAGAATATTTATAATTTCTACAAATAAAATCATATGGTATCGGTTTGAAATCTCAATATACATGTTATCCGGCCTATGTACCAAAAAAACCTAATAATATTTGGCAAAAAGGCAAAGGGATGTTATGGGCAAGTTTTGCTTTTGAACAAGTAGGTTGGATATGGCAAATATCACTATGGGAAGCAGGGCATGGGGTCATGTACTCATGTTTTTCTCTTTGACCACGATAAAGTGTGCTCTTTTTTTTTTTTTTTTTTTTTGGTTAATAATTTAAACTCATTTGTTGATTTTCATTGGAAGTCCTTTTTTTTTTTTTAAAGATTGTGTACATTAGCTCTTATGATTTGATATAGTTTGTTTAAATTTTTTTTAACGATTTCGCCCTAATTTTTATTTTTCTTATAAATTTGGTGCCAACTTTTTATATATTTGCCGTAACTTTTTAACTTCTTTTTTTAACACATTTGTTTACAACATCATTTCATGTGTCTTTATTTTGTTTTTACATTTTTTCACAAGTCACAACTTCATTTTATAACTTCCTTTTTACTTTTTTTTCCTGTTATTTCACAATTCACTTTTAAAACTACATTTTTTTATTTCATTTTTAAATATTTTTACAACTTTGCTCTAACAATTTTACCTTTTTATTTAATTTTTTACATATAAAAAACACCTATAAAACATGAAAAAAATAAAGTAAAAAACGAAGTAATAAAGAAATATGCTGTAAAAGGAAATAATAGCTTCTATAAGGAAATATATTGTAAAACGAAGTAATAGCTTTTATAAAAAAAATTGGGAAGAAATTTGTAACAAATTAAAACTTAAGAGGTAGTTTGAGGACCAATTCCGCTATTAACCCCAATAAATAGGATGTCTAACTTGATATATCTATCTCTTATAATAAAGGAAACCATTTTTGCCACTTGTCATCTTTTCAACGCTCATTAAATGTCATGTGGCCTTCTATTAAACAACCATTACTTTTTTTCCCGCTCAATTCTAAAATCTATCTATAACAAACTTCCCTACAATCTCTCTACCCTTTTGGATCCTCCCACGACATATTTGGCAACCCCTAAAAGTTCGCCTTCCTCAAGATCGTCGTATCGCTTCTCTGTTCCTCTATCTTAAACCTTAACAATTCTCTATTTCCTTTTCTATCTCTCATCAGACCCCAAATTAGATCGCTGATATTTTTGACAATTTCAGTTACTCTCTCGCATACCATTCTCTCCATCCCCGTTCTCTCTACAAACCCTAGCAGCAATCACCACTACAACTTGTAGCTGTCAACATCCACCATTCAGCACTGCAGAAAACTGGCAAACTCTCACCCGCGACCACCATTTCCAGTCATCGTCATGATCTTCTCTGTAAAACCCCTAATCAGCCGCCATTACTAGCAAAGAAGTACGACCCTCAAGGAATAATGTACTACATAACAATACACAAAAACATTTGACGTATAATCCTATGCATCGTTCCAATTTTACCCCTAAATCAAGACTGAATTGGCAATATCGGAAGGAACAGGAAGAAAGATATGTGAGTATTGTTATAGAGTTTGCATCAGCCACAGAATTTCTCCAAGAAGTGTAGGAGCTTGCACGTGTTTCATTAGCTACACATATAATAGCAGGTAAGTACTATCAAATTTTTTTGTTCTGTGGAAGCCGGAAGAACCAGATTCCATTCCAAAACTGTGTTATTATTTTGAGGGAAAAGTTTGAGGACTTCCCATAATGACCTTACAACCAATATTTCTGGTCAAACTAACCGTTTGGCTGCGAGTCTGCATCACGGTCTTGAAGTAATTGATAAACATAGGAAAAGAACCCCTTTGGGAGGTTCATCATTCAGTTTTCCTTACAAACCGGTTAAAAAGATGTTGGTGTGCAAACTTTTTCTCTAGAAAACGAGTTATCAGGAGAAAAAGAGAAATCCATGGAGTTTTTATGCAGTAATTGCAAGTGTAAAAGATCCGAGTGGTAGAAGATACACATGAACATGATCCTTCGAATATGTAGTTGGTTCCTGTTGATGGATCGTCATTGGTTGATAAGTCTAAGCAGATAGTTCCAAAAGTATGATTTGAAAAAAAAAAGTACTGGTTTTATTCGTTTAACTATGGGATTAATTCATGTGTAACATTCTTGTAGGCAGTAGAAAAAGTGTTGGCTGGAGCTATAAGGAAAGAAATGACATTAGAAGAGTTTTGCACAATACAAAATATTGAAATTATGCAACTTAATCGTCTGGTATGCTTCTGTCATTTTCTCAATGCCAAACAAGAAATAAATATTACACCCTTTAATTACCTTTATACAATCACAGTTGCAATAATATAAACATGAACGTGAGTGCAATTCGATTATTTGATGGATAGTGTTTTGTCCAATTAGGAGTTCGTAAATGAAGAATTAACATCTTTAGTCAATGAGCATGAGGTATGTGTTCAAGATTTAGTCAACTTTCTATGGTCCAATTCATTTATTATTCTTTTTTTACAGATTGTAAAGGAAAAATACGAGAATCATCTGGAAGATTTAAGGAAAGAGATGGGAGTTAAAAAGCGTACAAGATGAATTGGAACGTTATAGGAACTTCTATGATGTGGGAGATGTAATTAGTGTGATGCTGGAAAACATGGAGTCTTTGAATTTAGATTTGTTCTCTTGATTGCTGCCTTTGTTTTTGGGTTTACTTTTGATGGCAACACTGAGAGGCATATAAATGTGTCACTGGAAATGTTATTGAAGCTTGTGGCGGTCTTTGGGCCTGTAATCACCTCCACAGTCTCAGCACCTCCAACTGTGGGAGTTGACCATCATGCAGAAAAATGGTAAGTGCTAAATGAAAGAAATAACAACGTACTTTCGGTTACTTTGGAAATCTACTAAATTAGCATTATACTTTCATGTTTTTCTTATTAGGACATAATAAATTAGCTTGTAGCGGCCTTTGATATCTTACTATTTTCCTATTTAATTTCATTATAGATTATGGAATTTATGAATAGGAGTTAACTGTTGAAATGTTGGTTATGCGAATCGTTGGAAAAAAGAAATGCAGATACAACATATTTGTAAAGTTAAGTTAGATGAAATAAAGTTTGAGTACAGAGGCCAAATTCTTGGTGGCATTCATTGGTGATATATTTTTACAGGTTTATAAATTTCTGATGATTGTTATTGTTTTGTAGTATATTGGTAATTTAATATATCATGTTCATAATTGCAAAAGTGTTTGATATGAAAAGAAGTTGGTGAGGTTTACGGGTTGTGTCAATTAATTATCGTACTTTGCAAAAAAGTACATCAATATGATCGTATTTTGAAAATATGACTTTTTCAGATTATTTTTAGATGTTTTGAATTTTTTTGTACATTAAATATCATTTACTGGATAGTTTCCGGGAAAAAATTTTGTTTTTAGCATTGAACTTTGCAAAAAAGTTCATTAACAACATTGTACTTTGAAAAAAATGTATTTTTCGGATTTTTGGATGATTTTGAAAAGTTCCATTTTTTCAACATTGAAGCTCATTCAAAGCATAGTTTTCAAAAAGAAAATCATTAATTCTATTCAACTTTGCAAAAAAAAAAAATCATTATTAGCATCGTACTTTGAAAAAGTGACTATGTTTTTTTTTAGTTGCCAACCGTGTAATACACGGGTTTTTATCCTAGTAATTAATAGAAGTTCCTTATCAACATCTGAATGCCACAATACCTTCAAATAAAACAATTTTTTCTGAAAAGAGTTATGAATTCAATTTATTTATTGTTATTTTGTGATGATTATTGATAAGTACACTCAAATAGAAAACTTGTTATCATAATATTATATTATTTGAACTAAAGTAAATAATATATTATTTCATGGATTGGGTAAAATTCTTAGATATTTTTGCTAATCGTGCTTTGCATACTTTACTTAAAGTTGCAATTCTTATATATAAAGCAAATATGATAAGACCAGTCATACACAATTGGAAAAAAAATCTCAAAAATACTATTAAACTTCTTCAAAATATCTAAAAAGGGTCCTGGATTCATTAAAGGCCATAATTTGGACTTATTTATTCTAAAATCCATTTTAGTTTTGTATTAAGGAAATGATATAAGGTTAATAATATAAAAGTCACTCGAGTTTGACTAAAATTACGATTTAACTACTATATTTATTTTTGTTTTATAAAAACCACTCATAGTTTTAAAAAGTTTCATATTAACCACTATTCGTTTTATTTTATAGCTTTTAATGATTATTTTTATTGAAATATTATGTGAAAATTACAATATCTGACGTTTGAAGCAAATATTTGAATTTTATTGCAGTAAAAATTATACATAAAGTTGTCTAGTTATGAATTTTGTCTTTGTAAGTGCAGCTTTTCGGCAACATTGTGAGTATATAGAGTGTCCAAGTGAATCCTTTAAATTATGAATACGACAAGTGTAATGATTTTTCTAAGTTGGCAGCATACAATCATGACTTTTATTTGTTTTAATGTTTTTTTTATAAAAATTGATTGATTTTTTTTAAAAGTATAAGTGTTTTTATAGTACAAAAGAATATAATAATTAAACCGGATTTTAACCAAATTATAATGATTTTTATATTATTAATCGATAAAATATATTATATAATAAAAGGTGTATTATAATAAAATACTTATATTTTTTGTAATTTCGTAAAATAACACCTGCGGCCTGCCACACAAAAAAGTGTTTACGGAGTTATTTTAATCGTGAAATTTATTTTGTGGCCCATTGCCACATCTAATATTTTACGAAAGGGAAGTGATTTGTACACAACAATTTTTATCCATACACAATAATTTGATGTCTTTTATGCATAATGCACAATACTGCTAAAGCACAGATTGTTGTGTATGGAGAAAACTTGTTGTGTACAAATCACTTCCCTTTACGAAATTGCGGAATTATTACTGTCCATCAAAAAGGAGAAAACCCTTGCATTTTTTTATTAATTCTCTTGTCCTTTTGCGTTTATTAACCATGACTAAAATAAAGAGAATAAAAAAACAACAAAACCCTTGCACTCTTCTTCACCATGGCCAAAATAAAGACGACGTGAAATGATTTTTTGTCTCTTAATAAAGCATAATGAATTAAATCTCAAGATTTTATTCTTAGGCAAGGAATGACCAATTTACAAAAGCGTATAATTTAATAGAATTTAAAGAATTTCAAATTCTTTAATTTTATCAACAAAATATACTTTTTACTAGAAGTTACCTAACTTCTCCAAACTGTTTTCGAAATCCGAGATCCAAACATGCTCTAGGTT
The DNA here is from genome assembly GCA_023525715.1 of Cichorium intybus. Classification (NCBI taxonomy): domain Eukaryota; kingdom Viridiplantae; phylum Streptophyta; class Magnoliopsida; order Asterales; family Asteraceae; genus Cichorium; species Cichorium intybus. Next base: position 8,170,310 of record CM042011.1, on the reverse strand, counting down.
TACAAGACATTTCATAAATCATAACAAATAATAAGGTGGGTATTAGGATCACCTGAAAATTTAAATTTATTTAAATTTTATATAGAAAAAAAAATAGGACATACCTAGAAAATGTTTTAGGATCTACATTAATGCTTAATAATTTTGCAATTTTTTGGATTTGATTTGACTAGGGAACCATGTAATATTCTATTCTAGATTCGTTAGTGTTTAATACACATTATCTAGTGTAAACTTGTTTGTTTATCAATGATCATCCAACTTTTTTATTATATACAATTTTTTGAGTTCGTTTCTAATTACCATTTAAGAATTTCTATTTTTTGAGTGACTAAAAAAAATACACTTGGTATAATTGTCCTCGGTTTTTATTGTCTTTGAGACATTCCAACCTTCAAATTTTTGTAACATCCCCGGTTTATCTCATATAAGTAAAATCCCAATACACACATAAATATGTAATAACATTTTAAAAAGTTTAATATGTTCCTTTAATACAAATGTTATAATAAATATTTTTATATTTTTATGTTATTGAAAAATAAATATTACAACTACCCAACCACCTGATGAGTAGACTACTTGAAGAGTCGACCACCTAGTGAGCCGACCACCTGTGTAATAGTTGATTGTAATTTTCATGTGCCTATGTAGTTGGTGTATGTGTGTATACATTGGTAGACAGGTAATTGTTATGTGTGAATGATTGAGTATTGCCTAAGTGGCTGTAAGTATTTATATATTGCCAATGTGGTTCGGATGATAGCCTATGTATCTGGTGTGTGCCTAGATGGCTACATAGTTGTTTATGTGATTGGAGCATATGCCTTAGTGGATGGGTAGTTGTATTGTAATTAAAGTTAGTTAGCAGACTTAAAGTTGTTATGGCTAGTAAACTAAGTGGTCAAATGTATGTTGAAAGGCTAATCATTGTGATGTTGTTTGGTCAGCTGTCCGGCTTCACAGCTCGAATCAGCAGTTAGTTAGAAGTCAGCCCCCGAGCAACACTCACTCGGTTATGTTCTCTCTCCCTCCCTCCCTCCTTTTTCTTTGGGGGGGGGGGGGAGGGAGGGAGAACCATTCACACACACACACACACAGACATGCCTAGGTCGTCGTGCGGTCAAAAATAAAGAGAAACCTAACACACACTAGCACAGTGGAAGTCAGGGTCGATCCGCAGGAGCTTCGTGGTTAGACCAGATGACAGATTACCAACTAGTAGACTAGTAGTGTCACGCTACAGTCGGAGGTCTTATAGTTTCTAAGTACCCAAAGCAATGATCAAACAAACCCAAGCCAAGCAAAGCTAAACAAACCTAGTTACTTTCTGAAATCAGAAGTGCATCTCTGAATCAGAAGCAAACAAAGGCATCCAAAACATCCAAATCAAACAAGGCATAAACTAACCAATAACTAAGGTTCTGACTGAATAGTTACTAGTTAAATTCAAACCCTAAAACTAACCTAGTTGGCTACTGAAATCAGCAAAGGAAAGCAGTTCCAAACAAGGTCACAATACATCCAAACACAATTCAAATACTCAGAAACCAAAACAAGCATAAAAACACCGAAAAACCAATATTGCTTATAACCAAATGCTTCTCATTACTCAAACTCAATTCCAAACATCCAAGCAGTAACCAAATGTTGCTAAAACAGAAACTAAAGCTCAATATTAGTGGGTGTCACTTCCAAAGATACTAGCCAATGCTTAATACTAACTAACTAATTGAAAATAAAATCCAAAACATAAAAATACCAATTGAGAAGTTGCTGAAACGAAATCTTGGAGTCAAAGAGCTTCAAGGTCGATTTTACACCCGGTCTTTGCTAGGGTTTTCGGCTGGAAATGCCTCTATTTATAGTTGCAATTTTCCCGCAGCCGCGTCGCGCAGATGAAGAATCCGCGTCGCGCGTACTAATCTTTTCCTGTTTCTTCGGCATTTGAATGTGTTACACCGCCTTAAGCCCGCGTCGTGTATTTAAGAACCCCGCGGCGCGCGTACTTATTCCTTGATTTTTCATTCTTTTCCAAACTTCTTCCTTTTGTATGCTTTTAGTCCCTGTTTTCATTCTCTTCTTCCAAACAAGTCCTGGCACGAAAAGTGAGAATACCAAGATATATCTGATATAATTTCATCAAGAACAGGGCTCAACAACACCTAAAATACTTGATATCACTAGGCGTTGTCACACACACACACACACACACACACACACACACATATATATATATATATATATATATATATATATATATATATATATATATATATATATATATATATATATAATGTAAGTTGTTATGTATGAACTAGTCGAAGTGGGTTGAACGGGTATGAATGCGATTACCGGCTGTGATTGGTGGGATCGTTTCCCTTACTAATCAAACCAATCACTACCAAAGGGTGAAAAGTGTCGTGATGAAAAGTGTTATAGCTGAGATTTGAGATCGAAACTAAGACTTAATTTCTACGAGTTACTGGAATTGTAGTCAGAAGGAGAATGTGTATGTTGCAGATAAATTGGAAACATGATACCCTTACTTTCCTAAGAGAGTCTGCAAACGAAATCTTTTGAAGGGGGGGGGGGGGGGTAAGAACTTTTAACACTGGTTTTTATAAATCCGGCATGAGACAGTCAAAAGGAGAATTTTGACCCGTGTAGTTACACTCGAGGTTGTTCTTCTGTTAATTTAGTATGTATGAATTGTATGCACATGACACTGTGGTTGTTTTATGCAAATGACATGTAGCAAGAAATTTGGGGAGATTATTCTTCTGCCCTGGTTTATGCGTCGCGTAGCATAAATGGTCGCGACGCGACGAGTAAGTTAATTACAATGCAATAAATGTAGGATTTTACAAAGTGTGTTGTTATTTGGAAGAAGTTGACGTGTCACGACGCGATGGATGGGTTACGAGCCGTGTGCGCCTTGCGACACGTAGGTATTTGGTCGCGACACAACGCTACCGATAAACTCAAGTCTGGTCTATGACTTGTGTTGGTTACTTTTTCCCTAAAAACTTGGCACTCGTGGAACAGAGGGGGAGATGGAAATTTCATGATTTTTGGGCGAAAAGTTAAAGGGAGAAATTGGAATTAGAGGTGTATGTTTCAAAGGTTTGCTACAAGTTACGTGAAATCAAGGTATGTTGCTTAAATTGGGGATTTGATGGGTTTTGAAACCCTAGATGTGAAATTACTTATGTTTTGTTAGATTAGACTCGTTTTATTGACATCATAGCGAGTTAAGACCAAAACTTAGCTATGAGAAGTCCAAAAAAATGCTATGTTGGGGTCTGAATCGAGACATGCCATGGGGATGGTCCTTCATGACCTACACGACGTGTAGCTCCTGCATCACAGCATGTAGGAGCTCGTGATTACGATTCACCCTGTGGAGATTGTATCGGTCGCAACATGACGGTGTACTCGTAGCGACGTGGAGTTTTGGCAGAAAGTCGGATTTAGTCCTTTTAAGGGATGTGTGGGATAGTAAGGCTAAGACATGATGCCTAATGATAGTAAGGCTTATTATAGGCATGTAAATGATCTATAAACGGTAACATGTTACAGATAAACCTAATGTAGGTTGATTAAAGAAGCTAGACTGATGATACATCCTAACAAGGATTTAAGAGCAAAGATCAAGTAATCGTATCTAAGCGAGACGAGTAACTTTACATAGCATCGTGGTTGTGATATAGTATTCATAATACTCTCTATGTGTGATTTAGCATTTGAATGCATACTTTGTGTTGGTGAATATTAAGTTGATATATATATATATATATATATATATATATATATATATATATATATATATATATATATATATATATATATATATATATATATATATATATATATATATATATATATATATCCTATCCTAATAAATAAGTAACTCAAGATGCCACATGTCAGCTTCTAAGACTACTTGTACACATGGCATTTTCTCCTTTTTTCTGATTTAAAAAAAACAGTTGCTTCTGCATTTCAATTCTTTTATTCGGTTTCAACGGTTTCAATTTTGAAGTCGCCCCTAAATCTCGCAGCTTTTGAATTCGCCCTAAATCTCGCATCTTTCCCTCACCTCTCGCTCTTCCTCGTATTGTACATTAACGACACTTCCGAGTTCCGATTGCTGATTCAAATCAGAAGAGAAGATGGAGATCGAAAGAGTATCCACCACCGCCTCTTCAAACCAGGTTTTTACCCACCATATCCTTCATCCCCTGCTACACTTTCACCATCATCTCTCATCTCACTGTCTCTATCTCTTCTTTCTGTCTTTGAATCTGGTTGACACGGCCCCGATTTTTAAAGTTCCAGGAAGACGGGTCCAGTTTTAATATTTGATTGTCGAGTATCGAGTGATTTGAAGATTCTTTTCCTTCAAGTGGGAAAATTTTGTAACGCTGGGCATATGAAAAATACAGATACGTTGTTATTATAAATAAAAATTCATGTATATCGTCCTATGTGTTTGCTAATGAAGTTAGGTGGTGTTTTTCTGACTTAACATACTTAAGTAAGAGAAAGCTTAGGGTCTGTTATTTTTTGACATGAAGGGGTTGATGAGTCAAACACTTAAATCTTAGGACAATTATACACGACTAGCTTCTTTTTGACATAATCTCGACAAATGACTTAATGAGTTAAGCAAACACGGGTTACTGTTTTTCTCATATGGGCTTGAATTCCGAAATCTTTTTCTTGTAGCTAAGGTGTTTGTGGAAATGCCTGTGTGCAGTAGAGGCTGGAAAGGATTCTTCCACTTGTTTCAAAGAATAGTATTGACACTCCTGCAAAAATTATTCCAATTATGATGCTAAAAACTGCATTGTTGTTTCAAATGGGACTGATGATACATATGATCTTCCTTCAAGTGCTGACGACAAAGGTACCTGGAATGATTTATTTCCGTTCCTTTTTCTTAGTGACCAAAATACCCTTGAATTGCAACACTTAACATGGTGATTGACTGATCATTTCTTAATAATAGAAGAAAGACAGTTACTTCAAATTTGCAAGGTTCGTTGGGTTTCCAGTTATTAAAGTTCTTTATCTTCTATGGTCTTAAGGGTTTACTTTATCATGTTTATTGTTCTTGCAGAAGGTTTATGAAAGTATGTTTTTCCTATTGGGATAGAGGTATGTGCCTACATTTAGTTTCAATGATATCACTTTGTTTTCCATCTTATGTTTTTTTAAGATAATTGACTTTTTGTTAATTTTTGTTTACATGTTTTATTAACAACTGTGTACAAGTGATTGGTTTGACAATCGTGTAAGAAGCATCCTAAAGAGATGTAGAAAGGTACTTGTTGCATTTTATAGCTCTTTAGAAATATACTTTCTAATATTTAATTTGTGTGTTCTATTTAGTTTGTCTGTTAACTCTATTCTCTTAATTCGGCAAAAAATGGAACAAATCGAAAGTAGGATGGTATAATAAATAAATATATGAAATTATGTTGCTATTTCTTGCATTTAATTTTGGGTTAAATGCAAGAAAAAGCATCTTAGTTTCATTATTTAGTTTATTATGTCATCCTATTTCCATTTTGTCAAGCCTGCTATTTATGACCCTCAGAAATTCACTAAACACATAAGTCAATGCACATTGCTATTTCCTGCATTAAACTAATTACCATTACCATTTATTCGTTCAAAGTTACACCGAAAAGAAACTTAGATTTCCAAAATTTTCAGTTTAAATGCATACTTCTAATACTTACTTTTGGTGATGACAGGTGAGCAAATAAATCATTACACTTGCTTCTGACTAAAGAAACCACTGCACTTGCTACTAATTCTCCTTAAATAGCCAAGACGGCTGAGTGTTTTTTGTGTTAGAATCATAAAATAAGTTACGATGTTGTTTACTGTTCTAATTATGTTGATAATGTCAAATTTGTATATTGGCTCTTCAGTTTCATCGTATTTTGAATATTAGAAGATATACATTTAAATATGTGTTGAAAACTCATATATTCCATTCTTTTCCTTTTTGCACTTAATTGGTTCTTCACGTGGCTGATATGTACAACAAAAGAGATTACAAGTTGGTTCATCACATTATATGAAAGACAATAAATAGAAAATAAGAGTAAATTACAAAGTATATATGTATGCAAAATACAAACAATAAAAGAAGAGACATAGGAAATGGCAATACATTGACTTCATTTTCAGTTACCAATTTCGTCGTATCTTCTTGAAAATTCTTATTTAAAATCAATAATGTTTAGATTTTCATATTTAACAGTTTTTTTGTATCATCCCGTGTAATATACGGGTCTTACAACTAGTGTATATATATATATATATATATATATATATATATATATATATATATATATATATATGTGTGTGTGTGTGTGTGTGTCTGTGTGTGTGTGTGTGTGTGATTACGATATTAATTAGGTATAACATGTAACGAGAAACTTGTGTTAGTATCATTGTGTAATGAATTCTACTAAAAAGTACATGTGGTGAATTACGTAGACGTCTAGAAGTAGTGAATCCTAGATGCAAATGGTGGTGAGTATATATATATTCTATGTGGTCACGAAATAAGAACATCGTGACCATAGGTGATGAGCTAGTTTGGGGGGATGATGTGAATGCAAAACGAGTACCTTATGTCATATGGTGGGTGTTGACATTGTCACACAACAAGTACCTTGTGACCAAGTGTTGAGAATGCTAGTGTGGTTACATAACGAGTACCTTGTAATCACACTAGACGAGTATAGATGAGTCGGGTTTATTAATGAGTAATTGGTGTATGTTAATGTAGTCACACAACCAGTACCTTGTGACTAAAGTTAACGAGTGATTGGTAGCCTCATAACAAGTACCTTGAGGCAAGAACGAAGTGTGTGAAAATGGTTCAAGTTGGATATATGGTTGTGGTATAATTAAATGGTGAAAACGAGTAATATATATACGCGAATGACAGACGAGGATGTTATGTGGTGCTGATGCAACATAACTGAGTATTGTATGCTATTGTATTGTTATTTACTAAGCTTCATACCTTACATGTGTAGTTGGTGTGCATTGCAAGATTAGAGTGACGTAGCGTCTGATTCGGATCGTCGAGACAATTCCTGAAGATAATTTCTTGTAGTTTCCAGTGCACATGAGTACATTATTGTATTTTATAAATAGTAAATGAAGAAATTCTTTGGATGTATTCCATGTGGAAAATTGGACATTACATAACCAAACTATATGTTCCTTTCTTTATTTTTAACACTATCTGATAACATTTTATTATTATTTATTTAATATGATATAAAATTAACCAATTTTTTATTTATGTACATATTGTTTTAGAAAGGATATCCCGATTAAGATAAGTGATGAGCAACAAGACTAAAAGAAAATATTTTCACCACTAACTTTATATTTTATTATTGTTTATTTATTAAGATATGAAATTAATCACCATAAATACATTTATATTATATTATTTTACTAGGTTACAAACTCGTGTACTACACGGTCGATAAATTTAAATAACTTATTTGGTAAAAAATAGTCTTTAATCGTAAAAATGAAAATAATACTTTGTAGTTTGTATATAATAATGGATATATGTTGAAAGTGGCGAATATTTTCCTTTTGTCGATTAATATCTTACGACGATTAGCTTACTATTAGAAACATGTCATTTTTCAATGAATTACTAAAATTCAAATTTTAGATTAATTTGATAATTTTTTTTAGCCCAAAAAAGAAAAAGAGAAAAACAATCAAATTAAATTTTGGGTTAGTATTTTGGTTGATTGTATCTTTTCATAAATTTGCCATTTCTTGTTGTTAGGGGGTAAATTGCTCATGTAATTTAGACCAAAACTATACATCTCACTGCTATTTAAAACTACCATGTAACTTGTCTCGATGTTAACTGAAAGTACATTCCCATTGTTATTCCAAAATATAAACATCCTTCTGTTTTGCATAAGTAAATTTCTAAACAACACACTTAATCAAATAAATAAAAATAAACCTGAAAGAGATATTAAATAAAAAATCATTTTAATGGTCTTGAGTCTTAGCAGGAAAATTCTATAGAAACAATCAATTAGAATCTAACGGAAACCATCAACAAAAAGCATCCCTTCATTTGTAGAGCCCAAGTTCAAAAACTCAAGGTAAATGACATGAGATGGAAAGAAACAACAAATCTCAAGAGAAAACTCAAATCTCACATTAATGAAACCAGAGATCCAGGAATTCATAAAAATTTAATGTAAACATTATCTAATACTTTGTTACTGTGTCTTCACAACCAACCTTAATGACCGGAAAGAAACAACAAAAAAATTAAGAATCACAAAATTACCATTTTTCCTAGGGGCAGTTATAACCCGTTAAATTACCATTTTGTCCTCACATTCTCACGATCTATGACCACCAAAAGGAAGTCACTAAGCAGCCTCTCAAGTCCTACCATTATAAGAATAGGATGACATGATAAAAGAAGTTAACGCAATATGATGGTTTAATCGTGGTTAATTAGATGATAAACACAAGTTTGATAAAAAAAGGAAAGTACAATGTTATTATTTGCGATTATTTAACTACAGAGACCAAATTAAAGTCTGCAACGTATTGGATCCCTTCCAAGCTAAATCAAGCAGATGATTGTTTTTCAGTAGCCATTTGAAGAAGGTTGGCATCCAAATTGAACATGATTAAATTATATCTATCGATATTATACACATTTGACCTCTTCTTTTTTCCAAAGACAACTAATTGATGCATTAATTATGGATGGATAAATGATATCTATCAATATTATAAAAACTCTTAGTTTTTTAGACTAAATAAACTTGGAGGAAATGAGTAAATGATCATTTTACCCTTCTCAACAAAGATACATTTGTTCTTGCCAGCCACATGAAATCAATTTCACTAAACTTCAACCAATTACCACAGAAGCATCACATAATAGTATGATGTATGTGGAAAGAATACCCTTAATGGAAGTGATGGCTTGAATATTTGTAGCAATCTGTAGTCTTTAAATCCCAAACCTTTATTACACAATCACTTGATACAGTACTCACAAGTTTTGATGATGTCAGCATTCTTTTTGCTCCACCTGAACTTAAACACACAATACTCACAAATCTTTCTGATACCAACACAGAAGACAAAAAAACAGTCAACAAAAAATATCCCTAAAAAAAGAAGGTTTTAGTGCTATCGAGTACTCTAAATTACACACATAGTGTCTACACCTTATGACTTACAGTTACTGTGAGTTATGGGCATCTGAATTTAAACGTGTGGCTTTTGACCTACACTCACAAAGTGACATCACTTCGGAAAGCCATAATGCTGCTATAGGTGCTCTCGTATGAGCTGCAGAATGCTACGTAAATCCCTTCTTTATGATGACTTTCAAAGACATCATGAAAACCCATAACCACTACAACTTCACAGAAATCAGAAGAATTTTGGAAAAGAGTGAAAATAATTTAGAAACCATAGCGCGTATTGTAAAAAAGCGCGACAAAATCGTCCTCGAAGTTCTTCTAGAAGCTGCTGAATTAGATCGAAAGTATACAAAAACAGTCTCTGATGAAAACGATGATGTCATGAAGTTTTCTGTTACAGATACATCATCCATGGATGCCATCACTTTGGTTCGACAAAATCAAACGTTATTATCTAATTTTTTAATAAATTCTTTGATGAAAGAGCAACATTCAATGCGTGAGATTCTGTTACAAAGTTTGGTATGTATGTTACACTCAGCAACCAAACTTTACGGAATGAAAAGGGGAATTGAAAAGAATCAAAAGAATCAAGATTTAAACCTGATTTATACGGAATGAAAAGAATCAAGATTTAATGCATGATTTATTGGGATTCAATTGCAATCAATTTAATTTAAGGCTAATTTGGTGGATATTTTTCCGGATTTATTGGGATTTAATATGACTAATTAATTTTAATTACATTCTAATGGCGGGAAAACAAATTGACTGCTTCTTAGAACATGACATGTGGCTAAGTGAGGCTCTAAAAAAATGCCATGTGGCATATAATGCTTTCTTTTATTACTAGTTGTGAGACCCGTGTATTACACGAGTTGATTAAAAGAAAATGTTAAATAAAAACATCTGAACATCAAACATTGTACTAATTTAAAGTAAATAGCATACTATCTTAAAAATAAACAAAAACAAGGTAACAACAAATTTACTTTTTTATACACGTATGAGGCATGTAAAGTGATTAAGTTGTATAAATTGCATAAAAGTCGCTAACTTTTCTAGATTTTTAGATTTTGACACTATGCTTTTTATTTTTGCTATTAAGTAATTAGGTTTTTTGAAAAATTGCAAATCGGATCATATGACCTGGTAACCTGTTGCTATCCTGTCATATGGTCATTTTCGTAATTTTTTGGAAAACATAATGACTTAATTGTAAAAATTAAAAATGCAATGTCAAAATCGAGAAATTTGGAAAAATTAATGATTTTTATGCAATTTACCCTTTAAATAAATAGGTTCCTAATTCCTTGTTTCAGTTATGTATTATTGGAATTAAATGCATTAAATAAATTCAATTCAAACAATTTTTTTAAGCAATTCAAAATTATGTGAAAATGACATGTGGCCAATTCAATGAGGAGATGACATGTGGCTTAGAGTTACTTATTTATTAGGATAAGATAAGAGATAGATTTATATAAGTAATAAACTTTTACTATCTTCGAAAAGTCATTAAAATAATATTGTTTATGGATAATAATTATTTTTCACGATACTAGTTTTGAATTATCTTATTTGTTGGCTCTCATAAATTTATATATAAACTTTTAACTATTTGACACTCTTTCTTATTTATTTTAATATCAAAACAATAATATGTTATAAGTCTAAAAAATACATAGATTATGTTAAACGTTATAAACTGTTGGCGAATTTCTGATCCGATTATGGCTTTGGCGTGTATCGGTTCAGCGATATGGATTGGAGTGAAGTCCAAACTTATCTTGTTATCAATTCAATTAAATGTGTAATTATCTAGTACTAGTTTTTAGGGATAATTGCTAGTTCAAATTGAATTAGAGATATGCTACGTGATAGGCTAGTATATATAGATACTTAAACCGTGAGGGTTGTATCTGAACCATATTGAAGTTTTGAGCAAGTTTCTTCAATCATAAAGTGCATGTATTGGCATTATATCTCCTGTGATTTTTCTGTTATAAACTTAAATTGGTATCAGAGCTTCGGTGAAGACGAATGACAGGCGGCTCGGTGCCACCGCCGCTGGCAAAGGAGAGCAGCTCCTTATCGTTTCAATCGCCGGTTCTAACCTCAACCAACTACACGATATGGCGTATGCGGATGGAAGTTTTACTCGGAATTCATGGAGTCTGGGATGTGATCGATCCCGGCTCAGACGATGCCAAGAAAAACAACATCGTGAAAGGCCTTCTGTTTCAATCAATTCCAGAAGATCTCATCTTGCAAATCGGGAACCTTAAAACCGGAAAAGAGATGTGGGAAGCCATCAAGATTCGTAATCTTGGGGCTGAACGGGTGAAGGAAGCAAGACTTCAAACGTTGACGGCTGAATTTGAGAACTTGAAGATGGCGGACACCGGTACGATAGACGACTATGCAGCAAAATTATCAGGCATTGCCTCCAAGTCAGCTACGCTTGGCGATGTCATGACGGAACACAAACTGGTAAAGAAGTTTCTTACTAGCCTGCCTAGACGGTTTGTACATATAGTAGCTGCCCTTGAACAAGTTCTCGACCTTAAAACAATTGGGTTCGAGGATGTGGTCGGAAGATTGAAGGCATACGAAGAACGGGTTAAAGAAGACGATAAATCGAATGATTCTCAAAAATTACTTTATGCCAAAACCGAATCCACAAACAGGAACCAAAGCTTGAATAAAGGGAGAGGACGTAGCTCGAATTCACGGGGCCGAGGCCGTGGTCGTGGTCAAGGTCAAGGTCGGGGTAATGCTCAAAACCAAGGTCAACGGGACTCCTCAAAAAACCGAGATGACCAGAAGCAAAAAGGCAAGCAGAACGAGCAACGTGACCTCTCAAACATTCGGTGCTACCGTTGCGATAAGTACGGACATTTTGCGTCGAGATGTCCAGATCGAAACCAGAATCATGAAGCAAACCTGAACGAGACTCAGGAGGAAGATGGAAATCATGAGGAAGGTACGTTTTTTATGATGAACTTGGTTCAAGAAACTATATTCCTAAATGAAGAAAAATATATCCCTCCTAATAACGAGTCCAAAACCGATGAAGATAACGTGTGGTATTTGGACAATGGAGCGAGCAATCATATGACCGGGAATTATTCATATTTTTCTGAACTAAATAAACACATAACGGGAAGGGTGAGATTCGGTGATGGATCATGTGTATCAATAAAAGGAAAGGGATCAATTTTGTTCGAAGGCAAAAACGGCGAACAAAAACTATTGAAAGATATTTACTACATCCCTTCACTCCAGAGTAATGTGATAAGTCTTGCTCAAACCACACTATCCGGGTGTGATATTAATATGCGAGGCGATTTCCTAACCATGCGAGATAGAGACGGTAGATTACTCTTGAAAGTCCCGAGAAGTGCAAACCGCCTCTATAAGACCCGACTAAAAATTGGTAAACCTTTCTGTTTGCAAGCTAATATTGATGATGAATCGTGGTTATGGCACGCTCGTCTTGGCCATATTAACTTTGGTGCGGTTAGCTTAATGCACAAGTTAGCCAATGGAGTACCGTTAATCAAGCATCAAGACCAACTTTGCGAGTCATGCATGGTTGGTAAACAAACACGACACTCTTTCCCGAAGAAAGCATCATATAGAGCCACTAGTATCCTCGAGATGGTACACGGGGACATCTGTGGACCGGTAGATCCCCCTACCCAAGCGGGTAATGTTTATATTTTGGTACTAATTGACGATTACTCACGATATATGTGGTCCTTCCTGTTAAAACATAAGAGTGACGCGTGTAGCGTCATTAAGAGATTCAAGACGGTAATTGAAAAGCGAATCGGGAAAGAGATTAAAACATTCCACACAGACAGAGGCGGTGAATTTACTTCACATAATCTCAACCGGTTTTATGATCAAGAAGGCATAACACGAATGTTGACGGCTCCGTACGCACATCAACAAAACGGTATTGTGGAGCGTAGAAACCGAACCTTACTGGAGATGGCTCGATGTCTTATGAAAGCAACTAGGGTTCCAAACCCCTTTTGGGGAGAAGTGGTTCGACATGCGACGTTTATCATAAACCGAGCTCCTACGCGTGCACTAGTAGGAGTTACACCATACGAGAAGTTTTATGGTGAAAAACCGGATCTTCAAGATATAAGAGTATTTGGATGCGTGGCGCATGAAAGAATTGTTTCCAAGTACCTGAAGAAACTCGATGACAGGTCGAGACCATTGGTCTATTTCGGTAAAGAACCTGGTTCGGGAGGATGTCGCCTCTGCAACCCACGTGAAAACAAGATTGTCATTAGCGCCCATGTGATATGCGATGAAAAAAGAACTTGGGATTGGAAAAATGACACTGAAAATTTAAATTATGATGACAGGGAACCGGGTATGTTCACGGTGCTGTGGGAAAACATCCTCTCAATCAACGATGGTCTTCACAGAGCTGAAGCAAGCCCAGCTACCAGCAGCCAAAGTCAGCCCACTACCGAAGCCCAGAATGGCGCAACCGATAGCCCAGCAAGTGCGCCAAACAGCCCAACTCAAGCTGAAAATTTCAGCCCTTCGCTAGTGTCCAACAGCCCAGCTCAAGCTGAAACCGAGTCTGACAGCAACTCTACTCCCGTTCCGGTACGTCGCTCGACCCGTATTTCTGTGTTACCGAAAAAATTAAATGATTATGAGCTGGACATTGATGAACTGTTGTTAACACTTGACGAGGAACCGCGGAACTATAATGAAGCTAAAGAGAAACCGGAATGGCTTAATGCAATGAAAGCCGAGATCAACTCTATCGAGAAGAACCGCACCTGGAAACTCGTGACTCTACCGAAAGACGTTACACCTATCGGGTTACGTTGGCTATTTAAAATCAAAAGAAACGCAGACGGCTCAATTATGAAGTACAAGGCGCGTCTAGTTGCCAAAGGCTACGTACAACAACCCGGTATCGATTTCGATGAAGTATTCGCGCCGGTAGCTCGACTCGAGACAATACGACTTCTGATTGCTCTCGCAGCCGGGAGAGGATGGAAGATTCATCACTTGGATGTCAAAACGGCATTCTTGCATGGTGATTTAAAAGAAGATGTTTATGTTGTTCAACCCGAGGGCTTCGAGAAACCGGGAGAGAAAAATAAAGTTTATAAGCTGGCGAAAGCGTTATACGGCCTACGGCAAGCTCCAAGGGCATGGAACTTGAAACTCGATAGCATTCTAAAGAGTATGGGTTTTCAACGATGCTCTCAAGAAAAGGCTGTTTATAGAAAATCTTCAAGAGGAGAATTCATCATAGTTGCAGTGTACGTGGATGATTTATTCGTAACAGGTACCTGCGTAGAGTTCTCAATCCAGTTCAAGAAAAAGATGGCAACCCAGTTTGAAATGACGGATCTTGGTGAGTTAACGTATTACTTGGGCATTGAAGTATCTCAAGAAGTAGATTGTGTGAAGATCAAACAAGAAAGTTATGCTATGAAAATCTTAAATGAAGCTGGAATGAAGGACTGTAATGCAACCTTATGCCCAATGGAACCGGGACTCAAGCTATCAAAAGCCGAAACAGAACCAGAAGTTGATGCTACTCACTATCGAAAGTTAGTGGGATGCTTACGATACCTCGTGCATACTCGTCCCGACTTGGCATACTCGGTCGGGGTAGTCAGTCGATACATGCAAAGCCCAAGAGAATCACATGCACGTGCTATTAAGCAAATTCTACGCTACCTGCAAGGAACGACTTCCTTCGGGATAAAATATGATCGATGCAAAGACATGAAGCTGCTGGGGTACAGTGATAGCAGTCATAATGTTGACTTAGATGATGGAAGAAGCACCACGGGTCATGTCTTCTATCTAGGTACGTCGCCTATCACTTGGTGCTCCCAAAAGCAAGACACAGTGGCACTGTCTTCGTGCGAGGCTGAATTCATGGCTGCCACTGCAGCTGCGTGTCAAGCAATTTGGTTGAGGGAATTGTTGGCAGAATTGACGGGGATGGAGAAACAAAGAGTGCTGATTCGTGTGGATAATAAATCAGCTATTGCATTGTCTAAGAATCCAGTCTTTCATGGAAGGAGCAAACACATCCATACCCGATATCACTTTATTCGTGAACGTGTTGAAAGTGAACAAGTGGAGCACATTTCTGGAGACGAGCAGAAAGCAGACCCGTTAACAAAAGCACTGGCTCGAGTCAAGTTTAAAGAGATGAGATCCTTGTTGGGTGTGCAAGAATTATCCTCAACGACTCAGAAATTCAGGGGGTGATTGTTGGCGAATTTCTGATCCGATTATGGCTTTGGCGTGTATCGGTTCAGCGATATGGATTGGAGTGAAGTCCAAACTTATCTTGTTATCAATTCAATTAAATGTGTAATTATCTAGTACTAGTTTTTAGGGATAATTGCTAGTTCAAATTGAATTAGAGATATGCTACGTGATAGGCTAGTATATATAGATGCTTAAACCGTGAGGGTTGTATCTGAACCATATTGAAGTTTTGAGCAAGTTTCTTCAATCATAAAGTGCATGTATTGGCATTATATCTCCTGTGATTTTTCTGTTATAAACTTAAATAAACTTCAATCACTATAATTATTATAAGTTTTCAACTTCGACTTTTAATAATAGTTTAATATGTTTCAAGATAATAACAATGTTTTATATCAAACTTTTGATTTAATGTATAATATTGTTATTTATAGTTAATGATAAATACTTTTATATTTTTAACACAGTGATTTACCTGGTTTTAATAATTGTGCCTAAATTTAAGACAAAATGGGAGATTTAATTAAATTGTTGGTTGGTACTAGAGTATGAGATTCATGAGGTAAATAATTTCTATTTGGGGCAAAGGTAAAAAAACAAATAGAAAGTTATTGATCTAATTGCAAAATGTAAAAGTTTGAAATCGGAAAGGCCTCGCTGATTAGAATAATTAGTAGCATTCAATTCATAGTTATAATACGCTTCGATTATGCTTATACTATTGTAAGGCGAGGAAAGTATATCAGTGAGTCTAATGCAGACAAAAGAAATTGCCAAAAAATTTTGAGAAAATGACGAAGAACTATTTTCTGTCAATTTTAATATTTTTTAAATAAAAAAAAATAAGTTGTGACCGTCTGCTAATAACCGTACTACTAGACACATTGGTTGGCACGTATTTTAAGAACAATAATAAACCAAGGGTTTGATTCTTTAAAGTTTAAACTTTATTATAATACGATATAAGTCTTGAATATATAAAGAAATTTAAACAACGAAAACACCATATGCAAATGTATGGCCCCGGGAGTTTTTAAGAAGATAACTCATACATGAAGGTCATGCTTTTTTGTAAACAACATGAATCTATGTGACATGTCTTACAATATCCATATTATAATCAACGTTAAAGAAAATAAATATGTATCAGCCGAAGGGATAAGTAACGACATATTTAAGCATAAAAAATAATATATAAATAATCCATGCATTTACAGATATCAGTAAGCTTGATTGGGTATCTTCATTCATAAACAAAATTATATATAGTATTATAATTACATTATTGCCCTTATATTTGATCTTAAGGCATCCAATCCTCCTCTTTATTATATTTTATTTACTGCCCATATTGTATATTGGATACCCCATTACCCCCTAACTATGAGATGATTTAAGGGATGATAAAAGACCCATCCAACAACTCTTCAAAGTAAGATACCAAAAGAATATGATACCTGCCCAAAATATATTTGAAGAATGTGAGGCAATGAATCCACCAAATGTATGTATCAAATTCACATTATCTTAACATTTATCATACTAATTTAATAAAACAATTTAATATTGATATGATATCTACCTATTTTTAACAATAAGAGAATAAGAACTTGATTTTACAAAACAAATTTTAATTTTATTAATATTTTGTAACGGTTAATATAAGCAATAATTAAATAAGTTGTTTTTAGTGTACTCACTCAAAATAGAAGGCAAAGCTAAAATAGATAATAAAAAAGAGGTTTTATATCCTCTTATAAAATCTTTCTACATATTTTTCTAAGGCTGAAGGGTGTGCAAGACACCCATGACAACCCATGACAACCGCCATGTCATCGTCACGTCACAAAGACTTCCAAGACACCCACTAGGGGGTGTGCAAGACTCTCATGACTACCATTTTAATTTCCACGTCACATTTATATTTTACGTTTTTTTAATTAAAACCAAACATTAAAAATTAATTAAAACCAAACATTTAAAATTAAATAAAAGACATTACATAGCAATAAAAATAAAAACGACATTGCACGAAAAAAAAACATAAAAACGACAACTCCTAAATTTTTTTTAAAAAAACTACTTATTAAAATATTTCTTGCGTCGTTGTTCCGTCATCAATCGGATCGCCTCGAGGTCCTCTTCGGTCCCGGATCGGCTAAACAACACGTAATCCAACCGCGATTCCGCAATTTCGTTGTGGCGGTAGAATTGTTCAACGAGCCGGTCGACCTTTTCCTCGACATCGTCTTTCGAAGACGAGCCGGAGGCATCTCGGCTTGCTCTTTTCGCTCGGTCGCGGCCGATGGGGCGTCGAGGCGGAGGCATCTCGGTTTGTGGTTCGGTGTCGTCGTCGAGGTCGATCGGGTCTCGAGCATCCGAAATATCGTCATCCGGTGTCCTCCCATGTAACACCCCAATTTTTCACACAAATTTTTTTTTTTTTTTTTTTTTTACAAACTTTATTGTAACGTTTGAAAACAAACCATGCATTTACATTACAAACGGGGTATCACGAATTTGTTTCACAACCACGGTTCAAACCTGTTTATTATACACTTTATACAATAACAAACGCTAAGGTCCCACACCCGACTCTTCTAATGCCCTTCCGGTTTACCTGAGTACATAGCATTTAAAACAAATACGTGAGACATAATGTCTCGTGAGCATTATGGGTTTAGACCCGAAACAATTTATCAATTATATCATTGTCCTTTATATTTTCAAGTTTTACATTTCCTGTGAGCGCACCCACAGGTACTCATTATTTCATGATGGTACATTCCTACGAGCGCACCCGTAGGTTTTATACGAGACGCACCCGTATAACTACTTCCCCAATAGCATGAAACGGATTCATCTATCAAGGTAAGACAACTACTTCGCGACGGGAGGTACCATCCCAGTAGTGTCTTATTGCCACCCCTACCGCAGCAGGCCGTGGTCTTTATCCGGATACTAAAACAACTTATCATCACGAGCAAATCACATTATTAGTCACTGTATTTCTGGTTCCATTACTTTCACATTATAATCATACTTTTAAAGACATAAACCACTTTGACTCCAAAATACTTTAAATAAAATTCATTTAGCTATGTACTCGAAAATCCACATAACACTCACCTCGAGTCACCTAAGAGTTAGTTATCTTCTTGGACTCCTTTCTTTTTATCTTGAACAATCTTGTTTGAACCACCACCTATTATATTCAAATTATACATTTATACTCAATTTATATATATAATAACCAACTTCACAGCACAAGAGTGCCATACAATGCAACTACAGTTCATAATTAGACTAAGACTCTCATTATAATAACTTTCTTTAATTTATAAATTTTTCCCGAAATACGCGTATTTTACTACAGTACCCTCGGGAGGTCGTATTTCGGTTCCGACAATTTTCTACAAAGTTTTGGACCATAAGGGACTTATGTTTAAAATTTGAGGTCAAACGGACAAGTCTAACCCAAATTTTCAAAATAAAAACTCGAAATCCCTCCTCAGTATATTACACGGTCGTGTAATATATGCTTTGAAAATTACACAGCCGTGTAATTTTTCTGGCTAATTACCCTTTTCAAAATATTACACGGTCGTGTAATGTTGCCCTTGCAGATTACACGGCCGTGTAATTCTGCTGGGCTGTTTTCGGGTCCGATTTTCGTTCTGCAGCCCCCTGTTTTCGCGTATTAAGCTCTTAATACTTAACCTAACCAATTTATATCATTCTATGACTAAAACCTTCAGTTTACATCAGGTTTTAACCCATAGAAACAACTTAATTACACAAATTCTTAATTTAGGGTTCTTGAGGAAATTTCTCAATTCCTCCTTCTTTTAACCGATTCCAGAAGTGGAATTGAGTTCTTAATGGTGTTTAGAACATGTTTTCAAGGTTAGAAACTTAACAAAATCCTCACACCACCTCTGTAACCCGTTTTTGCCCACACCCCAAAATCCCAAAATGCTTAAATTAAGTTATAAGGGTGAAATTCTTACCCTAAGTAGCTTGGAAATCAAAACCTTGAAGTTAGATGCTGATTTCCGCTCAAACTCCCAAGAACCTTCGTGAACCTGCTCAATCCCTCACTCTCTCCCGATGCTTCTGTAAACTTCTGGGAAGTGGGAGATCTTTCCCACTATTTATAGTTCCAAATTTTCAGTTTTAACCCTCTAGTTCATTTTCTCCCAATTTGGCACCATACACAAATTTTTATTACATCATACTTTTACTTTTTACATTAATACCCATAATCACGAAATATTTTACATTAAGATCCAAAACAGGGCAAAAGACCAATTTGCCCTTCTCACCGTTTTACTATTACACATAATTATTTTACATATATATATATTTTTTACAATTTTTCTGGGGTTCTTACAACCTCTCCCCCTTAAGAGGATTCCGTCCTCGGAATCTTTTCGTAATTCGTGAAGTTCGGGTATCTTTTCTTCATGTCTTCTAAAGTTTCCCAGGTTAAGTCTGAACCCGATGTGTGCTTCCATTTGACTAAAACCAAGTCAATTTCCTTGTTTCTTAACTTCTTGGTTCTCACTTCCAACATTGCTTCTGGTTCTTCTATCAGCTTATTCGGGGTCTCCACTTTTAAATCTTCCAACGGGATCACAAGTTCACTCTTTCCAAAGTACTTTTTCAAATAACACACATGGAACGTATCATGTATACCACTCAGTTCACGTGGTAACTCTAACTTGAAAGCTTGTTCGCCAATTCTCTTTAAGATCTTGAAAGGTCCAATGTATCTTGGACTCAGTTTACCCCTCTTTCCAAATCTTACCACACCTTTCCATGGTGATACTTTGAGCATCACTAGATCACCTTCTTTTAAATCGTAAGGTCTCTTTTTCAAGTCTGCATAACTCTTCTGCCTATCTTGAGCAGCTTTCATATTAGCTTGAATTATTTTGATCTTTTCGTTTGTTATCCTTACAATTTCTGGGCCAGTTATTTTAGTCTCCCCTGCTTCTAACCAACACAAAGGGGTTCTACACTTTCTGCCATATAGAGCTTCAAATGGTGGCATTCCAATACTGGAATGATAACTGTTATTATAAGAAAACTCTACCAATCGCAAGTGTTCGTCCCAATTTCCACCAAAATCTAAAGCGCACGATCGTAGCATGTCTTCTACAGTCTGAATAGTTCGTTCACTTTGCCCGTCTGTCTGGGGATGATAGGCTGTACTCATTTTTATTTTTGTCCCCATTCGTTCTTGTAGTGCCTCCCACAATTTTGAGGTAAATCGTGGGTCTCTATCAGACACGATTGACAAGGGAGCTCCATGAAGTCTTATAACTTCATCCTTGTATATCTGCGCCAACGTCTCCAATTGCGTGTTTTCTTTAATCGCCAAAAACATTGCACTCTTGGTCAAGCGGTCAACAATGACCCATATACCATTATGACCTCTTCTAGTTCTTGGCAATCCAAATATGAAATCCATGGTTATATCTTCCCATTTTCCCGCTGGAATTTGCAGAGGTTGAGTATTTCCATACGGGGCTTGGTGTTCTGCCTTCACCTGTGCACAGGTTGCACATTTAGAAATATACTTGACTATTCTTTTCTTCATTCCCGGCCACCAATATTGTTCTTTGAGATCCCGATAAGTTTTCGTACTTCCAGGATGAATGGAATACTTTGACTTATGAGATTCTTCCAGAATCAACTTTCGGATTCCACCTGCTTTTGGTACCCATATGCGATTTTTGACTGTCTTCAGTCCCTGGGTATTTTCTCCAAACACCAAATCTTTTCATAGCTTTTCCTTCTTTAAGTCACCTCTTTCCAATACTTGCTTTTGGGCGTCTTTGATGCTTTCTATTAGGCTTGATTTCAATTCGATCTTCATCAACTTCTCTTGACTTTTCTTTTCATGAAACTTCCTGCTTAAGGCGTCTGCTACCACATTCGCTTTCCCAGGGTGGTAAGCGATTTCACAGTCATAATCATTTATTAGCTCCAGCCACCTACTTTGCCTCATATTAAGATCTTTCTGAGAAAATACGTACTGCAAGCTTTTATGATCCGTGTACAAGGTGCACTTTGTTCCGTACAAGTAATGCCTCCAGATTTTTAATGCAAACTCAATTGCTGCCAATTCCAAATCGTGCGTGGCATACCGAGTTTCGGGTTCTTTTAATTGTCGAGAAGCGTACGCTATCACCTTTCCTCGCTGCATTAGTACACAACCCAATCCTTTATTAGAGGCATCACTATACACTACGAAATCTTCCGTTCCCTCTGGTAGGGTAAGAACCGGTGCATTGCATAACTTCTCTTTTAGTGTCCGAAATGCCTTCTCTTGTTCCGCCTCCCATACAAATTTTACCCTTTTCCTTGTTAACTTCGTAGGAGGTACCGCAATCCGTGAAAAATCTTGGATGAACCGTCGGTAGTACCCGGCGAGTCCAAGAAAACTTCTCACTTCCGTCGGAGTCTTGGGAATTTCCCATTTCATCACTGCCTCCACTTTTGCTGGATCTACTTTAATGCCTTGGATGGAGACTACGTGTCCAAGGAATTGCACCTCCCTCAGCCAGAATTCGCACTTCGAAAATTTTGCATATAGCTTCTCTTCCTTTAGAACTTCCAACACCGTTCTCAGATGATTCTTGTGGTCTTCTGCATTCTTCGAATAGATAAGAATGTCATCAATAAAGACAATCACAAACTTATCAAGGAACGGCTTGCACACCCTATTCATCAAATCCATGAAGATTGCCGGGGCATTCGTCAAACCAAAAGGCATGACCAGAAATTCATAATGCCCATAGCGAGTACGAAAAGCAGTCTTCTCAATATCTTCATCTCTTACTCGTACCTGGTGATAACCCGACCGGAGATCAATCTTCGAAAAATAGTCAGCGCCTTGCAACTGATCAAACAGATCGTCTATCCGTGGTAGCGGGTAACGATTCTTGATGGTAATTTTATTGAGCTCGCGATAGTCAATGCACATTCGCATCGTGCCATCCTTCTTTTTGACAAACAGCACCGGTGCACCCCAAGGCGACACACTGGGGCGTATGAAGCCTTTATCAAGCAATTCTTGTAATTGGGACATCAACTCCCGCATTTCGGTCGGGGCTAAGCGATAGGGAGCACGGGCGATAGGAGAAGCTCCGGGTATAAGATCAATCCGAAATTCAACTTGTCTCTCTGGTGGCAACCCGGGTAGGTCATCTGGAAACACCTCAGGGTATTCTTTCACCACATCAATGTCATGTATAGTTTTCTTCACTTTATCTTCCACCATTACATACGCCACATAGGATAAGCATCCCTTCACCAAACATCTCCTGACTTTTGCTGCGCTGATCAAATTAGACATCCTCTTGGGTTTTTCACCGTACACATACACTTTGCTGCCACCTGGAATCTTCACCGACACTACCTTCTTCCCACATGCGATTTTTGCATCATTGGCTCCAAGCCAATCCATACCAATGACAACATCAAAAGTCTTCACTCCAATCGGAAGAAGGTTCAACGAAAATTTCTGATCATCTATGCTGAGTTCGCAGCCACGGTACACATGGTTTATCTCCACCTTCTTACCACTCGCCAATTCGACCTCACATACATGTTCTAATGGTTCTAGCGGTATATTGAATTTTTTACCAAACTCATGGGACACAAACGAACACGTAGCACCGGAATCAAATAGTACGTAAGCAGGCATCTGGTTAATTAATAAGGTACCTGAGACCACGTCTTGCGTCTCTTTTGCTTCTTCCCGGGTGAGTTGGAAGGCGCGAGTCTTCACTTTTTGGGGCTCCGTCTTTTTCTGCGCAGTTGATACCATCGTCTCGCCACCCTTCTTCGGACAGTTAAAACTATAATGCCCCTTTTCGTGACATGAGAAACACTCGACTTCACTGAGCTTAGGATAGGTACATTCCCTCGCCTTGTGACCCATTCTTCCGCAATTAAAACAAGCCGCACTTCCCATCTTACATTCGCCCGTATGCTCTTTCCCACACTTATCACACATCTTTCGACTACCCTGTTTGGTTGACATCACTACCGACTTTCCCTTCTTATTCCAGCTACTACTTCCGCCGCTGAATTTACGTTTATCCCCAGAAATTTGCCTTTCCACTGTTCTTCGCTTCCACACATCTTCGACATTTCTTGCTGCTTTAAACGCTGCATCCATGGTTACCGCCCGTTTTACTTCCAGTTCATACTCCCAAGGTAGGCCTTTCACATAACGGTTGATTCGTGCCCGCTCCGTAGTGTAAATGTTTCCCACGAACGGTAGCATATCACTAAAGTTTTTAGTATACTCGGCCACGGTCAAATTACCCTTCTTTAATGTAAGGAACTCATCTTCGAGTTTTTCTATGTCCCGAAGGGGACAATATTTATTCTTCAGGCGGGTGGTGAATTCGGTCCACGACCACTTGTAAATTACATCCTTTCCAACCAGTTCGTATAGGGTGTTCCACCAGACCAACGCATCGTCTTTCAACATCCGTGAGGCATAATAAACTTTATCCTTCTCATGACACTTGCTGACCTCCAGTACTTGCTCTGTCTCTCGTATCCACCGCATCGTGACCTTAGGCTCGTAGCTACCATAGTATTCCGTTGGCTTACATGTCAGAAAAGTTTTAAAAGAACATCTCTTCTTATCTTCTGTCCCCACACTATCCTCATCCGTAACCGAATCTCCATTAGTGGGTCTCCAAGAAGCATCATTTGCTGAAGGGTTAGGTTGTGGGTCCCCCAACCGTGCATTCAACATTTGACGCATATCTTCCCTCATCTCCGTCTTTAGATTGCTAATAAGATTTTGAATAGCCTCCAAAGTCACGGGTGGTGGTTGCGGTATTGGATTTGGGTTAGGACCCATGTTAACCACATCATCAACAGGGTTATCTTCATGGGACGGGGTATGACTTGCTGCCTGTCCTTCAATCAAAAGATTCTGATCACCGCCCTCCATTTACTATATAAATGAAATAGATTTGCATTTATTATTCCACATAAATATATTTATCATTATATATATATCCGAAAGCTGTAGCATGTGATCTTCCTATGGAACCTGTGTCCCCAAGCATCTCTCTACTAATTTCCACAGCCAAGTTCCTCAGGCTCCCTCGTGACTTCACCATTTCCAAGGCATATCCTGTGGTTACGATAATACGGGCCCAATATTATTTTAACCACCTATATACGTTGGCTCTAGTGTTATCACAAGATTCCCTGGTTCATCGGTTACTGTGGATTCCAACATTATAAATTAGCGATTCTACCCCGTTAGTTAGTACCTAATACTACTAATTTACTTACTATTAATCCACTAGTTTAAGCCTAGGATGGTTACCCAACCTAATTCGCTTAAACCATGGCTCTGATACCAAATTGTAACACCCCAATTTTTCACACAAAATTTTTTTTTTTTTTTTTTACAAACTTTATTGTAACGTTTGAAAACAAACCATGCATTTACATTACAAACGGGGTATCACGAATTTGTTTCACAACCACGGTTCAAACCTGTTTATTATACACTTTATACAATAACAAACGCTAAGGTCCCACACCCGACTCTTCTAATGCCCTTCCGGTTTACCTGAGTACATAGCATTTAAAACAAATACGTGAGACATAATGTCTCGTGAGCATTATGGGTTTAGACCCGAAACAATTTATCAATTATATCATTGTCCTTTATATTTTCAAGTTTTACATTTCCTGTGAGCGCACCCACAGGTACTCATTATTTCATGATGGTACATTCCTACGAGCGCACCCGTAGGTTTTATACGAGACGCACCCGTATAACTACTTCCCCAATAGCATGAAACGGATTCATCTATCAAGGTAAGACAACTACTTCGCGACGGGAGGTACCATCCCAGTAGTGTCTTATTGCCACCCCTACCGCAGCAGGCCGTGGTCTTTATCCGGATACTAAAACAACTTATCATCACGAGCAAATCACATTATTAGTCACTGTATTTCTGGTTCCATTACTTTCACATTATAATCATACTTTTAAAGACATAAACCACTTTGACTCCAAAATACTTTAAATAAAATTCATTTAGCTATGTACTCGAAAATCCACATAACACTCACCTCGAGTCACCTAAGAGTTAGTTATCTTCTTGGACTCCTTTCTTTTTATCTTGAACAATCTTGTTTGAACCACCACCTATTATATTCAAATTATACATTTATACTCAATTTATATATATAATAACCAACTTCACAGCACAAGAGTGCCATACAATGCAACTACAGTTCATAATTAGACTAAGACTCTCATTATAATAACTTTCTTTAATTTATAAATTTTTCCCGAAATACGCGTATTTTACTACAGTACCCTCGGGAGGTCGTATTTCGGTTCCGACAATTTTCTACAAAGTTTTGGACCATAAGGGACTTATGTTTAAAATTTGAGGTCAAACGGACAAGTCTAACCCAAATTTTCAAAATAAAAACTCGAAATCCCTCCTCAGTATATTACACGGTCGTGTAATATATGCTTTGAAAATTACACGGCCGTGTAATTTTTCTGGCTAATTACCCTTTTCAAAATATTACACGGTCGTGTAATGTTGCCCTTGCAGATTACACGGCCGTGTAATTCTGCTGGGCTGTTTTCGGGTCCGATTTTCGTTCTGCAGCCCCCTGTTTTCGCGTATTAAGCTCTTAATACTTAACCTAACCAATTTATATCATTCTATGACTAAAACCTTCAGTTTACATCAGGTTTTAACCCATAGAAACAACTTAATTACACAAATTCTTAATTTAGGGTTCTTGAGGAAATTTCTCAATTCCTCCTTCTTTTAACCGATTCCAGAAGTGGAATTGAGTTCTTAATGGTGTTTAGAACATGTTTTCAAGGTTAGAAACTTAACAAAATCCTCACACCACCTCTGTAACCCGTTTTTGCCCACACCCCAAAATCCCAAAATGCTTAAATTAAGTTATAAGGGTGAAATTCTTACCCTAAGTAGCTTGGAAATCAAAACCTTGAAGTTAGTTGCTGATTTCCGCTCAAACTCCCAAGAACCTTCGTGAACCTGCTCAATCCCTCACTCTCTCCCGATGCTTCTGTAAACTTCTGGGAAGTGGGAGATCTTTCCCACTATTTATAGTTCCAAATTTTCAGTTTTAACCCTCTAGTTCCTTTTCTCCCAATTTGGCACCATACACAAATTTTTATTACATCATACTTTTACTTTTTACATTAATACCCATAATCACGAAATATTTTACATTAAGATCCAAAACAGGGCAAAAGACCAATTTGCCCTTCTCACCGTTTTACTATTACACATAATTATTTTACATATATATATTTTTTACAATTTTTCTGGGGTTCTTACAACCCACGTTTGGAACCCGTGCTCGAGTGAGGCGAATCGGAAGTTAGTAGCCATTTAGGACCGGTACGCATCAACTCCCAACATCGCATATGCTTAAACGGTTTCCCGACAACTCGCCCATATTGTTCCATAGCCGTTGTGAAAATCCCGAATTCGTTTTCGCCACTTCGTCGCATGTTTACCAAGTTGTTGTAAATACCATTGAACTTGGTGCACTCGATACGAAGTTTCCGCTACTTCCCGTTAATACCGTCGTTGTTTCGGTACACCCCACGACCCATCGCCGCGTGGTAGTGGTCTAAAATGCGTTCCCACAACGATGTGGAACTTTGGCTATTTCCTTTTTGCGAATCCATGGAAATAGCGAGCCACGAGCGAACCACTTGAACCTCTTCGTCGGTCGTCCACGGCACCTTCGCCTCTTGCGCGTTTCGCGTTTTGTTCTTTTGTCTATTATTTTTCTTTTTCTTTTTGGAGGAAGACGCGGGGGCTTGTGTTTCCATCACGACCTCTTCGGGTGATGCTTGTGGCGGTGGTGATGGAAGCGGTGGCGATTGTGATAGAAACGGTTGTTGGAAGGGTGCGTACGGGTAAGGTTGTGGCGGGTATTGATATTGGTTTGGTGGTGGATATGGATACGGGTATTGCGGTTGTTGCGACGAACCCGTAAGCATACTCGTAAATGTGCAATTCGTGGAAAAGTTGTAGTTGAATTCGCCGCGCGGCGTGTTCCGATTTGACGGAGGGGTGTTCGGATCGTTCTCCATCTTGAAATGTTAGTAAAATTGAGAGAGAAATTTGTGTTTGTATGTGTGTAAAATATAAAATGTGTGTGGTATGTATTTATAATATGTAAAAAAATTAATTTTTTTTTAATTACCAACGGCTCCAAAACGGCTACATTTTTTAATTTGGGCCGTCTTCAAACGTTCACCGGATGACGACGTGGGGACGCAACAGATCAAGGACGCGGGGGGGGGGGGGGGGGCGGTGTTTGCCGCGTCTTCGTCGCTGAGGTGGAGGACGCGTGGGGGGCCGCGTGCGGCATACCCCACAGCCTAATCACATGATCAAGACAAGTGTCAAAATCAAAAAAAAAAATTAAGAGAGAGAAATAATAGATTTTACATGTCATAATTTCGTGGATAGGAAAATAAATTAGAAATATAAAGTAGGAAAAAATATAATTTCCCAACAAAAAAAAGCTCATTTACATTACCTTTGTTTATTTTCTTTTACATTACCTTTGTTTATTTTCTTTTATAGAACTGATTAATTTGAATGATCGGATTACGTCAAAGGGAAAAATGATTCAACAAATAGGTTGCTGATCATCAAACTAGTTGCTGATGACTTTTATAAAGTTATTGGGTTAAAATCCGACAAGAGAGCATGGCTAATATGAGTATCATATTACTAATACAGTAATACTAGTATGTGATAGATATAACTATTTTAATCATATAAACACAAAAAAGAAATGAAAAATACTGCGGCAAGGCATATATTTGTTCAAATAAAATTTGAACGGATATATAGCTAAATAAATATAATTAACTGTAATACGTAGGGCTGTAAATGAACTGAACGTTTAGCGAACAATTCGTCATCTATTCGACGGGAAATTTGTTTATGTTTGTTTATTTAGTATATGAAACGAACATAAACAAGATTGTTTGTTCATTTAGTTTAACGAACGAACATAAACATTGATGTTGTTCGTTCATTGACGTTCGTTTGTTCGTGTCTTACAGAAGATATATGGAAAAAAACTATATTTTAAGTACCTTTTAATATTTTTATATCGTAGGGTTTGCTATAATACATGTATATATGTATGGTTTATTGTTTGGATGTTGATGGTCGTTTATTTGTATTTATCTTCATTTGGGTTGCTTTTTATTTCGTTTGTTTATGTTCATTTATGTTTATTTACATCCAACCCTTAACGTTTGTTATGTTCGTTTAGAACCGTAATGAACGACTATAAACGAACATGGACAAATGAATGTTTTAACAAACGAACATGGACAAATGAATGTTCATTTATGTTTATTTACATCCAACCATTAACGTTTGTTATGTTTGTTTAGAACCGTAATGAACGACTATAAACGAACATGGACAAATGAATGTTTTAACAAACGAACATGGACAAAGAAATTCGTTCGTTTATGCGTTCATGTTCATTCATTTGTTCGATTAAACTTAAACGAACGAATATGATCATACATTCGTTCGTGTTCATTCATTTCGTTTACAGCCCAAACAATACAATTAACTTTTATAAATTCTAAAGATATTTTGTATAGATTTGATTGATAACAATCTCTTAAAAGCATTTTAGATATTGACTGATACTCTAAAATATGATAATACATATGCCAATGATAATACTAAATATAAGTATGTAATAGATAACACTTTTTAAACATATAAATACATAAAATATGCCTCAACAAGGCATTTAAATTTTCAACTTAAATTTAGAAAATTTGACTAATCTTCATAAGCATATCCTAAGTTTTGGGCAAAAATTAAGCAAATTATCATAATAGTCATCAATTTTGCAATTATTACCGATGAAATTGTTGTTTGGCCAGCAAAGACTAAACTAATATTGCGTTGACAGTAAAATTTTTAAAAAAAAATTCACAGGTCTAACGTGCAAAAACGCAGGATTAACCCCAAAAATAAAAAAAGATATATATTTTAGTTTTTTGTTGCAAAAATTTTGAATGATCATTTTCACAGTAAAAACATTTTTATATTGTAATTTTTAACCTACGAAAATGCAAAAAAACCAAAATCAAATGAGTTTCGTACGTGTGTCGTATGAAATTCCTTTTAAAATACGAAACTAATTGGTTTTTGGTCGAAAAAGTGGTTTTTGCAGTTTTTTTTTATGTTAGAATTTTCAAAGACCATTTTCACAGCAAAAAGAGATTTCAATATTGTTTTAAAAGAATATTAGATTAAGAAATATTTTAGCAAAAATATGGTAAAAGTCAATGTTTTAAAACCTGGGTTTTTAGTTGACCCGGTGTGGTAGCCGGGTTACGGGTCAACCGGTTGAACCGACGGGTCAACCCGGTGTTTTCAATTTTCATATATTTGATATTTTTCAGTATAATTATATATTTATAAAACATAAACAATGTAATTTCATATTTTTTGTATTAAAAATACATTTTGTAAAATTTCTATAGGAAAATTTTTTACTAAATTTGATGAACTAATGATGGACTAATTATAAAAGTTTGAGCATTGATTTTTTTAATCAAGTTTTTAAAGCCTAAATTCTAATTTTTTTGTTTCAACCACCGAGTCAACCCAGTTCCAGGTCACCGGTCCAACCGATTTTTTGAGAAAACCGGCCGGTTCAATCCGAGTCGGAAATTAGCAAAAAACCGGTCGTAATCGACCTGCTTTCTTCACTGGTTCATGGTCCAACCGGGTCAACCCGGGTTTTAAAACATTAATAAAAATAAATAAATAAATAAATAAGAAAATGTCGTATATAGAGGATGGCCACTCAGGACGCATAGCAATTATCACTAGCGAAAGTTATTTCTATCATAATAAATTTTTGCGTAAAACTTAAAAAAAATTAGACCAATTTTCCTTTTTTATATAAACTTTATTGTTTTATTCAAGATATAACTTAATAAACATAACTAACTGCTAAAGTACATCATTGTTTTCAATATTGATGATTCTAACTCCTAAAATATATGTACAAATGTTGAAAGTTCAAGTTTCATTATAGACATAAAAATGTAAATTTAGGAATAGGTTTAGATAACATGTGTGTTTGTTGTTCTAAAAAAACTATTTAAAGTGTTGATGTGCATGACATGACAATAAATATGAGTATATAAAAGCATCTTACATGTAAGTTTCTTTTTGTAATTTTTCATTATTTTCTCTATCAATCAATATCACTATACACTATTGAAGATAATAGTTTTTATTAAGTTTTATTGACTACTCGATATATATGGAGAGATTAATATATTATAATGAGTTGAACACTTAATCCCTTTTCCCTTTAATAATATTTCATTTAACCTTTTTATTTATATTTTAGTTTTAAACAATACATTGTATTATGTTTAATTATTTAAATATTAATGTCTATTTATTTATTTAAACATTAATTCTAGTGATAATGCCTTGAGATGATATTTATTCAAATATTTTGTCTTAAAATATGGTGTTTTTAAGAAATGACTAATAAATGAGGGGGTTTTATAGAACATTTTAGATAGACGAAGATAAATTAGTTAAATTCACAAAAAATATATAAAAGCGATTAATTATTGGAGATGTCATTTAATTAGAGGTCGAAGTTAATAGTTAGATTAGGTGGCAATATTTTAATGGGGTGTTTGGGATTGCTTATTAAAAAAGTTTGTTGGCAAATGAAGTCCAGCCTAGCTGGATAGATGCACCAAGGGTTTTGTATCCATGTGGAAGAGGTCAGGAGTTCAAATCCCTGAACCTGTATGGTGGAGTTTTGCCTTGGAAATCCCAAAAAAGGGGGAGGGTTTGCCCTGTAAAGGAGCTCGAACCCGGGTCTCTGCTGAAATATGCGGAGGGGCGACCAGTTGATCTATTTGCCGTTTCCAAAAAAAAAAGTTTGTTGACTTATTGATTTTTCAAAAAGTCAATAAGTCTAAGAAAATAATTGACAATATAATAAGGACTTATTGAAAGTGCTTTTGAATACATTGAAATAAGTTGTTTTTGATAAGTAATGACCTTCTTACTTTTTAAAATGACTTATAACTTATTATATTAAAAAGAAAAAATTACCCTTAAAAAACTCATCTAGCATTAGTTTTTAAAATGACATAATTTTACATTGATAACCTAATCCACTCACTTTAGAAAAAAAATTTATCAACTTAATCCAAACATTTAAAAAAAAAAAACTCATTTTTCTAGTCATATAAATCAACAAGCACTTATATAAAAAAACACTTTTTGAATTAAATAAGCACTCTCAAACATCCCCTAAATCATAGTATAAATTTACGATCGGAGATGCTCTAAATATAAAGTATATGATACATAAATCTTTTAATCATATAGATGTATAAAGTATGTCTCAACGAGGCTTATATTTGTTCAATCAAAACTTTATTACTTAATCAAAGACAAAGATATTAATAAAAATATATAATTGTTAAGAGTACATGATCGTTTTCAATATTAAGGTTTGTAGCTTATAAAAACCTTGTATAGGTTAACTAATCACAACCATTCATAAATATTCGAAGGGTTGAAACTGTTAATGTAAGACCCGTCAATTAATAAAGTACACCCAATTTTTTTAAACGATAAAGATATTTACTTAAATATTTGGCCTAGTGCCAAGAAGTTTTAACTTTTAATTAAAGCTTAATGATACTTAACTACCACACAAAAAATATAAAAAAAGCTAAAAAAGGGATTTCATGATGTAACGAGTTGGGTTATGTTTGATCTGAATTGATTTCATAGGTTAACTTTGATTCAACTCGTGAAAGTATTTAACTATCTTGATTCATGAATATTACCAATAAAGCTAGATGTATTGGGTTGGATAGCGAATGGACTGCTTTTTTTGCCATTGATTAATTATTATTTTCTAAACAGTATTCTCTTTTGTTATTGTGGCATTATATAATAATGTTTAGGCTGCATCGTTACACAAGACAAAACCGTATTAGACTTTTTAAAATTATTTTTTATAACGAGGATGATGAAGATCTTTACATCCTTCATAGAGACAACAGATTGAATAGTCTAGTTCCATCATTCAGGATGTGAGAAAATATTACAAATATTATTTCTTTGATATCGATCAAGTTTCACTCCAATATATGTTTAAATTAATACCTTTATTTTGTGTTGTCCTATTTAAGACGGTCAAATATCTATTATGGAAAACAGCAACATGTTATAATTTATAAACCTTAAAAGGTTTGAGAACGCGATGACAAATATCATCCATCAATTATTTTAAATCAATGGTTATAATTAAGATTTAAATTATATAATTATTTACAATTTAAATTCAATTAATTTAAAATAATAATTATAAGGATATAATGGTCACTAAATTCTTCTTATCTCTTTTTGGAATCTCCTAAAATCTCTCATTTTCTCTCTCAAATCATGCGATACCTTTTCTTCTATTTCTCATAAATCCTAACCCTAAAGCAGACTCACGATAATCCCTTTTCCGCTACAACGACACCATCAGACACCCCTGTTAATATTTACCACGACTAACATAACCTCAGTTATTCGAAAACAATGTATTATAGATTCATGGATTATGAAGATGCATAGGGACGATCATTAGTGAAGAATGCCAGCAAAGGTACTAATTGTGATTTATTATAAGCATATTTTCGAGTTTTATCCATACAATTTGCATCCAATCTTTGAAGTTATTAACCATTTGGTTGTTTAGTCTCATAATTTGACTTTTTTGCATTATTACCTTGACCTAATTGGAGTTATATCAACGTGTATCGGTAAGAGTTTCAACCAATTTTTTTTTATCAATTTAGTAAAACTTATTTTTTGTATTTAGGGTTTTATTATATTGAAATAAAATTTTCAACATAGAATCATTACTAATTCAACATAATACTTTAGTTGTTATCTTATTTTAATCCCTTTTTCGTTGCGGCACTTCATTATTCATAAATGAATACGACTAATTTCATAACAATTCTTTACTTGTTGAGTTTTCTAAAAATACAGTAGCATCAAGTTCATTATTATATAGACATAATTTATGGATTATAGTTTTAATCAATAAATAGTCTATAAAACAAGTTTATTGATCTTTAATATTTTACACAAAAGGTTTTTTTTGCCTAATCAATGACTATTCTTTACTTTGGAAATCATTTTTATCATCTAACCTGCATATCTTTATACTGTAATTTTATCATACTGAAATATATTTGAATCGATGCTATTTTGATTAAATAATATGAGAATTATTTGTGTTAACTTCTAGCTTGATTTTGCTTTCTACTTCAAAATCATGACTCAATGAATTTTGTTGATATAGGCTTCAATGAATTTAACCTATAAAATCTTTAAAGATCGTTGTTTGATATAGAAGTCTGCAAAATCGTATTATTATATAAATACAACTCATAACTTAATGGTAATTGTTGAAAATATTTAGAAATTATTTAAAAAATGTCATTTTTATTTTTTGCAGTTTTATTCATTAATGTTTACCGAGTTTTATTCATCAATGATTATAAGGCCTTCCGGTGTGCAGTGTGAGGGGAGCCCGACGTCGTGCGAGCTCGCGATGAACACCGCCCCCCCTATGCGGCGGCGTCACAGTATTGGCCTCGTGCGGCTTGTGGACGTCGTGCGACGTCTTCCTCTTTTTGACCGTTGCCACTTCAACGGCTATATAGCCGTTTCAATTTAAAAAAAAAATTATTTTATATATATATATATATATATATATATATATATATATATATATATATATATATATATATATATATATATATATATATATATATATATATATATATATATATATATATATATATATATATATATATATATATATATATATATATATATATATATATATATATATATATATATATATATATATATATATATATATATATATATATATATACACATATCTCACTTATTTTACAACTACACAACACATACACAACACACTACAAAAAAAATGGATCCAAGATTCGAGGTGCTTTTCGATTATTCGTCTTCGTCGGAAGACGAAAGTTGGTTGCTTGAAGCTACCGTTCAAGCGGCATCATTGCTTCGACAAGCTGCGCAAATAACCGCCGACGCCGCAGAAAGTTCACAAAATCAACGTCCTTTATTAAGACGGGCAACAATAAACAGAGATCGTGAAGCTGCACACAATCTCCTTGTCCGCGACTATTTAGTGGAACACCAATTGTACTCGACGTACCAGTTTCGGCGTCGGTTTCGGATGAACAAGGGACTATTTTTGCGTATAGTTCGTGATGTGAGCGAAGTCAATCCTGTATTGCGATTGCAATATGATGGTAGGAACAGAAGGGGCTTCACGGCGGAACAAAAATGTACCGCTGCGATTCGTCAAATTGCAACCGGCACCGCATTTGATTTATGGGACGAGTATTTGAAGATGTCGGAGCGCACGGTTCGGCAAAGTGTATACGAGTTCGCGACCACTATCATCCATGTTTACGGCAAACGTTATTTGCGAAAACCAACACCGAACGACATTCAAACGTTGTACGCCGCGCATGAAAGTAAACATGGTTTTCCCGGCATGCTTGGGAGCGTTGACTATATGCATTGGGTGTGGGCCGCTTGCCCCAATGCATGGCGTGGCCAATTCACACGAGGGGATCATCGGCACCCTTCTATCATCCTCGAGGCAGTGGCGTCCCACGATTTATGGATTTGGCATGCGTTTTTGGCGTTTCGGGTGCAAACAACGACCTCAACGTGCTAGACCAATCGCCGATTTTTAACGACATTTATAGAGGCGTTACACCTTTTTGTCCGTTTCAGGTCAACGGAGCGTACTACAAACACAGGTATTATCTAGCCGATGGTATATATCGGGATTATGTCGTATTTGTGAAGTCATTCACATGTCCAATGGATCCAAAGCGTAAAATGTTCAAGGTCGCACAAGAAGCGGCTAGGAAGGATGTGGAGCGAGCGTTTGGAGTTCTTCGACAGCGCTTTCACATGATCAAATACCCGTCACGGGCTTGGGATCCGAGGCATATACGAAACCTTATGTACGCATGCATCATATTACATAATATGATTTTGGAAGACGAGGGGAAAGCAATATGTACGTATGATCCGGACGAAGTTATGCCAACATATGAGCCGCTACCAATTGGATCGGCGACATATCTAGAGAATAGAAACGAGGTACAAAG
Source organism: Cichorium intybus (assembly GCA_023525715.1). NCBI lineage: Eukaryota > Viridiplantae > Streptophyta > Magnoliopsida > Asterales > Asteraceae > Cichorium > Cichorium intybus. Next base: position 8,134,436 of record CM042011.1, on the reverse strand, counting down.
CAAAGAAATCCATAACAACCTTCGTGCGGATTTGGTCGAGCATATCTATCGGGCTAGAGTTGAGCCGGGGCCGGTGCCCGATATCGAGGAGGAAGAATGGGAGTGACGATCCTAGTTTTTTTTTTTAAATATGTAGTTTTTTTTAATTTTAAGTTTAATGTGTGTTTTAAATTTTTAGGTTTTATTTTTAATGTAATTTTCATATTTAATTTTTATATTTTAATGAATTATCTTATTTAGAAATAATTAGTTTTATTTTAATTTAAATTTAGTTTTTAAATTAAAAAGTGAGAGGTAGTGAGAGGTGAGCATTTCCGGGGGTAAAGCGAAGAGAGAGAAATACTGACTGGATGTTGAGGTGGCAGGCAAAAAGTGAGTTATGGTGAGAGGGCACACCTGAGGGCCTAAAATTGGCCACCGGCAAAATAAGTTGTACCTTTAATCAATAGAACATGCAGGGTTATGATTTTTTGTTTAGGTTTATTGATTTATGTTAGATTTATTCATTTATGATTATTGGTATTTGTTACTAGATAATCATAGACATGTTTTGATTTTTTGTTCGATTATGTATTTTTGTTACATGATAATCATAAATGACTAGAAGCATGAGACATCCCACAATAGAAAAATATTCAATTATATGAGTTAGAATTTTTTTTTTTTGGTTATATGTGTTATTCATTTTTGATTATCTGAGGGGCCTTCCTCGGCCCCTCGGGTATATGATTAGATTTATTTGGTTATATGTGCCATTCATATATGATTATTGATTTATGATTAGATGTATTCAATTATGATTATAATTGGATAATCATAGGCGTGTTTTCATTGTTTGTTCGATTATGTATTTTTGTTACTTGATTTTTTAGTCTGTGTTTGATTATAATGAATCCAAAATTGCTAAAAAAATTTATAGTTTAATAATATATGGTTATCTATATTATTCATTGATGATTATATGATGTTCATTTGATTATGATTATATTGAAAATTATATTCACTGATGATTACATATGCTATTCATTGATGATTACATGTGCTTTTATACATTTATAGGTCATTTTACGCATTTATCCTTTGTTTATTGACATAATTTTTATGCATTTTGAATGTAGATTTTTTAGAGTATTCGAGTTGCATGAATGAGAAGTCGAATCAGTTTATTTCAAGTCAAAATATTCAGCACAACAAATATTGTTCTTTAATCATTTGTGATTAAAGTTGTATTGTTTTTAATTATTTATGACTAAAACTATCTTGTATTTGTTCCCGTTTTGTGTTCTATATCCATTCATGATTATAAATGTAGTTAACGTTTTTTATCTATCAATTGTCCTCTATTCATTTATGATTACATATGTATTTCATTTTTTATATCTATATTATACTTTATTCATTCATGATTAGAAACGTATTTGGTTTTTTCATCTTTACAACATATAATTAAAAAAGAAACGATTTATAAAATTATAAAATTACATTGTGTTTTATATTCAATTATTATTGAAAACATATGAATCAAATAATACAAGAAAGAAGGTAGTTTTTTATTTTCATAAAAAAATGAGAAACAAGAAATTTACAAACGATTAATAAAAAGAAAAAAAATTCCTTTTTTAGGTAACTGCTAATCAAATCCCTAGATTTTAGAAAAAATTTCAATTAATTTATTCTATTATAATTTAACTAAAATACACAAATACTAATATGCAATTATAAAATGATTGGTCCAGAACGGTTCTCGTGTTCTCTATCTTTTACCGGTTCTCTATTGAACCTCTGTGTGTGTGTGTGTGTGTTTGTGTGTATGTGTGTGTGTGTGTGTGTATATATATATATATATATATATATATATATATATATATATATATATATATATATATATATATATATATATATATATATATATATATATATATAAAAGAAACTTTTGAAAAGGATTTTTTATTTGGAAGATAAAAGTTTTTTCTTATATTAGTTTTTATAAAACTTAAAATTCTTTTAAAAAAACGAGACTCCTTAACACCAAGTTTTTTTTTTTTTTTTTTTTGAAAACTTCTTTTTGAGAACACGCTAAATTTGTTAGGTTAAGAGAACATTTATATCAGTTTTTAATTTCAAAAAAATCGAATTTATATTTTATAAATTAATAGTACATTAAATTAAATTTTAAACACTTAGAAAATTTATTTTTAAAAACATTTTTACAAATTTAATAGTACAATAAGTAGAAGTATCCCTTAAATTTTCATTATATTTAAAAATTCTTTTTTTTGGGTTTTCATAAAAATTAAATATTGTAAAAAAATCAAAATTTCATGAGTATGATTATTTTATAGAGAATTAATTTTTAAGTACTTTGGTTTTCAAGATGTTTTTTTCTAAAAAAAAGATATTATGTCCAAAAACAAAGTGGGAAAAAAACCCACCCAATAAGTTGGTGACTAATGTCAAAAGGAAAGAGGGAGAGAAAGAGGGTGAGAGTGGGGGCACGTGAGAGTATAAAATCTGATTTTTTTCCCTTTTTTTGTCAGCTTTACCTATTTAACATTTGACATTCGATAAATTTTTTTTAATATCTTGTAGATAATTACGAAAATACCATATCATCTTGCGAGATTTTAACGATAAATAAAATTGAATCTCGACCACAATTTTTCTCAATCTAATGGCCAAAATTTGTCCTCACGGTTCCGACCATTTTTTGAGTTTCTATCCGATCTTCCGTATATATATATATATATATATATATATATATATATATATATATATATATATATATATATATATATATATATATATATATATATATATATATATATATATATATATACTAGGTTAGAAACTCGTGTAATACACGGGATGATTAAAAATGCATACAATAATATGAAAAATATCAATATTGCAGATGATAAAATTGTCATTTGTGATACAGTCATCATAAGGGTCTTGTATGCCACTTTGAATATCATAACTGTTCGAAAAAAACACCCATTATTTTACTCCCGACCCTTTTAGTACGTACGTAACAAATGAAACATATAAAGGTCTAACAAAGATTACCCGAGGTATGCTTTTGTGAGATACTTAAGTGAGTTGCTGAGTTTGCTAGTCTTCATTAATGGTGGATAGGTTGTTGTATCCCTGTAATGAAAATTCAGAGCATATAATTAAACATGATCAAATTGTTGTAACAATAACTTGAGGAAGAATGTGGTATTAATGGATATGAAGGTGCTTGCCTTATTTTGATTGAAGGGTACTCTAATTCCAAGCATATAAGATCATGATCCAAACCATGACCTACAAGAATCCTTGCCTTCCCGCCTCTTTGACGGATTTTCCATATAGGTTCACCATTGCATAGGAAATCTTGGATCTTTCTTTGGACCTGCCTAAGTGGCATTGCATCCCTGAGGTGTTCTGGCTGAATGCCTGTTGACTCATACCTATGAATTTTCACAACTTCTATTAGTAAATTAAATATCATATAAAGATTAATCCACCGAGGATATGAACTGCTTAGTAACCCCAAAACAAATAGGACACGAAGGTGAATGAAGATCTATAGTCTATACCTGTAGTGAGTAACAGGTAGGTGTGGTTTGACATAGGAGCGGAATAGTATGTTCTCGTATTCATCAATGATGCAAATTTTTGCACCAAGATCCAAAGAACCATCACTACCACCACCAACCATTTTGCAGGCAAGTGCAACTTCTCTTGTTTTCCCACTATCGATTATCAGGTCATCTTGGATACCCATGCTAGCAAATTGGTGTAATAGACCCTGGAGTAATTAATAACAGTGAGGGACATTAACACACACTCACACACACATATACCTAGTAAAAATATAGCTTTTTAAGATAGAGTATTATGTCATTGCCACATGATAGTTGGCATGTATCCCGGTGAGCCCTGAGCGCGTATCAGCTGCTAAAGATGTTTAAGCAAATGTCACAACCGCGGTCCCTGAACACCCTTTCACATTCTGCCTTTGGTAATGGCCCTGCGAAATAAGAAAATTAATATAGAGACCGAATGAGGTGGTATCAAAAACTGGTTTCATAGTTGACGAGGGAACAACTTAATGGCCATCATGGATGATCATAAAAGAAGAATAAGTATTGATGTACACCAAGGACAACAACATGTCTTCATATTGATCTAGATAATTACTTTAGTGTCAGTTAACTCACAGCTAGTTGGATTGAGTTTTCCACCGTACATTCTGGAAAAGCCTTTATACACATAGATGCTATCAAACTGAAAAGGAAAGAGATTTAACCTTGATGTTTGAGAAACCTTCAGTCCAACCAGAGGCTTCTGATTGAGGATCTGTTCCGAATTAGGTCCACAACTGACAATTTTCGCTTGCTTTATCATTGGTTCATGTTGTTATTTGTAACAATTCATACCTTTTAAGTTCAAATCAAAATTTATCGCTCTGTTACACCTATGCATCATAGAAGAGAAGAGAACGAATGAGGAAGGTTCTTGTTTACCTGATCAAGTCTCGTTCCAACCACAACCTCCTTCCCTTTCTCTCCCGGTTTTGATCGGAGGAATTCCTGCACGAGAAAAGAGATGACCTGGTGATGACCGGTTTGTGTTTCAAACCCTCCGAGGAAGCCGAAGATGAAGAAATCGCCATCCAGTTGGTCGAGATAGAGAGAGGGTGGAGAGAGAGAGAGAGGAAGAAGATATTCATCTGAAGTCGGATCCCCCGAGGAAAAAGTCACGGCCAACAAAGGAGAGACAAAAATATAGGAATAAGAGATAGAGACAGTGAGATGAGAATGACGGTGAAGGCGTAGTGAAGAAAGATTTGAAGAGAAAGAGAGTAAGAGGGTAGACTCGCAGAGAAAGAGAAAGAGAAAGAGAAGGAGAAGGAGAAGGAGAAGGCGAAGACTAAGGAAACGGTATTCAAAAATTGAATAATACCGAGATTTAGGGATTTTTTAAACATAACTGTTAAACAAAAATTATTTTTTAAGAAAATCAAAAATACCAGAAAATGACATATGGCCAAATGAATGAGGAGATGACACGTGGCAAAATTTATTTTCATTTATTAGGTGTATATATATATATATATATATATATATATATATATATATATATATATATATATATATATATATATATATATATATATATATATATATATATATATATATATATTGTGAGACCGTGCAAACAATATTATTTTGTGAGAAATGACGAATAGAATATGTTTTTTTTGGTAATTTGAATACAAAACAAATATATTCTCATAGAATTATTGTAATTAAATATTTTATACGGGTTACATCGACTTTTTATGTTCTCATTATGTGAGAATAATCGTATGTCTGTAGAATGAGAATAAGTGTATCAAAATGTGTGAAAGACAAGAACGGATGATAATGATTGAAAATGAGTTATAACGAAAACCACATATTGTTCAAGACAACTCAGGATGACGAAAACCACATACTGTTCAAGACAGCTCAGGAACACGAAAACCACATATAGATGGAATATACCCTCCCTACTTTACCTTCGTCAAGGCGTACCAATATCCATAAGACGAAAACCACATATTGTTCAAGAAAGCTCAGGAAGCAACACAAAAGGTTGTAGATGTGTGTTTCGAGTCCTTAAAAAGAAATGTCACATAGTGAAACATGCGACACAAGCATGGCATCTACAAATGTTCGTAGGATTATGCACGCTTGTATCATATTAAATAATATGATAAATGTAGAAAAAGGTTGAACTATATTTATGTATAATCCACATGAAGCACTTCATTCACATCAACATTTTATATCGGGTAACGACCAATATATGGCGAGAGTTTTAGAAATACATAATCCAAAAACACTCACCAATTTTTGATGAGATTTGACGAAGCATATATACAACACTCAAAATGGCAATGGCAATGAACACGGAGAATAGTTATTCTGGTTTTTATGTAATTTTTAATTTCTTACTTTGTTTATGTTTTGTATTAGTTTTTTAATTAATGAAATGGTTTTATATTTATTTGAATTTATTTGTACTAAATATTTAAATAGTGAGGTGGAAGTTATTTTGGGATGGTAGATTAGTGAGTATTTCCTAAGTTAAGTAGTGAGAAGTGATGACGATATGACCTAAACACAAGAAACGGTCATGCCTACCATACCTCACATCATTAACCGTTTTTATATAAGCATAATTAAAATAAATAAAACTTACTCAAAATATGTAAATAATTCAGAAAATAGAAAAATTTAAAAATAACAAGACTAAAATTGTATTTTGTTATAAAAACATCACAACACTTCAAAATTTTGCATTTCGTCAGCAAAACAATAAGTCTAAAATAATAGAAATTACATTTCATCCATTGTAAGTATTGACTGTCATCAATGGCGCTATTTAACACTTGTGCTTGTCGTATCGTGAGAAAAATAATCTTTTATAAAGTTCGTTATATTCAACGTGTGTCATATGAATTATGTATGTTTCTAATTGGCCACTACGGCATTTGATGTCGCAGATGCTATTGAACTTGGTGGTTTTCATTTTCATGTCCCTCCACTTTGAATTTATTGATGGATAATACGATCATTAGTTTCCATCTGGTTTATAAAATATGATAGTTATCAATTCCAAAATGATGTCAATTGTTACTCGCTAACAGAACCTTCAAAAATTTCGATCCAATAGTTGGTTAATGCGACTTCTTTGTTGGTGATCCATGGACTTTCACGGATTGAAAATATTGGTTTAAATGAGTATAAAAGGTTTTTGGGAATGGTACGAAAATGAAGAAGATTTAAAATGTATTTATAGATGGGTATGAAATTGTATAAAAGGCTATTATTTTTTATTAAAAAAGTATTAGCCGTTTGGCAACGGTCAAGAATGAAAGAAACAAGAGGAATGATCGGTGTACATATGCCGCTTCAGGTTGGTTTTTTGCAAACCTAGGTGTGGGGGCGGTTTAGCCGCTAGAACCGGTCATGCGGGGTCCCATTCAAGGCCCTCCCAAGCCTACTCTCATTAGCTTAAGGCTATGGGGGTACATGGGGAGACACCCGGAGCGAAGAGGATGTGCAAACACAGTCATATGAGTGTTGGACCATTAATAAAAAATAATAATAATACTTCTATCTCACTCTCTAAATTTCTTAAAAAAATGTCACACTTATTTTATAAATTTTATATCTCTTTCTATATCACCATCTATCTCAAAATACTTCTATCTCACTCTCTAAATTTCTTTAAAAAAATGGATCAAAATCCAAACACCACACTATCCATCTTAAACACCAACACACCAATCTGCGATAACTCATTCCGATTCAACACAATCCTGCTACGAGCGGCGTGTACAAATTTTAACGCCATCTACAGCAACCTTACCAACCAACATCGAAACGACGAAAGTGATTTTAACGTGTTCAATACTGCGTTAAAATAATTTGCGCGACAAATAGGAAAACCTTTTGCGCACTTGAAAGCATAAAAGGTTCAAAAAAGGGGCCGAAATAGGTACTCATTCCATCGACAACATCAGATTCGGGCTCAAAACAGCCAAGGACGTCGGAATCAAACAACTATATTTTTGACGCTCAAAATCCGATCGACCTCAATGACTATGGCGACATTCTATCGGGAGAACCGCTTCGCCGACCAATAAGATGAGATAAAGTGAAACGAGCCTCTACGTTGTCGTCAACTAAAGAAAAGTCGACAAACAAGATGGATCTTTTAGTTGAACGAATTGACCGTCATCTTGAATTACAACAAGAAAAAATTGTTATACGATACGAACAACAAATGTATCACGATTGACAACTTCTAAAATCGACAACCGACGGGTTAACCAACCAAGACCTCGAGGCACTTGAAGTGATGAAAGAAAAAATCCTGAAAAAATATTTAGATTGATGTTTTATTTACTTTATATGATGTTATTTTTTAAATTAATGTAATGTTATTTAAATAATGTAATGTTTTCTTTATTTATGTAATGTTATTTAAATTAATGTAATGTTTTTTTTTTAAATTGATGTAATGCTTTTTTAAATTAATGAAATGTTTTAATTTAATTAAAAACTAGTATTCGAACTGGCCGCGCGATGCTGCGGAAACCCGGTATATTGGAAAACGCAGCTCGACAAAGACATATTACGTAAGGAAACAGAAAATGTAACTTTAAAATATAATAAGGGACTGAAATCGTAACTTACGAAATACAAATAATGTAACTTTATAATAAATAGGGATTAAAACAATTAATTCGAAATTAGTTGAGGGGAAAAAACGTAAATATAAAAGTTTGCTAATAATCAAAATTGCTATTTCCAAATAGAAGCTTATTTGTAATTTATATCTTATGCTTTACCAATTATACTATGATATGAATTTAGCAGTTCTGGTTTTGGAAATAGTAAAAACCAAATGAATAGTACTATTCCTCTCACAAACCAAATTTGGTCATTAATATATATATAATTATAATTAATTAAATAGTGGTGTGAAAATTAAATGGAGTCCTAGACTTGAGAACATTTTCATGGGTAAGTGATAGGAAAGTCCTGCTGACAAGCCGATGACGTGACAACACTTTTAGTATCCTGAAAATATCAACATATCTATAGCCTAAAAGCTCTCAAAAACTTTCAAATGAACTTACACTTTTACATAAAGAAATGTTTTCGTGAGATAAAGACATTAGCAATCATTATATAAACTTATTTAGCAAATATTGAAACAATATTTAGAACATTCATTTAAATATAGATCCAATATCCCATAGTATTGTTATTGATAATACTTGACCCTAATTGTTTTATGGCCACCTTATCATATATATAAAATAGTTATCTAAATAATATTTCAAAATATGTATTATAAGCATAATATTTTAGATTACAATTCGATCACCAAGTGATTCAATGGGTAAATCCATAACATCAGCTAAAAAGTAAAGAATATATAGATCAGTCAAAAGTTGCTCAAAAGCGCGTTTTCAATGCATATGATATCCTAAATTATTGTATTATTAAAGAAATTGCATTATGGTTATCATACAAGAACTTTTCTTGTCATATTTAAGATACTAGTTATTCAGATAATCTTTGATGTCCTGTTTCATTTTTCAAGTCTACGGGCGGCCCTGAAGTTACGTGAGATGTGCAACCTTACAAAGCTCATGTTGTTAGGATCGAGACACACACACGACACTAATCACACGCACTCAGCTCTCACAGTCAAGAATGCAACGATGAACACGAGGGATTTAACGTGGTTCGGTCTAATCTGACCTACATCCACCTGGTAACTAGGAGTATATATTTAACTACATTGTTGGGGTTTAGTACAATGGGTGAGTTATGCAGCCTTGTATTTATAGGCATGAGAATGTGAATGAAATTCAATATGAACAAGGAAGATATTGCCTTCAACAAAAGAGGCTACCAAATCTTCCTACCTTTGAAAATCTTCATTCAAACTTTCACCTAACAATCTTTGACAAACCACAAGAGTGGCTTCACACTCAACAATCTCCCACTTGAAGCCACGGAACAATCTTCACCTGTGCTTCAACTGTGCATCTGTATTTCCGTAAACTCCTTCTTAGTTACCCCGGCCTTCTCATCAGTTAACCTGAAAGGCCCGTTAAAACTCCCATGAGTTTCAACATATTCGTCATGACTTAAACTGTCCTTGACCCGTTCTCTATCCCTATCGGCTCCCACTGAAAACGAACTACCGAATCCTGGAACAATCTGAGAACAAACAACAACACTCTCCATATTTAGCAAGTTATCAAAATCGGAGAGACTTTTACAGCTGAAAACTGGTTCTAAATCCACTGTCGTCCTGGACCTATGATTGAAACACGACCTATGCTCCCACTGTTGCAAAACCCTGCAACTGAAACAATACTCTGTGCTCTTATTGCCACAATATCCTTCGACTGATTTTTCTGAACCTTTCCATGCTCGTTCAACCTGAATCTTCCTTGTAGCTCTAGGCTTCCTACTTGCAAAGGGTCACCCTCTTCTACCCATGAGATTCTGTGAACCGGACTTTGTTTCTCTTCTGAACTGGGACGGTCACTCCCTCAGACGGTAATCCGACCATATACAGCGAACATTCATCGGTCACAAGTCTTACTTTTCCAAAGTCTCCAACTTTCAGATTCTGCAGTGCTTCACTACTGTGGGTAGCGTGAAATGAAGCACCAGAATTCTTGACCCAAGAGTCTTCACTGCCTTCCACTGAGTGCCAATGCATCAAACCCAGACACATTCTCAGAAGCAGAATTTCCTCTATTTGGACATCGACTCTAAAGAATGTCCACACCTCAACGTCATGAATAACACCGAACTTTCTGATCCCGTGATTACACCTAAGTCTGCTGACTTTCTAATCACTGCTGGATCTACCGAAAACGGATTTTCTCTTAATTACTTGATCTGTCCATCCCATGATCTGTTCTTGAACCCCTGAAACTCTGATCATCGCTGGATTTGTCTGAACGTCTGATCTTCTGTAATTCTCTAATTTTCTCCGTTTACCAATACCACATCTTGAACTTTCTGACACATAAAGCCTCAATCTGCGTCTTCCATCAACTTTTCAATCTTCACTAAACGAAGCCTTGTCTGAACTTAACGTGAAACGACCAAAAATTTACAATATAAATATGTAATATAAGATGTGTGTAATTTAAAGTTTTATATGAAAATTTATGAGAAATTATGGTGTAAGGGTAAAACGGTCTTTTGACAAATTATAAGACCATTATGTAAAATAATATGTATATGTGAGATAATAATATAAACAATAAGAGTTTATGCGAAATTTGGATTTTTCACCGCGTGAATAGTGAATTTTGACCAAAAAGGGTAAATTGGTCATTTGACCATATGCAGAAATTATTATAAGAATTTAATTATAATTGAGGACTAAAAATGTAAGAACTATAGTTTTATGTGGCTAAACTTAGTGTTAGTGTCAAAAGTCCAAGGAATGCAAGTTTAGGGACTAAAAATGTAAAAATAGAAAATATAAAAATGAGAAAAATATATCATAAATCCACATAAAATCAGAGGAGAGTTCTAGAGTACGGGAGAGAATTGGGAGATACGATTTCTGCAAGATTTCAAGCAATCGAGCAAGGGTTGAAGATTCTACAACTTGGAAATTTTGATTTCAAGCTTTCAAGGTAAGAAATTTAAAACCCTAGCTTAAGCTTTTGAGTTGGTTCATCACGGGATGAACTGAAATTGTAAATCCAGTCATGAATCATGTAGTTTAAATGGCTTAACACTTCCATTGAGTCATGCTAAAAGGACTTAATTCAGAAAAATGGAAGTAGATTGCTATTTCTCACGAATTGGGATTTTGATCAAGAACCCTAGATTGGGAGTTCTTGTGATTAGCTTGATTCCAATGGTTTAAAACTTGTATTAAATGAAGGGTTTTGGTCTTGGAACAAAACCCTATCGATTAAGTAGAGTATTAAGTACTTAATATGAGAAATTGGAAAATTATAGCATAAAAATCGGGAAAAACCTGGGTTCCTGCACAGCAGGCGCGACGCGCCTACCCTTGGGCGCAGTGCGCCTAGCGGCTGAACAGAAATGCAGTTTTGGTTCAAGGTCTCCTGCCAAGAGATTTTTGATTTTTAGTTTTTGTCCAAAACTTGTCCGTTTGACCCCAAATTTTAAACATAAGTCTATAATGGTTCAAAACTTCATAAAATATTATCGGAATCGAAATACGACCCTCCGAGGGTACTGTAGTAAAATACGTATAAAATACAATTTAACTAAAGTTGGTCATTCAAGAGTTATACACTTGTTTTGACCAGTAATGGTATAATAAGGACTCTAACATGTATTAGAGTCAATTAAAATGTAAATTAATGTATCATATACCATATATAGGTGCAAGCCAAGTAATCGGACACCGAAAGGGTAAAGAACCGAGGGATATCTAAACGACTTTTCAAGAGTTATAAGGTGAGTACATGTAGCATTTTCACCCATTTTGGGGATACATGGCAAGTAAGTAAATATTTTTCAGATTTCATATATATTTTTATGTGTGAAAATATTTGCAAAAATGGTACATTTTCTAGCTTAGTGGAGAGTTAGTTGCTATATTTGAAAGTATGATTCCTGGCTATAGCCTAGATTATGTTAGAAACATGTTTGAGTCAAAAGCTTGGCAATTAGCCATTTTGTGTACAAATATTGTTTCAGTTTCCAGAAAGTATTTTTATATTTGACTGGTATTGTAGCTAGCATTCGTTAGTAAGGGAACTATGTTCCAACCTACCCGGGTTAGGTAAGGAGTCTACTGGGGATAACCCCTTCGCGAAGTAGACTGCCTCAGCACTTCTACAGTGAGGATTGATCCGTTCTTTCTAGCTGTAGAGACTTGGGGTATCACATATAGTGATTAAAGCCCTAAGTATAAAAATCCAGCAAGTTTATAAAACCAGTCAAAGAAAGTATGAAATAAGCTATGTTTTGAAAGATATAAAATGGTTTTGAAAGATAAAAAGTCATAGTATATTAATACTATAAAATTTCAGCGAATGTTTATTTTATAAAGTTTTTATTAAATGAGATTAAATGTTTGAGTCCAAAACTCATGTAACTCACGAGACAATTTGTCTTACGTGTTTTATTTTTATGCCATGTATTCCAGGTTCAGGTACAAAGTTGTAAGATAGTTTGGAGTTGCAAAAAAAAAATAATAAGCTCTAGGGTGCAAAGGAGTGGAGCTGGATACAGTTTCCATGTATTGGTATTTGATTGAATCCATTTCTCTTAAACTTATGGTTGTTTGATATGTAATTGTAACACCCCTTTTGTTGTATTTAAACAAGTACAATGGTTTTTATTGAACCGTATTTTGTAAAACTTGTTTTTATGTAATATAAATGGTTTGAAAAAGTTGGGGCGTTACATAACAACTGTTCTTGGCTCGTTATTTGCAAAATATAATCCCCACCCAAATTATTTTCTGGCTAAACTGCCCAAAACAAATGTTTGAGTGACTGTTTTGCGACTTTGACAAAGTTGAGGGACCAAAATGCAATTTTCCTGAAGTTCAGGGACTAAACCGCAATTTTTTGAAGTTCAGGGACCAAACTGCAATTTTTCTGAAGTTCAGGGACCAAACTGAGTTTTTCAAAAATATGCTACAGTACTGCTACAGTGTCGCTACAGTGCCACTACAGTACCGCTACAGTGAACTGCTACACTGTCGTCTTCTCCGGCGATCTGGTTTCTTCGGTCACTATTCCGGCGAACGTTTGACCGGCTATTTGGAGGTCTTCCGGTGGTCAAAAAAATCCAAAAAATATATTTTCGGAATCTGCGGAACGAGACCTTTCCAATGGCGTAAACCAAAATTGTTTTTGAGAAAAAAAATTTCGACCAAAAACAGAAAATCACCCTGTGAAGCTATACCAAGGCTCTGATACCAGTTGTTAGGATCGAGACACACACACGACACTAATCACACGCACTCAGCTCTCACACTCAAGAATGCAACGATGAACACGAGGGATTTAACGTGGTTCGGTCTAATCTGACCTACATCCACCAGGTAACTAGGAGTATATATTTAACTACATTGTTGGGGTTTGGTACAATGGGTGAGTTATGCAGCCTTGTATTTATAGGCATGAGAATGTGAATGAAATTCAATATGAACAATGAAGATATTGCCTTCAACAAAAGAGGCTACCAAATCTTCCTACCTTTGAAAATCTTTATTCAAACTTTCACCTAACAATCTTTGACAAACCACAAGAGTGGCTTCACACTCAACACATGTCGCCTAGAGGGCTCGAAAAGGTTATGTTTAGTATACGAGCCACTTAAAGATCCGTCGCTATTTGTCATTATGTGTCACTGTCCGTTGCAAACCATCATTAATTTTTCATTATTACTGGTAATCCATCAAACGCTTACAAAGTTTAGATGCTAATCTCTTGCAAATTCTGTCGCTAAGTTTTTGGGACTTTTTTTTTACTTTTCATAGTTTAATGAATTTTGTTATATATAAAAAAAATTATATTTAAAAGCCTATTTTTATTTTTAGCACAGGAGTTTCAAAATCAACAAATCGTCAGTGTCCTCAACAAATATGAAGATGCAACCTTATTTCTCAACATAGATAGAGCACAGATAAGAACCTAGCGTGTGAGACCCACTCTCATTCCTACGAAAAACAAAAACAATATTTCATTCAAGCTTATAAATATAATTAATGCAATATTTTCCGGGTGGTACATATTCGATGTACACATGACCTGTGTAACTAAACTATTACGGTAAAACTATTACTTCTATCCTTATTACCAAACATTTTAGATATGTTATGTGAGATGTGCAACCCTACAAGGCTCATGTCGTGTAGAGGGCTCGAAAAAGGTTACATTTAGTATATGAGCCACTAAAAGATCCGTCGCTAATTTGTCACTATTCGTTGCTGTCCGTTGCAAAACATCATTAATCTGTCATTATTACTGGGAATCCGTCAAATGCTTACAAAGTTCTGTTGCTAATCTCTTGCAAATTCCGTCGCTATAGTCTTTGGGACTTTTTTTTTTTACTTTTCGTAGTTTAATGATTTTTGTTATATATAAAAATATATATATTTAGAAGCCTATTTTTATTTTTAGCATAGGAGTTTCAAAATCAACAAAACGCCAATGTCCTCAATAAATATGAAGGTGCAACCTTATTTTTCAACATAGAGCACAGATGAGAACCTATAGAACCATTCTCGTTCCTACGAAAAACAAAAACAATATTTCATTCAAGCTTATAAAAAACAATTAATGCAATATTTTCCGGTCGGTACATATTCGATGTACAGCAACAATTTAGATATGTTATTAATAATATTGCACAACAACAATTTTAACCCACTTATTGGTAAATAGTTCCATAAAAATAATATCTCTAACTATGAAACAGAAAAAATATATAAATTGATGACGGGTCACATAAGCCTGAAAGTCATTAAAATAATGTATCCAAATGCATAAAAAATCATAAGTACTTTATTGCAAATTTAAATTATTATTATAATAATATGATTTAAATAATTATCTTTAAACTATGTTTGTAAATCAACTTAAGGAGACCAATATCTATTAATTGTTGAACCACATAAAAACTTATCCATTTTAACCAACTATCTCCCATATTTTGTATTCATTTTTATCATTTGTGATTAATAACTTTTTTTTTTGTTAAATATTGTGACAAATTAAACATTATTTAATGGTGTATCAAAATTGCAGATGTTGCAAGCATGCATCATGTCATATAAAATGTCATTATAGTGCGCCTTCAGATCCACTAGAAGTATACGACAAGCTCCTACTATTGGTATTAAAGTTATTAAAATATAATAGAAAAGGAAAAAGCATAACAGGTGGACGTGCCGGAGTGGTTATCGGGCATGACTAGAAATCATGTGGGCTTTGCCCGCGCAGGTTCGAATCCTGCCGTCCACGTTTTTTTTAAAATCTTATATTTTAGGAAAGGAGTACCTGTGATTCTTAATTAAAACACTTATGATCTTTTAAAAGAAAAAAGTCAATTTATATGGTGCAAAAATATAGTAAGCAAATAGAGTGTTTTTTAATATTCGTAAATTCGGTTTTAAATGCAATTTGACAAGAATGGTACGCGAGTTTAAATGGTAAATTGGTATATACATCCCTAGTGACGAGAAAAATTAAAGTTGCAATCCACATATTTTCTAAGGTTAAACTATAGGTAAAAGGATAAATTGGTTTCCACATTTAATTAACATTTTCATATAAGTTCAAATGAAAAAACTTTTAAAAAAATTGTTCTTTTACGTCATTAAGCATTTTTTTTAGTTTATTCCACATTAACACTCAAAAATGATAATCATCAGTTTTGAAACCACAATAAATTAACAAACATTTTAAGTAATCAATCTCAAACACCTTTTAAATAAACTTTAAGAAAATAATAATAAAAAAATTACAAATTTGGTCCTATAGATGACAAAATTTAACAAGACTTTGTCCTCCAAAGTATATATATTTTTTTGGGCTAGTACCATCAATATGGTTCCAATTTTGTTTTCAAGTTTGGTCCATAATCACATGCAAATGCAACCTTTTTTCATGCAAATACAATATTTTGTATACTTTAATGCAACCACATTAACACTTATATTAAAAGAATGCAACTTTTTCTATAATCGTTGGTCTGCTCGACAACCTCGTCGCTTAGCCGTCGTGCTACCTAGCAAACTCGTTGTCTGACATTCTTACAATATAGCAGCCAGCCTTTACAAAGGATCGTTGCATCCCAACAACAAGGCTGCCTTGCGACAAAAGCAACATCTTCAGACAGTAAAAGGTAATGCTCAGCCAGTACTGATATTCAATCTGAACCAATCATGACTCGGGCAGAAGAAAGAGAAAATGATCTTCCAATGAGTGTCACTGTCGTCTGTCAAGCTAGAGACACCTCAAGTAAGGGGTTACTTCCTCGTAATCATTCACTATTCACTACCTTTTTCTCCAAGTCAATGATTTGATCGTTAGAGTGCTCTCTCGGGACCTACTCTCAGGAAGCGACCGATGTCGGTTCTTTCTCAATGATTGTGATTTTTAGATCCTCATTGCAACAACTGTCGATACACGACCATTCGGGGACCAGATATCACATCAATGTCAAAGTAGCTTGATTTGTTATTCTTATTATGGCGTAGACATAGGGTGCTATCATTGTGATTAGACCTTACGTATAAATAGAAAAATGGTGCATAACCAATGATATATAATGAATTTATGTAATGAATAATTCGATATTGTACTGTCAAGGGATATGAACTCCCCAAGATTGCATTGGAATGATATTTTGTAGATATGTTATGCTTCAGTATGGCTTGTAAATATTTTCGTAAACCTCGTTGTGGAGAATATTCCTTTATATGTGAATATTAGGCCTAGCTTACGTTATAGTTGACATTATTTTAAATAATGTCATCTTATCATGTTTAAACCCAATGGATTATGATTGGGTGTTACAAAAAGCTACGTAGAACCCACATACTGAGAAGTACTATAATTTTCGAATCCAACATCGTGCATTCAAGGTGGGTGACCTAGTACTTAAAAAAAACATTGATGCAAGCCGTCAGGAGCTACAATGAAATATAGGTCACAACTAGGGACCTTATAGAATTGTTCCTATATCTTGGAAACTTTGGATGGAACCCCGTCATTAGGACGTGGAACATGTGCAATTTCAAAAAGTTAAGTTTTTAACATAAGTAATGTAACTGCAACCATTTTATTATTCAATAAAATGAATCAATTTGTAAACAAAGGTCTCGCTCGAAAACACAATGCACAAACATCACAATCCAGAATGATCACTTGAGTGGTAAACTAACGAAAACCCTTTGGCCATTCAAGCAATGCCTAAAAAGTTTTACTTTAGAATATTAGGAGGTCTACAACATGTAGGACATGCTTAAAATTCTTATGAATGTTCACTCTACTATATTCAATAAATTATTACTAAAACCTTTTGATCATTACAGGAAATGTCTAAGAGGTCGAGTACGAACCATGGTTAGCCTACTTATAGACCATTCTGGAAAATATTGTCACCAATGAATCACGACAAATGGTTGGAAAAGTAAATATAAAAAACATGGAAACACGAAGCATTAGTACCTAATACAATTTCAATTACAAAAGCATAAGGCGGAATTGTGAAGCATAAAAAACACTTGTGATATAACCGGGACACAAAAATATGAAACCACTCATAGCAAAGTTTAACTGGAATCTTCATACAAAGAAGCACTACATGCACAAAAAGCATCTAAAGAAATACCAATATCCTCAAAATAAATCAAGTATGCAGCTTTTGAAAACGCGGTGTTTGTCACCCTAATCTCTCCAGCTTGACTGAGACAGAATTGTGGCAAATGGCCAGCAAGTACTTATGACACATAAGATGATATCTATGCTTGATGCGATATTTTGTGCATCTATTTTCAGAAGTTTAAAGGCCTTTTTGAATGCCTTGGGTTCCAACTCTTTACTAAAGTAACAAGCAAATCCTTCATTTTGAATCCATGTTATGGTAGTCTAAACATGTATTAGCTTTTCTGCTACCACGTGGGTTTTTTTGGCCTCACCCTTTTTAAATGCTTCCAAATTGACTAGATTCCAAAAACCAACATATAATAATCTCAAATTGTTATGAGCTTCTCCTCCAACTCAACATTCTTAGCTTCCAACATCGATATTTTCTCCACATCCTTCACATGACTAACATAAAGTTCCTTTACTTTTTCCTCCGCCATTGCAATCTTCTCCAAGTACCCATAACTTACTAGGCTCAACTGTCATGTATCTTCTACAACTCCCCAATAAGGCATTCATATCTTATAACCTGCCTACTATTCTATAAACTCGAGTTTCCTTCGCTACCTCATCAAACTTTCAGACAACACATAACGGACGAAATATCCATTGCCATGACCAAAAAACTTGCAATAAGTTTCCGTGGTAGGTGGCACCACAAAAGATAAACTCCACAGTAGTATGAATCAGGTTCAAGGATTTTATACTTAATATTGGTTTGCCTCAATGAGGTAAAATTATCATTCGACACGACACCTTTTTATGGGCTTGATGATTAGTACCGGCAACAACTTTCCTCGGACTGCAGGAGGCCCTAAGGTATTATGATCACAATCAGTGACCCTATTAAGTTTTGATGTGTTAGAAATTTGGGTGTTTCGATTGCTTGGATTCACTGAGAGTCGTGATACACTTTCAGATTGAAATATTTCGAATTTTCGATGGTACAATTGAAATTCAATCAGATTAAACCCATTGACTTGAACAGAGAATGAAGAATGTTATTATTTCTGTGTACCCAATTCTATTGACCAGAAAACGGATTATAACCCACTTGCGAAAACTATTGGATAAAACTTCGTGACTCGACCCCAGCTAGGGGCTCTGCCCTTGGACCCCGCTACCAGAGGCGCTGCCGCCAGACCCCGTTGTTCAGGGGCTTCGCCCTAAGTACCTATATACTTCAAATCAGAATAAACTCAAACAAGTGTGCACTCTGCACCACGCATACTTGTTCAATATTTATTAAGATTACATCGGTTAACAAGTTCATCTCATTACACTTAAATAATATTGGTAATACAAATTACCAACATTATGTGTTGTAAAAAAAGACCAAAATCCAAATTGTACTCTAAAAAGCCAGTGTATGATTAATTCTTATTAGCCTTCGCCTCTTATGGCACCTCGAACTGTGGTATCGCTCCTCCGCTGGATCTGGTAACTCTTCCAACTTACTAACAACATCAACTATACTCTCACACCCATGAAGCCTCCTCAAGCCCAGGGTACGATAGACCTTGTGATGCCATTAAATGGACCACATAAATAATGGGCACATTCGACATATCGTAAAAACTTGAGAAGAAACGCCCACTTCAAATGTTAGCATAGCCTCAAAAGATAGAATTCTCATCACTATCAAGATCAATTGTCAAGGACCAGATATCGGTGTAAGTGGAGTCACAAGTAAACTCTTAGAACCATTCCCCAACATCTCATAACTTCAAACACTTTCTTCCTTTTCACCACCCTCCCCTTCCTCCTTTTCTTCTTTGAAGATGACAAGGAAATATGATTACATACAAGTCTTTCAAGATTTGCCCATTGTAGTTTTCACACTTGTATCCATATTTTCTAGCTATATTTACGTCACCACATAGTAGTTTCAAGGAAATATATCCTAAAATCATAGTATGTATGTTATAAATAATTAATATGATAAGTATGATTATAATAATCATATTAATATATTGATAATCGAATAAACTGACTTTGAAAGTTATATGTATTATAAATATATTTTGAATGACTTTTAACATATTTATTCTTTTTTACTTTTAGCTTTCTTGTATTTAACATTTGATTCGTTTAAATAATATCATTCTCAATTCAATCCGTCAAGAATATATAGATCGAAATTGAATATAAATATTTAAGACAATACATAATTTCAAAGATCCGATGGAGAAGAGAAGACCACGTAAAACGTATTTGTGTTTTGACATTTGGATTTGAGGGCACCAGCGAACCATTGTGCGTTAGCTTTTTGTCTTTTAATTTTAAGGAAAGAATGCCATGACTTAATTATTTTTTATTGAATTATTAAAAATTATAAAAATTGAACATGTCTCCACTGCTTGCATCTGATTTATCTACTGTATTCAAATTTTTTAGTGCACTATTGCGGACTTAAGTTTTAAAGACCGAAGTTCATTTATGAAAGCAAACGTTTTATCGATAAACGAAAATACAACACTTTATATCTAATGTTCACATCACTCCATTCATATGGGATTTTAAAAAATATAAATTTGTATGATTTGAGCTGTCCATGTGAAAGGTCAATCACGAAATACTTACGATATTTTGAACGTGTCGATGCTTAAACTCTAGACATCCTGTGTGGAATTCTGTACATCAACCAGCTAGGTTCTAATCGCTTTATTTATAGCTAGATAAAAAACAAATGAACAAGTTTGGTTGTTTGGACAATACAATTCAGCCATCCATAAGGGCGAAATTGGGCATATGCCCACAGTGGCACGGGCCACTACTCAGCTTTGCCTTAGAAGGAGCCCATAGGTATAGTTCCCCCACCTCGTCATTTCTCATCTTCCCCGTGTCTTACACGGTTTGATGGACGGAACGTCACGTACCATTCGAACCACGACATCAACATCAACATGGATATATAACGTCTATGATTGTTCATCTTCTTGATTTTATGTGTAACCATTTGTCAAGTACAATCGGTGACTGAGGGTCTTCCGCCAGGGATTTAGGGTTTTGATTCTTCCTCGGTATACCACGTTCCCATTTCCCAATACGGTTTTACAAGGTGCATTTCATCGAACCACTCACTTAAATTGAAAATTCGTGGTCATGTGCTTGAGCTCTTTGTTGTTGTTTCGTCTTCCTTCTTCTAAAAGCATGGAAATCCTCTTTTGTTAGACTTAATGATACCCCTGTCGGTGGGGTTGGTTTGCCGGTTCTAGCCCATCTAGGTACGAATTACGATCCCAATTCTTCCTTTAATCTCTCAATTTCTATTGAAACCATTGAATTTTTCAGTTTCGAGACACAGTGCATTGTTTGTAATTGTATTGTACTTTATTTAGGAATTTATCCTTATTTTTCTTCTGAATAACCGGTTTATTGCCTCTCAATTTTGTCTTTTTCTTTGTATGAATTTGTTGTTTTAAGCTTAACTTCCCCTTGTTAAATTAGATTTATTTTGCGATTTCTCTTTTTCCCGAGAATCAGGACTTTAAAAATCTCACAATCTAAAGAACCAATGGAGGTGCTTATCGATACACCATAGACTTTTGTATGTTGCTGATTTGTGAACTATTGTAGTGTATTGTTGATTTGCATATCATGATGTTTCAGGCAGAATAAGGACAGTAGCAGGTGTTGGATTAAGGTGTCTAAGCCATAACTATATCTGACACATGTGTTTGAATTGATGGCAGCACGGTCCTTTTGGGTTGCCCTCATAACCTGGCAGAGGACAAGATTGCGTATAGAGAGAAAGATTGATATATTATGGAGATAATATATTAATTAGAAAAGAGGAATAAATGATTTATTAATATATTATGAGAATAATATATTAATTAGGAATCATATTATTTAATTAATGATTGATCAGAAATTAATTAGAATTAATTTTGGGATTAATTGGATTAATTAAAAATACAGGGGCTGAATTGTAATTTTTCAATAATTGAACAATAGACAATTAGGGTTACCCATATGGGTATGGACGAAATCAAGGCCTAAGGCCTTGTGGATTTCGAAACCCTAAAGGGTTTTTATGGCAGTGATAAACAGATCCTTTTATCTGATAAAAGTCTTATCATATCAGGATCTTAAATAAGGCAGTTATACTCCTTATTGCTTATCACCTTGAGACTATAAATAGAGGACCTCCCCACCCCATATTCAATGCCATTCCAAGGGTTCTCCACCCTTTTTCTCTTGCTCTCTTCCTTGCCAAGTTATTGGGTGTGAGCCATTAGAGTCACGACACTTGTGGTGCTTGCTTCCAAGAGATCTAAGGATGAAAAGGTTAGTTTTCTTGTGAAATTTATTTGATTCTTATTTTGTTTATAGTTATAGGTTCAATAGATTAAAACATAGATCATTTAGGGTGCATGTGAACTTAAATGATTTTTGTTCATAGTTTGCTTAAAACCCAACAGCAAGTCCCTGCTGCTGCTGATCGTTTCAGTCTGGAAAGACAAAGCCGTTACCGGCGATGATGGAGGCTGGCGGTGGCTAGGTTAGCCGGCGGTCGACCGGAGATGTTTGGGGGTTGTTTTGTGGTTGGATTTCTTCCTAGATGCAGCCCCAAAGATCTACAAATCCTCCTTCTTAGTTCCAATATTAAGTTCAGAAACATTATTTTACTAGGATTGGATGTTTATGAGTTAAGAACTTTACAACTTAATCGATTTGAATTATTGAATGTTACTTGAAACAGAGTTTTGGGACAAAAATTAACGAAACATATGGCTGAAAACCAAGCACAACAACTTTATCGCTGCTATCTAGTTGTTTCAACGGGACAAAACCATCACTAGTTTATTATATTTAATGCAATAGTACTTTTTAATTTTTTTTTTAATCTTATTATATTGCATAAAAAAATTTGGTGCCACTCTTGCTCTACATTTCTAGTTCCGCCACTGGCCATCCAGTTTGACTTCCCACAATTTAAGTGGTCTGGTTGGAAAATAAACTGAGTTAAAGATTTAGTTGATAAATCTTAAACTTGTGTCGTTGAATTTCAACATCAACAAATATTTATTGTTCAAATAATGACTTTCTTGTTACATGGTGTCTTGATTGACTTGTAGACCATCATTGTGCAACGTGTATGTATACATCCACATGTCACTTATCAAGTTATCATAATAGGAAAAAAAAACATATAGGAAACTCGTAGTTGACCTTGTGGGTTGTAGATAAACCATAAAACATACGTTTAATTTGATATGTATGTTGAAAACATCTACCTCAATTATTTCACATCAACCAATAAAATCCACTTATTCCATTGAACCTCAATGGCAGTTATTGGAGGAGAAAGATTGCCCATCATTTAATGATGTTAAGCCTTTTTTTTTTTTTTTTTTTTTTTGTTTGCTTTTCCATTAAGAGTGTATGACTAGAAATAGTCATCTATAACCACATAAATCACCAGTAGCAATAATTGAAATTATATAAATGGTTGGCTCATATGAAATCTTGTGATTTACAACAAGCTAATATAATGTGTCATTGACGAGTTTTCTATTAACAATTTACTATATTCAGTTTATTTTGACTAGAAACGTGCACAACTAAAATACTCAAAGAGAAAAAGATGCAGGAATAAAAGGACATTGTGGAAGGGTGGTCCGGTACCGGGAGGCATTTACGGATGCGGCAAAACATCATTTACGACCACATAAAGTGCAGAGGCCGTCCACCAACATCATTTTGTTGATTAACTGTTTCATAGTCATTTTTAGTATCTGAATTAAATTCTCTTTAGATCTCGTCCTCTCATGTTATTGTTGAATAATACCCAAAAAAATAGATTCAACTTCTTCGACAACCTAGAAACGATTTTAAGAAAAACAGTACATCTTTATTGCCCATCTACAAATCCCCTCTTCAATTAAAATCAACATGTGTTTATCCCTTTCGCTTTTGATACTTTTGGTTTTCTCGCACCAGAGGCTGTGGAGCTCCTCAATAGAGTTCAACGGGTTATGCATAGTAACATAATGTCCTTTAGATCTATGGATGTTGTGTTTAAATGAATTAGCTTTGCCATCCAAAAAGGACTAGCGGCGTCAGCTTGTTGCCTGTTTGCCTACCGTCTCTATGTAATTATATCTGATTGTAATTGAAGAATATTAAAGGGATCTATAATGATTAAAATCACCCAAAAAAAATGTCGATACAACCCAATATTCCTAAGGTCTTCTAGTATGGGCTTTCACTAGCTCTCACTTTTTGCATGTCACATAAGCCTCCAGTCACCACCTCTCACCTTTGGAAATGTCACCATTCAATACCTCTCACTTCCCTTCACTTTTTAATTTAAAATAAAAATTAAACTAATAATTTCAAATTAAAATAGATAATTTAAAACCTAAAAAGTACATTAAACTAAAATAAACAAGACTAAAAATTAACTTAAAACTTAAATTAAATAACTAAAATTTAACTTTAAACTAAAATTTAAAAAACTAAAAAACTACGACTCGTATTTTTTGATAATATCCTCATTGAGCTTCAACACCATCTCAAGAGATTTTCCGGTGAGATGGTTCATAGGTTGCATCAAAAGATGCATGTCGACCACACGTTCTTTGTTCTCGTGTACACTTTCTTTTTTCAACGCTTGTTCTTGATTGAATTTGACGTGAGACGAAATAGTCGTAAAAATTTGATCGAATTTTTCGTTCATTTCATCCATGCGCCCGTCATCGACCAAACTCGAAGACGTCGCTTTTCCTTTCGCCTTCGCCTGATTGCGGCCCATCGGCCTTTCAAAGTCGTCGGGCTCTTCGTTGAGGTCGCCCCTGATATGTACAACCGAAGACGTTATGTAATGCGTATCTGTTTTGGATCGTTTCGAACCATGTGTCGGTACCGGGTCTTGGCCGATCCCCTTCCACCTACGGTACTCTCGGATAACCTCCCAAAAAGTCATGTGCCTAAACAGTTTACCTTTGTTTTCCGATAGGTAAATCGCAAGTGCTTTTTTGAGGATATCTTTGTCGTTTTCTCGTTGTTCCTTGAAATTAACGAACAGCTTGTTAAATTTCGTCACGGCTACGCTGACGGCTCAGAATTTTGTCGTAATCGTATCCTTTGAACGATACCGTTCACGACCCAAACTCTATGAAATAAAATGTGAATGGTTTCCCAAAAATGAGCTTTGGATTGGGCGTTTTCGACCTCGCAATCCTCGGATTCGGATCTTCCTCGGGCTCGGATTTGGAACTTCCTCGGGCTCGAATCAGAATCCTCCACAGGCACGGCCTGTGGTTCCGTAAAAGTCGTGCTAGGTGTGCCGAAAAACAGGTTAAACAGAGATTGCGGGTATTGGAATTGTGGTGGCATCGAAGGATATTGGAATTGTGGTGGGGAAAAAATGGGCGTTCCATTTACGGGATATAAGGCGCCGGTGATATGTTGGTTTACGGGAATACATTTTTTGCATCTTTAGATTTCTTTTGGAATGATATTTTGGAAGTCATTGATACTTTTTGAGAGTTTAGTATGTGTAAAGATGAATGTATGTGTGAGATTTTAAAATGTGTGTGTGTGTGTATGTAAGTATGTATGTATGTATGTATGTATGTGTGTGGGGGTATATTTTTAATTAATTATTTTTAAAATTAACGGCTATATAGCTGTTTGAGACTCCAACTTCTCTTTTCCTCACACGACGTGACAAGCCCACACGGGGTTCATTTTGCGGGGTCGCCGCTTAGGAGGGACGGTGTTCCCCGCAAGCTCGCACCTCCTTCACAGCTCCACACCGTTCTGCCTAAGAACATAAACTCTAATCGTGTTAAAATTATATATGTGAGAAAAAACTTTCGCATTGGATCATTTTTTAAAAGTTCTACAACCTCTTCTCCTCAATTCAAACTCCCTCTGAAATGTTGATTTTATTAAAGAAAATAGATAAAATTGTTTAGAACTTTGAGAGATGAGTGAATACTTTTCTTTGACATAGGATTTTTAAAACGAAATGATTATGGCTCAAAAAAAACACACACACACATATATATATATATATATATATATATATATATATATATATATATATATATATATATATATATATATATATATATATATATATATATATATATATATATATATATATATATATATATATATATAAAATTACAGCTTTGGTCCCTTTGGTTTACCAAATCTTTCTCATTAGGACCAAGTATTGGAATTTCACGGTCACGGTAAGCTCGTATCTTAATACACTAAACTATGGTCTCGTATCTAAGCAGTCGATCGGAAAATCACATGTTTATCGCCTCATTCCTTACTACCTACATGTTTATCGCCACACTGAAAGCAGACTATCGAAAAATCACCTTGGTTGCGTCGCCGGGCTTTCGATATCCCTGCAACGTATCTTCGAAGTTGTTGTTGATATGATGCTCATTTAATGGCGCGAAATGATCAGCTGTAATAAACACCATAGAAAAGTACCAAAATACCCCCACGTGAGTCGCACATGTGGGGGTTTAACTAGTTAAATGTAGACGGTAATGAAAGCAGTGACCTTTTTGTAGCGTTTCGGAAACCTTGGTGACCATAACCGTGAAATTTCAATACTTGATCCTAATGTGAAAGATTTGGTAAACCACAGGAACCAAAACTGTAATTTACTCATATATATATATATATATATATATATATATATATATATATATATATATATATATATATATATATATATATATATATATATATATATATATATATATATATATATATATATATATATATATATATATATATATATATATATATATATATAATTTTGTGTGGTTGATCAATAAATATGCAAATAAACTACTTCTACCATTTCTACCAAACATTTTCTTCTTATTTGATCTTAATTACACACACGAATATCTAATGTGCATTAAAAATCTGAAAACCGAATTAACTGACAATTATAAAAATTGATCCATAACCCAGTCGCAACACGACTCATCTAAAAATCTGAAATTTCAAAACATTGATCATACTAGGGGTGAGCGTGGTCCTAGAACCGACCCGACCAGGACCGAACCAGAGCCGGACCAAGACCGAGTGAAGACATTCAATGGAACCGAGAACCGACCAAACTATGGGACTTAGTCTTGGGTTCGGGTACGGGTTTGCTCGAGTTTGGTTGGGTTTTACCCGAGCAGGACCAAGCGTAAAAATTTTAATGCCTACATTATAATCTTAATGTCTTTTAAACTTTCGGTCGGTTCCGTACCCGAGAACCCGACAATACCGAAGGACCAAGACCAAGAAGGACCAAGACCGAGTTAAGTCACATATACGGACCTAGTACCGACCAAATAACATGATCGGTTCCTTATCTCGGGTCCGGTTCCTCGATTCTTAGGCTTGGACTCGATTCGAATGACCATTTGCACGTCCCTAGATCATATCATGATCTTTTTAATTGTCGGCATCTTTACCGATAATCAAATTGAGACCACAATTTATCATCCAACTTACCAGGTTTAGTGGGAAGAAGAGAGAATCCATGTTTAAAAGGCTTAAGGCCCACAACTTGGAAATGGCTATCCCTTTAGAATATACCAAATCTTTTCTAAACCTTTCATTTCTTAGCATACACAATGGTCCATTGTTCCTAAAAGTTGCTTTTTCAGGCCCCCAAAAAACGTTATTGTTTCACATATGGTCCTAAAAGTTACTATTTTTATCCCGTGGTCTTTGGCATACTTATAAAGACCAGTAACTTGCGTGGTTATAAATTTAAGTCTCAAAATTATCAGCAATATCAAGTTGCAAAAAAAAAAAAAAAAAAAAAAAAAAAAAAAAAAAAAAAAACACTTCTCTATACGGTTTATATAATATCCTGATCACACCTCAAAACGAATATAATAGTTGGTCCCTTTTACAACTAGTGCTCATGTTAAAATGATACAAAGAACTAAGTAAAATGTTTACTGAAATTTATATAATGATATACAATTCAAATCGAGCTCAACATCCATTACAATATTACATATCTCTAAGCTTCTTCTTATCATGTTGAAAGTTCCTTTTAAAATTGGAAAAGAGAAGCCCAAAGCGATGCTTATGAAGTCATGGGATAGAAAAAAGATGATGATTGAATGTAAAAGTGGTCCTAAGAATGTCAATGGGATTTCAAAAGTAGAAAACAAAGTGAACATCTCATTTTCTAGGGCTTTCTTTTGCTTTTCAAGTCCTACACAAAGGGCCCAGTATTTGTTTTGATCCTTTAGTGACCCATCCTAAAGATTCCCCATAGTTATTAGTAAATATATATCTGGTACCTGTGGAACAAATAATGTTAAGAAGTCAAACTGAATGAGAGTCCAGTTTGAATTTTATAGTTAGAGTTCAAATTTATAATTTTAATTTACCTTTTATTCGTGATTTTTGGACAACTATTCTTGTTACAATTGTATTGAATTTTAAGGGATATTTTCTCAGAAATATTCAAGAAATCATATTAGAATTGTGAAAATTTTGTGATTTATAAAATCCTTAATGTAGTGTTTGATATGCAGTAATCAAAAAATGAATGAAATAAAAATTACGATGGAATGGAAAAGATTATGTTTTGTTGTTCGAATGAATGGAATCAAACATTTTTCACGGAATGTAATTCCTTCTGTTAGGTTAAATTTCATTCTATTGAGAAGAAGTGTTTTTTTTCATTCCCTAGGAAATTGAATGATATACAATAGAATTAAATTGCTTTTTATTCTTATAATATTCTATATATATTAATCTTTTTAAACATATCAAGACTTCATTTAAATAAATTTTTATTTTTGAAAAATAAATTATTTTTATCATATTTAAATTTTAAGATTTTTTGGTATCGGTTCTTTTTATTTTGTAACTTTTTTATATTATAGATAGTTCTTTTCAGTATTTGAAAATAATATAATATGTATTTTAAACAACACAAAATATGTTTATATGTAATTTATTTGACGGTATATATTTATATAACAAAATTTTATTTTATAAAATAACATTATTTTCTATATTTATAGAATTTACTTTATTTAGTTTTTTATATATTAATAATAATATGTTTGAATGACTTATTTTATTTTTTCGAGCTAACCAAGTATGACAAAATATGACAATAGAATATAATAATTCATTTTATTACTTTGTTCATGTAATAACATTATCCATTAAATTTCTTTATAATTTTATTCCATCATATCAAACATACGTATGAACTCTTCATGGGCCATGGCGTACTCATATAGCAATATTTGTTATATAAGTTCAAGTATATGAGTTACTAAAAAAATGTTTAAATTACTTGAACAACATTTTGATGGTAATGGCTGTTGTATCATAAAAGTATAGACTATTGTTATATGTATAGTATGAATTCTGACATATAAATAGATGTGTGTAGTTTAATAGAATACGGCTTGGTCGCTAAGTTGTAGTAGGTATCAACAATCAACCTCCTGTGATTTAATACAAGGGTAAGAAAAAACATATATACATAAAAAGTTTCTTTTTATTTTGACAAAACTTTAAAAGAAAAAATTATAGACCAAAACCAGTTGTACTGATATTGTAACGATTGCCAATCAATATATGGATAACTTCGACCGTTAGTTTTTTTAGAATTATAAATTTGGGAGAATTTCGTTTATATATTTATAAATTTTCATAATTACGTCTATATCTTCGTAAAATTTCAAATTACATGTATATACTTATAAAACCTATAAACTCACATATATACCCAAATACTTAATTTAATTATAATTAATCTTTTCCAAAATTAAAAAAATTCTTTAAGTTGATTTTTATTATTAATTTTGATTGACTTCATGTCGCATTTTGGATTTATGACTTTCATTCTGATCAATCGATCGATATCTATGGTAGGGTATTGTATTTCATACTTGTTTCGGATCGCTAACAGCTCCAAACAGGTGAGTTCGATCTGTTATCGATCAACATCATGGAAATAGTTATAAATAAACTGTAGATTTTGGTTGATAAAATAAATATCGACTGTGAAACGATGACAGCTCAATGTTGAATTTTGAATTTGAAACCCATACTTTGTTTAGTCGGTTGATAGGCTACGTTTAGATTTCTATTGATATGTTTGAGATCTTTGGGAGAAGGGTAATATCGTAATATTACAAGTTAATTAGTTTTATAAGAATAAAAATACGATTTAAAGATATTTCTTTAATTTTTAAAAAGATTGATTATTGTTGAATTAAGTATATATATATATATATATATATATATATATATATATATATATATATATATATATATATATATATATATATATATATATATATATATATATATATATATATATATGTGTGTGTGTGTGTGTGTGTGTGTGTAATTTTATAGGTTTTATAAGGATATACATGTAATTTGAAGTTTTACAATGATATATGCATAATTATGAAAGTTTATAAAGATTAAGAAGAAAATTTTATGGTAAATTTTTATATTTTTTTAGCATTTTATAACAACAAAATTTAGGATTTATTTTTAAATCAGAGTTCAAAAACCATTTTGTAAGTTTACAATAAAAAAATCAAGTTATTTAGATTAAGATTTATTTTATGAGTAGCTGACGTCTGATTTACTAATCAAAATGTTTTATGAGTAGCCACATAACGAGTACTTTATGGCTATGTATTAGAACGTGTAATGTGATTACATAACGAGTACATTGTAATTACGTTAAACGAGGTTAGCAAAAACGAGGATAGTAACCGAGTACTACATGCAGGTGAAAGATATTTGAATGTGTTGTGCGTTAATGATATATTGTAACGAGTTGTTATATGATATTGTGAGGTTATTCACTAAGCTTTTCCGCTTACATGTGTTTGCAGAATTAGAAGTAGTGTAGCGCCCGACTCGGATCGTGATACGATTCTTGAAGATACCTTCTTGTCGATTCCAGAGCACATGAGTATATTGTTATATCTCACAAAATCGTAAAACGAGCAAATCTAGGGTGTACTCTGTGCTGAAAAAATGGGCGTTACAGTGAGCATTATTCAATTTAAACCGTAAAACCATCCAAACCAAACCTAATTATTGAGATTTTCGGTTATTTGGGTTCGATTCACTTTTCGGTTTCGCGTTCTTCCCTAAATGGTTGGCAGTTCGGTTTTCGATTTGGGAAAAAACAAGTTCAACCCGAAACCCGATTAAGAACAATTTTTTAAATGATTAAATCAATCCAGCTAAAATTATATTTCTCTAGTATTTTGTTTTTGGTTTGCACTTCACCTCAGTTTTACTTTTAGCCTATCTATCTAAAGTGGTGTTTTTTATGTGTTTGACTTAATAAGCAACAACTTAATTGGATAAAGTATACATCGACGTTTCTTGTTATAATACAAACCAATAATCATCGATAATTGTCAATTTTCTACATAAAATAATGACTTTTTATTTTGGTTTCCGTTATACGGTATAACCAACCTAAACCTGCTAAAATCAAAACCCTATTAACCCATAAACTACAAAATCAACTTTTATATGGTTCGCTTTGGGGACCAATTCAAACACTTAACCCACCAAACTAAAAAATTGCCCGGTGCTCACCATTAATATTTACCTTATTTTACTTGCGTTTACCTTGTTTAGTATTACATGTTACACTAACATTCCAAATATAAAAACAAATATTACAATATGGTTGCTCTATGTTACATACTTACATATATCTATTTATCAACTAAAAACTAATAAACCATGTGTTAACTATTTCAAGAGACGTGGGATACATGGAGACGAGACTCCTCGCCCTCGCCTCTTCTCCCACAACTAAATAGCGGTAAAATCCATCCAGTCCCGACCCTAAAAATTTATGAAGTTATGCCGTTTGTGAATAAGGCCCACGCATTACACTCTAAAGCTACCAGGTATGGTGTCCTCCTTCTTATGCCCTACCTCAGCAGAAGGAGGCTTCCACACCATAGGAGGATGGAGACCCACGATGTTGATCTACACGAAGAATAGACACACACACAGAGAGAGAGAGAGAACAAGAGAGAGAGAGAGACTGGCGTTAAGTGGCGTTGCTCTGTTGACGAGAGTCCACGTAGGCATGGTCCACGCCCTAAGGAGGCGGTGTTCTACGCCGTGGCTTGGTGCCGCAACACCTCAATGCTGGTCGTGTGTGTTCCATACATGTAAGCCTAATCACAACAACGTGATGTAAAATAAGGAAAACAAAAACAAATTAAATAGATAAAACGAGTTTATACATTATTTGTGAATTATATAACAATATTAACACAATCGAAGATTGGTTGTTCAAGATTTTTGAATCAGAGTACTAAGTTCAAATGTTATTTGCTATTTGGAGTAGAATATTATTTTAAATCGGTTTGTGTAAAATTGAGGTTATTTCCAAAAAGATTAACATTTTGATATGTTTTCAGATGAGATTTAACTTTTGTATAAACTAAACCAATAGTCTGAGTTAACCTTTTTTTTTTTTTTTTTTTTTTTTAAGGGTGGGGGAGTAATGGGTTTTGAACCCACTCATCTCACTTGCCACATCAATTTTTTCTCTCTCTTCTCACTTCCAACTTTCTCCATCCCACATCCATGGAAGCAGTTTCCACCGAACCCGCGATGCCACATCATATTTTTGATATATATATATATATATATATATATATATATATATATATATATATATATATATATATATATATATATATATATATATATATATACACACACACACACACACACACACACACACACATATGCCACATCAGATTTTTGATATATATATATATATATATATATATATATATATATATATATATATATATATATATATATATATATATATATATATATATATATATGTATGTATGTATGTATGTATGTATGTATGTATGTATGTATGTATGTATGTATGTATGTATCTACATACATACATACATACATACATACATACATACATACATACATACATACATACATACATACATACATATATATATATATATATATATATGTATATCAAAAATCTGATGTGGCATATGTGTGTGTGTGTGTGTGTGTGTATATATATATATATATATATATATATATATATATATATATATATATATATATATAAAATATGATGTGGCATCGCGGGTTCGGTGGAAACTGCTTCCATGGATGTGGGATGGAGAAAGTTGGAAGTGAGAGGAGAGAGAAAAAATTGATGTGGCAAGTGAGATGAGTGGGTTCAAAACTCATTACTCCCCCACCCTTAAAAAAACAAAAAAAAAAAAAAAAAAAAAAAGGTTAACTCAGACTATTGGTTTAGTTTATACAAAAGTTAAATCTCATCTGAAAACATATCAAAATGTTAATCTTTTTGGAAATAACCTCAATTTTACACAAACCGATATAAAATAATATTCTACTCCAAATAGCAAATAACATTTGAACTTAGTACTCTGATTCAAAAATCTTGAACAACCAATCTTCGATTGTGTTAATATTGTTATATAATTCACAAATAATGTATAAACTCGTTTTATCTATTTAATTTGTTTTTGTTTTCCTTATTTTACATCACGTTGTTGTGATTAGGCTTACATGTATGGAACACACACGACCAGCATTGAGGTGTTGCGGCACCAAGCCACGGCGTAGAACACCGCCTCCTTAGGGCGTGGACCATGCCTACGTGGACTCTCGTCAACAGAGCAACGCCACTTAACGCCAGTCTCTCTCTCTCTCTTGTTCTCTCTCTCTCTCTGTGTGTGTGTCTATTCTTCGTGTAGATCAACATCGTGGGTCTCCATCCTCCTATGGTGTGGAAGCCTCCTTCTGCTGAGGTAGGGCATAAGAAGGAGGACACCATACCTGGTAGCTTTAGAGTGTAATGCGTGGGCCTTATTCACAAACGGCATAACTTCATAAATTTTTAGGGTCGGGACTGGATGGATTTTACCGCTATTTAGTTGTGGGGGAAGAGGCGAGGGCGAGGAGTCTCGTCTCCATGTATCCCACGTCTCTTGAAATAGTTAACACATGGTTTATTAGTTTTTAGTTGATAAATAGATATATGTAAGTATGTAACATAGAGCAACCATATTGTAATATTTGTTTTTATATTTGGAATGTTAGTGTAACATGTAATACTAAACAAGGTAAACGCAAGTAAAATAGGGTAAATATTAATGGTGAGCACCGGGCAATTTTTTAGTTTGGTGGGTTAAGTGTTTGAATTGGTCCCCAAAGCGAACCATATAAAAGTTGATTTTGTAGTTTATGGGTTAATAGGGTTTTGATTTTAGCAGGTTTAGGTTGGTTATACCGTATAACGGAAACCAAAATAAAAATTCATTATTTTATGTAGAAAATTGACAATTATCGATGATTATTGGTTTGTATTATAACAAGAAACGTCGATGTATACTTTATCCAATTAAGTTGTTGCTTATTAAGTCAAACACATAAAAAACACCACTTTAGATAGATAGGCTAAAAGTAAAACTGAGGTGAAGTGCAAACCAAAAACAAAATACTAGAGAAATATAATTGTAGCTGGATTGATTTAATCATTTAAAAAATTGTTCTTAATCGGGTTTCGGGTTGAACTTGTTTTTTCCCAAATCGAAAACCGAACTGCCAACCATTTAGGGAAGAACGCGAAACCGAAAAGTGAATTGAACCCAAATAACCGAAAATCTCAATAATTAGGTTTGGTTTGGATGGTTTTACGGTTTAAATTGAATAATGCTCACTGTAACGCCCATTTTTTCAGCACAGAGTACACCCTAGATTTGCTCGTTTTACGATTTTGTGAGATATAACAATATACTCATGTGCTCTGGAATCGACAAGAAGGTATCTTCAAGAATCGTATCACGATCCGAGTCGGGCGCTACACTACTTCTAATTCTGCAAACACATGTAAGCGGAAAAGCTTAGTGAATAACCTCACAATATCATATAACAACTCGTTACAATATATCATTAACGCACAACACCTTCAAATATCTTTCACCTGCATGTAGTACTCGGTTACTATCCTCGTTTTTGCTAACCTCGTTTAACGTAATTACAATGTACTCGTTATGTAATCACACTACACGTTCTAATACATAGCCATAAAGTACTCGTTATGTGGCTATGCCAACACCGACCGCATCGTTGCAAGGTACTCGTTATGCAACCACCAATATACCCGCAACACTTGATCACAAGGTACTCGTTAGGTGACCATGAAATATACATCGCGCGACATGCAAAGTACTCATTATGCATCCACTTCGTTTTGAATCAACTCAACGCATATGGTCACGAAGTTCTCATGTCGTTACCATATACAACATATACTAATCACCACTTGTTTCTAGGATTCACTAGCCCAAGACCCTTACACAGTTCACCACATAAACTAACTATGGTATTCATCACACAAGAATATTAACACAACCTTATGTGTTACATTCTAATAGTCACTATTATCCTATATATATATATATATATATATATATATATATATATATATATATATATATATATATATATATATATATATATGTATATATATATATATATATATATATATATATATATATATATATATATATATATATATATATATGTGTATATATATATATATATATATATATATATATATATATATATATATATATATATATATATATATATATATATATATATATATATGTGTGTGTGTGTGTGAGAGGCTTCCATAAGGGAGCTTTTATTCTTAGTTTATTAACAATTCAAATGCCCAAAACCCGTGAAACATAAATTAACGACTAAGTATTACGAAATGGGACCATTATGAAATGTAGTATTTTAAAATATTGTGAAATGTGATACTTTATCTGAAGTGGCCCTTTTTCACATTGAGAAATGGTCACTCTGAAATATACACTATACACTGAGAAACAAATTGAAACTTAAATTTACAAATCTACATACTATTTTCTCTATACGCTGAAGATAAATTTGAAATCATTACATATATGATACAAAATTTGAACTCAAATCAAATTTTGGAATTAGGGTTGAGAGAGAGAGAGAGAGAGTGTGTGTGTGTGTATGTGTGTATGTGTGAGTGAGAGTGAGAGAGAGAGAGAGAGAGAGAGAGAGAGAGAGATCTCGGTATTCATTTTCGTGTAAAATAGAAAAAAGAACTGAAAATTTGCATTATATAGTGGTTCATTTAGCAGTGTGGTACCCATTTGGCAGGACCCAATATGAAATGTAAAAAACATACAAAATGATATTGTTGTTTTTTTGGCAAATTATGAAAAAAAAAGAAAACACTATATTTTATCATTTTTCCGATTTAACCATCAATTTTTCATTTATTCTAATAAAATCATCATTTTTTGGTAAAAAAATTTTTAACTCAATCATTATGACCTGAAAACGTCAATCAACAATGATTCAATAAAACTTTTTACCAAAAAAATAGTGGTTTATTCAGACCAAAAAAATGACAATTATGACTTAAAAAACCAATTACAACATGTCACAATGGCTTCGATGAAACTTTTTACAAAATACTGCTGTTTTTTTTAATCCTTTAAAAAATTGA
The DNA here is from genome assembly GCA_023525715.1 of Cichorium intybus. Lineage (NCBI taxonomy): Eukaryota > Viridiplantae > Streptophyta > Magnoliopsida > Asterales > Asteraceae > Cichorium > Cichorium intybus. The sequence goes on along the minus strand of CM042011.1, from coordinate 8,097,882 downwards.
CGGTTAAACCAAATTTTTAAACAAAATATAATGCTTTTTCATAAATAACCCTTTTTTTACAAAATCATTGCTTCAGAGCGCCCACGCCATGTCGTAGCGCCCTCGCTTCAAAATGAATGGTTATTGGAGAAATTTCATTTATTAGGGTACACGGAGTAGTACATCGGGCTCGATGCGGGATCGGAAATGTTGGGTGCGGTACCGCCGGTACCTCCGGTACCGCTGCCCCGTGTCCATCGGGTTCGGCGGTTTCGGGCTCGGATGGGTGAGGCGTGGGATGGTGAAGCCGATGATCCCATCTTTAATTTAAAAAAAAAAAAATTTTAATCTTCCAAATATTATCCTTCCTCAACTCTATAAATACCACATCTTCACTCCTTCAAAACTCACACCTTTACCCTTCTTTCTTCCTCTCAACATTAACTCTATTTTCCCCTTTCCAAAAAAAAACCCTCATTTCAAATTTATTTTAAATTGAAATGAGTTCTTCCGATTCTTCTGATTCTTCCAGTTCTTCCGGTTCGTATGTTCACAGCAAACTACTGGATGAACCTATGCCGTTGGTATCGTCATCGTCTGATGACGATACCGATGTGAATACGATCGCGGTTATTGCTGAAGCTGCACATTTCATGTTCCAAAATACTGCAAGTTCTAGCGTTCCTCGTCATAGAACTTTTCTCCACAGAGATCGAGAAACTGCTGAGCAGCAGCTTATCGCAGATTACTTTGTCCCCAATTCAAAGTTTGGGGATGTTAATTTCAGAAATAGGTTCCGAATGAGTAGACGACTGTTTTTGCGGATTGCTCAAGACTTGGAAATGAATTATCCAATTTTCCAGACAACTTATAATGCCGGTGGAGTTAAAGGGTTCACTGGATTGCAGAAATGCACATCAGCTATCCGCCAATTGGGGGGCGGTAGCACCCCCGATTCACTTGATGAATACCTGAATATGTCAGAACGAACTTCCCGTGAAAGCCTCTACAACTATTGCTCTGGTGTTGTTCAGTTATATGGTGCAGAATACATGCGTAGACCAACAACCAGTGACATTCAACTGTTGTATGCTGCACACGAAGCCAAACATGGCTTTCCTGGTATGTTGGGTAGCATTGACTGTACACATTGGGATTGGCGGAGTTGTCCAACGTATCTACGAGGCCAGTACATGAGAGGTGATCACAGGTATCCTACAATTATACTTGAAGCAGTAGCATCATACGATTTGTGGATATGGCATTCATATTTTGGTGTTGCCGGGGGCAACAACGATCTAAATGTGTTGTACCAATCACCGCTATTCAATGATACCATTCTTGGTACAGCACCATCATGTTCATTTGTTTTGGAGGGGGAAGAATACAAGCATGGGTACTATCTTGCTGATGGGATATACCCTAACTGGGCAACATTTGTGAAATCATTTTCACACCCTATTACCCCCAAAAAGAAGCGTTTCAAGGCGGCCCAAGAAGCGGCAAGAAAGGACGTTGAACGAGCCTTTGGCGTTCTAAAAGCAAAATGGGCTATTATCAGACAGCCTGCACGGTCCGTCGATGTCGATCGATGTAAAGATATCATGTACGCTTGCCTAATTTTACACAACATGATCATCCAGGATGAAGGTAGGGCTATATGTCCAGTACATGTTCCAGATTCCCCAAACGAACAAGAAGTTAGCCCTGACTTGATTCTCGAAATACGCAATCAAGGAATTCACCAAAAACTTCTTGCGGATCTTGTAGACCACATCGAGCATACATACATAGCTACTTTGAATCACTAGGTGTTTTAACGTTTTTAGTATTTCATTTCCGTTATTTAGGTTTTATTATTCCGTATTTAGGATTTCATTTCCGTTATTTAGGTTTTAATTTTCTTTTTAATTTATGTAATGGTGTGGTTTTTTAATTTTATGTTATTTGTGATTTTTATTTTATTAATTGCATATTATCATTATTTATAATATTAAATTAAATATTAAAAATCATTTATTAAATTAATAAATGAATTTAAATATCAAATATATGATGTGGCATTGTGGGTTCAGTGGGTACTGGTTCCATGGGTGAAAGATTGGTGAAAGATTGGTGAAAGATGGGGAAAATGGAAGTGAGAGGAGAGAGAAAAGCTGACGTGGCGCGTGGGTTCAGTGGGATGGAAGTGAGAGGAGAGAGAAAAGCTAAATTTTATAAAAATAAAAAATAACTATTTTGGTATTTTTTTTCGATAATTAAACCATAGGTGTATTTTTTACGGGGCATAGAGAGTCAACTAAATACACAGGTAGACTCAACATCTTAACCTAAAATTGAATATCATATGATAGTTGTTTTTTGACCGTATTTTTTATAATTTAATCAATATTTACTATTTTGATATCTAGTAAACGTAACTTTGGTTTTTTGAAAATGGTTCTATAAAAAATTTGTTTTTTTTAATCATTTTCGATAATAATTCAATCCGTTTTGCCCAGTTTTCTTGAAATGAAATTGAGTAAACAAATTGGCATTTTCGGTTAAAAACAGTTCGATTCGAAAGCCGAAGACCGAAGTAAAAAGCAGGTTTGTAATTTTTTTCAAAACTACTGACGGTTTGGTTTTAATTAAATCGGTTATTAAAAAATTGGTTCTATATTGTTTTTGGATTTTTAGGAAAAATCAGTTTAGTCTATGATTGTGACCTCTAAGGTCAACCAAAGTCGTGAGTTCTTTCATTATATTTAAAGTTGGGCCTGCGTACGGGCGGCCCCTTCATAACAATTACTTACTAAGTTTTTGTGCAATTGGCCCACACATACAGTTATTCAGCTATTGGTTTTCAATAGAGTATTATTAATTTTCTAGGTTTTCGATTTTTTTGATTTTTTTAATAAACAAATAATAGATTGTAAAATAAGTAGACCGAATCTCTGACGTCAAAATGAATAATTATCAATTCAAATGTACCATCGTTTTCAAAATTTTATGCATAATAATTTATTAATATGATTATAAAAATTGCTATGAGAGTAAGGTTGACGTTTGAGTAAAAATGTGTGTTAACAAAATTCTTGATATGATATATGTGTTGGGGTCAACATACACTCACTTTTATACGAAATTTATTTAATGGTAAAAACGTAAAAATTTGCAAACATAAGGATTTTTATGTGAAAATAATATGAAGGTAACCTGGAAACATGCTATCACAAGTTTCAGGGACAAATATAGAAAAAAAGTTTGCAAATTTTGGACCTTAGTGGACATAAAATCCATAGAATGACAAAACCGAACATTTACGACAAACTTAAGGACTTTTATGACAAAAGCCCTTTTCAGAAAGATTATTTGTTTTCTATAAGACAAAAGATTTAAAAAAGACTTTTTCATATCTTTTTTAAAAGAAATACCTTTTTAGCTTTTTGAACCTCTTTTTTAAACTTTTCAACTACAAATCACCCGCCTCATCCTAATCCCACCCACCTACTCTTCCTACCTCACCCAACGACCTACCCCACCCCACCCCACCCACCCTTTACCCAACAACACGCCTTACCCTTACTCACCGACCCCCACACTACCTACCCTACCTTAAATCGATGTTAGAATGAATGATTCCAAAAAGACGTTAAAACAAACAGACTTTTTTATGAATAGTAAAGACATGGAAAATGACTTTTGGTGCTATCTTCTTCCGCATACATGTAAAAAGACAAAATACATTTTACATCTTCAAAAACAAACACCACCTTAGATTGTTTGTATATAGTCAACCCGTTTGACTTATTTCTCTTTCAGCCAACAACAACAAAAACAATATTGAAATTTCATAAGAATAGGGGTGGGTTTGCGTAGAAAATATGTAAAAAAATAAAGTAACCCGTGTTTTGGGCCTAGGAGTTTTGGGCTTAAATCGACAAAATAAAATTTATATTGGAAATAAAGAAGACAAACAAATAAATAAATTTAATATTTTATTATATTTTTATATTGTGAATAAATGAGTTAAATAAATTTTTAAAGGACGATATGAAGTTTTAAAATCTATTTTTAAACCAAAGATGAGAAATTTTGTCATAAGGACTAAAATGGTTAATTTGACCAAAATTAACCGTTGAGCTTTGACTAGTCAAGGGTTTAGAAGGATTATACAATATTATGAAGGAATTGATCTAGAACCTTAGAGTAACTTAAATTATTCATTAAGTTTATATTAATGACTAAATTGTGAAGAATTTTAGTATAAGGGACCATTTTTGTCAAGTTGGGAAACTAAGGGTTAGTGTTAACCTAGAAAATGACTCAAGTGAAATAAATAGTCATATTTGGGGAATAAGTGTGAATCTAGAGACTTCTAGTTAGAAGAATTGACTTTATGGGTGTTGGGTGAAGAAAGACCAAACTCGAGGGACTATTGTTGCAAATTCTTGAAAGATGACTTGTTTTTTATGGGGATCTTCCCACAAATCAGCCATTCACGTATTTAGAGGATAGAGAGAGAGGGAGAGATGGTGATTTTCATCTCTTCCAAGGAGATTTGTGTTGGTTTTGAAGGACTATGATTATAGTTGAAGAATCCTAGCAATCTAAGGTATAAACTCTCTTTCGTAGCTTTAGATTTTCGAGTTAGGGTTTGGGGTTTGGACCTAATCCAAAATTTATGTTGGGATGAGGTCTTTCCTATGATTCCCAAGGTTTGTTTGATGTTTCTAAGTTGTTGGGGTCCACATTCAATCCATGGATGATCTAGAACCAATAGTTAGATTTAAATGGGTGTTATTGACCCTAGAAATTGGCGATTTGATGAATAGTTGAGGAATCTAGAAATTGGTGGATGAATATGGTGGTTTTGGATGAGGGGATTCACTTCTAGTGATTCCCTAAGGATTCCAACCCTTTATGTGTAATCTTAAACCTTGAATCACTAGAACATGGGAATTGGGTGTTGAAATGGGTTTTATTCATGTATATGATGAATGGGTCTCTTGTTTAATGGATGAATGAGTTTAATGCATCAATTTGAAATTAATAGTGGAGTAAGGATTATTTCCTAATGATTCCATGGAATGGAAGAAGGAATCCCCACTTGTAATCATCAATTGATGGATTGGAATTGGGTATTCCATGGGTTTAACCTTTTGAACCAATGATTGGAAATGGAGATTTCATGAGATTATCTTTCTTAGAGTTTGTATGGGAATGACTCCCTTAGGGGATGACCTTGGTTAAGAACCTAATTGGGTACTTGATGGTGTTAAGTTTAATGATTGACTTGGAATATAGTTCATTAACCTCTTGTTAAGGAATAAGAAATTGGATGAGGGATTCCATTGGTTTAAGTCATGAACACCTTGAATGGAAGTTGAATCAATGCAAAATAGTTCTTAATCATGTATTTTCATGTATATTTAGTTTTGGGTTGAATTGGAGCTTGAATCGGGTCAAAAGGGGGTTAAAATGACTAAAAACTAAACTACAGCATGCTGAACACGACCCGTGTAAAAGGGTCTGTCCAATCTGTTGGGTTTTAAACGACCCGTGTTATAGAACACGACCCGTGTAAAAAGGGTCTGCCAGATTTTTCAGTTTTTGGGGTTTTGAGCTTCATGGTTTGGGCTTTGGGTCCTTGTTTTAATGCCAAACTTCGGGGATGTTTTAACTAAGATTCTCCTTATATTAGGAAGCTAAGGACTTCATTTTGGGATGGTGGATGATAGTTCCTTCTTAGTTTAAAAGAAGTAATTATAGTGCGACTTTTAGATGAAACGAGTATAACACCTTCTATTTTTGTCTTGTAGGAAGGAGGTATATTGTAATGACTAGGAGGTGAGACTAAGGACTTATCACACTAGGAGGATTTTGATGGAAGAGTTGATGTCTAGAAGCGCCTCCAAATGCATCAACCTTGTGTAAAGTTAGTGTTGACACGTCAGTTGACCTTGTGTGAGTTTATCGGGAATACACATCCCTACTACTATCTTTTGCGTGTGTTATCAACTATTTGCATGCATGCTTTTATGTGCTAATTGTTATATGAGTACTATGTGTGCATTGCATGAAATGAATCATTTTTAAAGACGTTTTCAAATAAAGATTATGATGATGTTTTGAAAGATGTTTTGATCATCCTATTTGTACATTACATTGCATGTAGGATGGGATTGACCGTGAGGCCCCTTTGAGATGAATTGAGATGTTTTGGGCTGGATAGCCACCTTTGAGATATTTCTCCCATGTAGAGGGCCTTTTGGGCTGGATAGCCACCCTCGAAGATGTCTTGGGATGTCTCCGCCAATAGGGGACAACATGAGGGAGTTTCTAACCCTCATGGGGCTAGTGTGATGGCTGACATCGCAGCGGTCGTCATGCGGTCAAAAATAAGAAAACCTAACACACTCACTTAGCACAGTGGAAGTCAGGGTCGATCCGCAGGAGTTACGTGGTCAAGTCAGGTGATAGATTACCAACTATAGTGTCACGCTATAGTCAGAGGACTTAGTTCCTAAGCTTTTGATCACTAATCCTAGAAAACATAAACCAAACAATCTCAAAACAAGCATAGACTAAGCTAAGCTTCAAATCAAACCTAGTTACTTTCTGAAAATCAGAAGTACATCTCTAATTCAGAAGTAAGCAAAGGCATCTAAAGAAATAAACAATCACAAGGCATAAACTAAACCAATAACTAAAAGTCCAAATGACAGTCACTGGCTAGAGTTCAAACCTAAAAGCTAACCTAGTTGGCTACTAAAATCAGCAAGGGAAAACAGTCCAAACAAGGTCATAAGCACATCCAAACACAATCCAAGCATTCAAAACCAATAACAAGCATCAAAACACCGAAAACCAATATTACTTGTAACCAAATGATTATTATAAACTCAAAACGAATTCCAATCATCCAATACAGTAACCAACACTGAAAAACAGTAACTAAAATGCTCAAGGTCAGTGGTTGTCACTCCAAAAGACCCTGGCCACTAATGCTAACTACTATACTAAAAGAAATTAAACATAAAAACCTGAAATAACAAAAGGTAGTTGCTGAAAACGAGTTATTGGAGTCAAAGAGCCTCTACGGTCGATTTTTCACCAGGGTTTTGCTCGGGTTTTCGGCTGAAAACGCCTCTATTTATATTTGCAAATTTTACGCAACCGCGCCACGCTTTTATGGTTTCCGCGGAGCGCGTAGGGGTTTATCCCCATTTCTTCGGAATTTGAATGTGTTCCACCGCCTTAGATCCGCATCGCGCCTTCTTGATTTCCGCGGCGTGCGTACGTATTTTCCTGATTTTGCCTTCTTCTCCAAACTTCCTCCAATTTGTACGCTTTTGGTCCCTGTTTTCATTATTTTCTTCCAAACAAGTACTGGCACGAAAAGTGAGAATACCACGATATATATGATATAATTTCACTAAGAATAGGGCCCAACAACGACTAAAATATGTAATATCACTAGGCGTTGTCAATGGCCACTAGTCCTATTTTGGCCTATCGGGGGATCAAGTGGCATGCTTTGTGCGTGTTACTTGTGAACTTAGGTAGGTGCCATCGAGGTGAGTTGGACTTTTATGAGATGGACGTGGGTTGGGATAGTCGCATCATGCATTTCATTTCATTTCATAACTATCCATTTTGAGTAAATCTTTATGATGTTTTGAACTAAATTTAAAGTGTATGTCAAAACTATTTTTGGGGGTTGTCCCGAGTGTGGTGGTTATACTGCCCACTCTGAATGGGTCAGCCTCGGGTAAGCTCACTAGGAATTTCGATTGCCTAACTTTTTTGATGTTTACTCAGGTTGAGGAGTTTAGAGGACTTTAGAGAAGCTGTAAGTTTTAGAAGGCCATGGATTGTGTGGTTTTATTTAAGTTGTGTAATGGTATTTGAATTGTAACAACCTTGCTACTTTATAAACCAATATGTTTTATCTAAAGTGGGACCAAATGATTTTTCCGCAGCTTAAACTCTGAAACAAGTGTTTAACGAAATCCCATGTGTTTTAAAATGATGTTTAAACGTAAAGAGACTCTTTTGAAGTTTTTGAGATTTAAAGTTTTTCACTAAAGGGGGATTTTTGAACAATGATGATAATATATTTGTTTTAAAAGGTATTTTATGAAAATCCTTAAGCAAGGGTGTTTCACTACCGGATGGTATGGAGATCGTTTTATGTGAGAATATTATGAAACATCAACTTGTAAGGGAAAATAAAGTACTAAAAACATATACAAACAATAAAACTGAATGTAAAAAGGTACACAAAGTAAACAAATAAATATTGTACAAATAGAACAAATAGTAAAAAAAACAAAAACAAAAACAAATACTAGCAATGATGCAAAAAGCAGATGCTAGCAATTAAAGCTAAAAGTAAAACAGGAACAAGAGTCAGAATGTGATGACTATGCGATAATTACAAACAATGAAAAATGATACTAGGAGCAAGACTTATTCTATACTACTTCACTACTCTTTAAGCTTCTACGACCTCATATTCAGGTTATCTCATTAGAAAGATTCAACTACTTCAAGCCAACTCCTTCAAATTTAACCTCATACAATCTTCCCCCTTTATTCGCAGGCGTTTTCTTCTCTTTGCACCATTAAGGGTGACCGCCCCAACCTCCTAATCGGAGTTGTTGATCGTCTCTGATGGACGTTTCTGATCAATCATAATATTATTACCCTCAATTTCTCAATTATTGATGTTATTTACTACATATTTCTGAGTGTTGTGTTTAGTATCATATGCAACACTGTTATGTGTAGGTTTGACTTGTCCAACAATATATCAGAAATTGCTCTTCCTATTACAAAGAATAAATTAAACATCAATTGCAATACCACATCTTTTGATATATGTGTCTGAGACAATACATGTGTTCAGCGGAGGGGAACAGAGTAGCAAGTGTTGAAATTAGACCCTGTAACATCAATAATATATTAGTTGGTTTCTGGATATGAATATTGGTTAGATGTGAGGTAAAACATGTACCTTTTGTTGATCTGTGATAAAATTAAAGTTTGAATTATAAGAAAGCTCCAAGTCATCTGCTAAACACTCCAAAACCTATTTCCAACTAGATGTATTTTTTGTCTCCAAAATTGCATAAGCTAGGGGTAAAGGCCATTGTTAGAGTCCAATCCCACTGTTGTTAGAACATGACCAGGATATGGGCCTTTCATGAATTCCCCATTGAAACCCAATAAGTCCCTAAGACTAGCCTTAAATCATTTTTCAATGGACCCAAGCATATGTAAATTCTTTTGAAAATCCTTGTTGGGGAATATGGGTTAGGTTCACTATAAACCTCAATCTTTACTGTTGTGTCAACATTCGTTGACTGCAATTCAAGACAATAGTCCTTTAAGAGCTCGTACTGCTTAGTGTAATCACCTACTACAATCTTTGTTGTAGCTGTCTTGGCCCTAAAAACCTTGTCCATGGAAACACCTACAACATATTTCTTCTCAATTTGTTCTTATAGTGCTCTAAGAGGAACCCCTAGATTTGTCTGAACTTAATCCATGATCTTGTTAGAAAGAAAAGTAGCAGTACATGCCCTAATGTTTCTACTTTTCAAGCTAGTGTGGTTGTCATTTAATGTCTTAACATACTAGCCAGATTCTTCATTGACCTTTGAGGCATGGAGGGACCATTTACAATATACTTTTGGTAAATTACCCCTTTGCCCTTGCTTTTACTTATCCCAAGTTCCCAACAACCCCACTTGCATTAATGACAAGGACAATACCTCTACACATTTCTCGAAGCCTAAGCTTGTCATTTTTCTTGAAAAATAAGTTTCTTCTTTGTTCGATTGCATGTTTGTCAATTTTGTATTTTAAATATTTCTTGGATTTAAACTTCTAGCCAGCATAAAAACTTACATGATGAACATTGCCAATGCTGCATCTTTTCTCATTTCCTAAACTCTTGAGAACACATATCCTCTTCCTCTTATCATCTGACCCTTCATCTAATGAATCCCACGTTTCATTGTCAACAACATTTATGTCTTCTTGTTGTTCATCTGGATGATCCCTACTATCCATGTCACCCATCTCAACTAAACCATCAAGACTGAGTGTGAAGTCAGTCATATCAACCTCCACTTCTTGTAATTTATTCTCCTCATCTACTAGTTCTTCATCATTTTCACCATGATTGTCAAGTATAGTTTCATTTTCAGATTGTTGGTATTCATCATTCCCATATTCTGGTGCTCTATAATAGTCTCCATCAAAATGTTGAAATTCTCAAAATCTTGAATTTCTACTTCTGGTATTTCAATACCCTGCCCCATATTAAGGTCACTTGTATGATTGCCTTACTGAATCCCTTCATATTGATGTGTTGTACCCCGATTGACATTATCACCCCTTCTTCTTGATTTGTTGTATCCAGATTGCTTTACTCAAACCCTTCATCTTGATGTGTTGTACTCTGATTGACATTATCACCACCTTCTTCTTGATATGTTGTATCTTGATTGCCTTGCTCAATCCCTTCATTTTGATGTGGTGTATCCTGACTGACATTCTCACCCCCTTTTTTTAAGTATATCATCCATATTAAGCTTCTTGCTACAAGAACTTTCACCTTTAGTGATTTCTTTATTCCATTTCTCCTATACTCTGAAACTGATTTCTGGTCACTCCCAAAGACTACAATAACCTGTTATTGACCTTCCTAATCAAATATTTCTTATAGTATAACTCTTTGCTTCCTTTTAGGGTCACTTCCAAAAACTATCATTGACATATACTCTCCCATTTGTAGTTCCTCGTCTGTAATTGGACTATTATCATTTCCTAGTAAATGAGTCATGTTAGCCTGTTGTGGACCTTTCTCATCAATGAGCTCATTAATTATAACTCTTTGCTTCCCTTTCGGAGACATGAAGTATGTAAGGAGATTTATTTTTCCCTATTCTGTATACACTTCAATGAGCTTGTTATCCCCAACATATTTAGCTAAATTCAATACATCATCATCATTACCTAAAGCTCTGAGTCCAAAATCCATGTCTAGATGGGGAATCCTGAAATGGTAATATACCAATAAGGTCTGTTTCCTTCTTCTCCTAAGAGTAAGGCGTAACCTGGTTCTAACATCATCGAATCTAGTTCATGGATTGAGAACTCTTCAATATCCACTAGAACAAAATACCCCACTTTACCTTCAACATACTTGGTGTTTGGAAGCTTGGTAAACTTGCCACCATGGTGAAGCTTTATCGTAAACATTGTGGGTGAACCATCTACAAAATAACATAGCACATTAAGTTGTTAAGGTGTCAGACCTTTGCATTTTGGCTTTGCTACTCACATTATGAAGAAAAGAATGGAATTTCAGAAAACAGGGTAGGATAAGAACTCACCGTAAATGCTTGAGATGTCATACGTATGGTTTTCTGGCCTCAGGTTCCACATTACCAACACCATTTCAAGCTGAAATGCAAAGCACGTATCAGATTTGATGATCGTCATTAGGGTTTTCAAGTTATTGAATCAGATAAAGAAGATTAGAGGAGTGGAAGAGACGATCGAGTGAACGTTTATATGGCGCTAATAAATCCGAAAAGTGGAAAGGACATATTTTCCCTCATGTGCTATGCACTTAAACTCTTAAGTTCACATGCAACCTAAATGATCTATTTTTTCTCTATTGAACATATAAATAAGAACATATAAAGGAAACCCTAGGTATAATTAAAGTTACTCAAGAGGGTTTCAAGGATTACATACCTTATTGTTATTATAGCAAATAACAATTATTCCTTGTCTCGTTGATTTCTTGGAAGCAAGCACCACAAGTGTCGTGTCTCTAATGGTTCACACCCAAAAGTCCAAGCAATGGTTAATTATCTTATTAAGAAAATCTCGCTATAAAACCTTAGAGAAAGATTATAGATTCTGCTTGAGAGAGAAGAGAAAATTACAGATAACTGTCTACAAGAATGTGGCAGAGAATAAAGTACCAGCGTAAGGGTATTTATAGCCTCAAGTGTGATAATGATAAACCTTATTTGAATTCAAACAAGATAAACATTTTTATCTTCGAAACCCTTTTTGGATGTCCGCGACGCACACGTTGCGACTATCCTTGCCCGCGCCGCGCGTGTTACTTCGACCAGATGTTTTCAATTATTCAACTATTGAACAATTACAATCCAACCCCTGCACTTTTAATTAATCCCAAATTAATTTCAATTAATTCTAATTAATTCCAAACTAGTTTCTAATTAATTTATCATCACATAATAAATTAATAAACAATTTCTCTCTCTCTCTTTCTATTAAGCTTAATACCATTTAGACTACTGAGGGAAACCCAAAAGGACTTTGTTACTATCAATTCAAGTATATACCAATTATAGTTATGGACTTAGACACCTAATCCAACATTAACAACTGCAAAGCAACGTCTGTTAACGCTAAGGACTAGAACCACAAAGAAACCCCAAAATAAGGACTATTTTCACAATTTTGAAAGTTTAGGGACCATATCCACAGAAAATCGCAAACCATAGGGACCATTTTTGCAATATTTTCAAAATAGTATTATTTGACTATTTTTATTTTGATCATTATTTTATTTCAAGTATCAAACATTATTTTCAAGATTATCTTTTAAAGTTATGATATTTTTAACTATTATTAATGGTCAACTAAAAACCATTTTTGAAAAAAAAAAGTTATTATTATAAAAATAAAAATTTTAGTTAATTTTACCTTTCGATATAAGTTTATATTTATCAATATATTAAAAAATGTCAACCATTAAAAACATTATTTTGTTATCTTCGACTGTTATTATGATTAATTACTTTAAAAAGTATTTTTGGAATCATATCATCTCAATTTGTCTTCGTTCGTAGTTCTACATGAATAAAATTAAATACAATTAATACTATTGTAAGACTATCGTGTATACATCACAGATATACATCTCACATAGAGGGCATGGTGGTGATGTGGCAGAAAGGTACCTTCATGAGCATAATTTCTACATCTTGATTCACCGATCGATACATCTTGACTAGTCTATACACTGTTAAATCAACCTTGAAAACATCAAGTTCATGAATTGTCTAGGTGATAAATGGATAACTATTATGATGATTCTGCAAGGGAATGGAAACCTATAGTGAATAAGTATTGTTGAGATATCTGGGGAGTTCCAAGCTCAAGAGTCGGCAGATGAACTCCAAAGTCAGAAATTTTCTTGGGGGTCCATTGTCTTGGTTTCCACCACACAAAATCATGTTCTCGCTAATGTTACTCTACCATCTTCGATTCCTTCCCTTCAACCAACCTACTCATAATTTTCTCCTACTTAAATTCCACATATTCTATCTACATTTCTCCAAATGGATCACTATAGATATAGTGATTAAGCTGAGAAGGAAGAAATTCAAAAATAATATGTTATTCTCACTAGAATATTCAACCAAATACCTCAACTTAATCATCTACCATAACAACATTCATCTCATCAATAGAGAAGCTTTTATCAAAACCCTCCACAATAGTATCACTACCAACCACAACAAAATTTTCAATCTCATCCTCACCAACAACCCTGTTATCTATAATATTAGTTCCAGCAACACCCCCTTCGGCAACAACATGAAGCTTCTGCTCCTTAACAACATTTCAAACTGAATCCTTCACCTGCTCCATCTCTTGAGGATTCTTTCTCTATTCCTAATGACACCGGGGAAATTGTTTGCCATAACTGCAAACTTTCAAATCACTATGCACGATACTACAAATTAACCTTCGAAAGGCCAAGGTTGCAGGCCAAAGCAAAAAGCTTTCATGACTGAAAGCAATTTTCATGTGTGGTCCATGGGTTATGAGGAATATAGTGAGGTTTTCAAAATAATGGGCAAGTTAATATTGATAGCAATGGAAAATGCTTCGAGAGAGGCCTATAGTGGAGATTGGTCTTCTAGTGACGATCATTTAAAAGCTCATGTTGCCAAAAACTACTAAAAACAAGTCTTATACTAGTAGGAACGTCATATAACATGTACAATTTATGATTTAGTCTAACAACTTTAACATGGATTTATGTGAACCTCATTTAGAAAGAAGCTCATATGAGCTTTCAAACGCTCTTATAACATACAACAACACCATTGATCGAGAGTCAGTGATCACTGGCTTTACCATCTAAGAGAATATTTTAAGCACAACAAAAGTAGATTTGAGACTTTAGAAAGTGAACTTTTGGTAGAAAAAGTTGTTAGGCTTATTGTTGAAAACAATGGTTTACTTAATTGTACGATTGAGATATTACATTTTCTATGAATCAAATTAATTTAAGTAACACATTTGAAAATTCTAATTTTACTAAAATTGATCACTGTAGTTTAAATATCTAACTAGTAATGAGTTGTTTGAAATTCTTTTATTAATCATAGTGAGTAAACATTGTAAATGTTCTTTAGCATTTGGGGTGATGTGGTGACCATTAAAAACAAAGATTTTTTTCGAAGCTGGAAAAGGATATAAAACTCTTATATTTATTTAAAACGAGTTACATGTTAAAATAACAAATACTTTATTTTAAGGTATACTTTTTAGAAAGTAAGAACATTGACCATCAAACTTGTTGCTACTTATTACTTAATTATTTGTTTTCTAGTTTATGAGATACTTTTCAAAAACTAAAGACTATAAACAGGATAAAAAATGGCTACTATAGGCATTTGGGGTGATGTGGTGATCATTAAAACCGAAGAATTTTGTCAAAACTGAAAAAGGATATAAAGTTCTTATATATATTTAAAACGAGTTACATGTTAAAATAACAAATACTTCTTTTATAGTATACGTTTTAGAAAGTAAGAATAGAATATTGTCCATCAAACGTTTTGCTACTTATTACTTAATTTTTTTTCTCATTTATGAGATACTTTTCAAAAACTAAAGACTTTAAACAGGATAAAATGGCTACTATAGGTTTTTCTCGTGTCGTCTCTAGGTAATAAGTCAAAACAAGAAAATAGTCAAATTAATTCTCATCATAATTCTATCAAAGTAACAAAATAAGCATTAACACAACCTTAACGTTTTGCATACTTAAATTATTTACAACCAACTTATTTTATAAGAATTGGTATTGAACTTGATTTAAAAAGTATTATAATTATAAGTAGTTGTGTATGTTATATGGAATGGCTATTTGCAATTTTTAACATTAGAACATTAACTAAAGCCTTAACATCATTGATGAAAAAATAGCCTGTATTTTCCCAATGAAAACACTTTCCAAAAATACACTTCATGAATGCAGCAAGTTACATAATATAATCACATAACAATCAAGAGTACAAAAGTTTGCTCAAAAACTAAATATTACCAAAATATAATAGTAGATACATGTACTCTTGGTATTTAAATTACCTTAGCGCTTCAAGCTTCTTCTAGGTACCTTAACTCACTCCTAAAGTTGTGTGAACACTTAAAGAATCACCATTAATTACCAATAGAGGTCTTAATCAATGATCAAATTCATAACTCAAGGTTAAACCCTACTTCTACCTATAATTACATTTTTCCGATCATAGAGTAGCTTTTAAGAAGTAGTGAGGAAGCTAGGGAATCACATTCAGCTTAATTTGACAAAATAAGAAAACATTGGATTCTATTAGAGCTTAAACCTTCTTGGACTCAGTGACATTGAAAAGTAACCCGCCTGGGTTCAACTCGAAATTAGCTTAATACGAGTATTTTATGCTTCAACATTGTGCAACTCACATCAATCGATACCAAACCCTTCCAAACCACCTATAATGACCATAAATGTATGTTAATATTTATTTATTTATTTTAATCTTCCAAAAACATAATTACACTAAGATAAAATGTACAAAAGTGGTGAACTATACGATTCATAACATTTATTTTTTAAACTCGTTTGAAGCCTTATATGTTTTAGTGTAACACAAACACTATTAACAACTATGATTATCAACATATGAATTTCGAGTTGACCTAATGACTTAACAAAAAAAATCAATGAGTTTTAAGGATCCATCGAGTAGATAAACCGTGAAAGAAACTTAAAGAACTCCATTGAAGGGATAAGTTAATTTGAAAAACTTCATTAGATCGTTAAACATAAATAACAACAAATAGTGAATTCATTCACTTGAATAAGTTTAGAAACATCAAAGTAAGCTTAGAAACAACATCATTTTTCTAAGAAAAATACTTGTTCAAAGTAGCATTCTAATGATCAAAACTAACATAAAGCATTAATAAAACATCATTAATATGTTTTATTTTTGGATTTTGGGGTTTCGTCAAACCTTAACCAAAAAATTAGGAAAAGAAGAGTGATTATACCTTCTGCTAATGAAATAAGATGCTTTTATCCTTCAAACCTCAATTACTTCTTCTAATCCTATTTCGATATTCTACTAATATTAAAATATTTCCAGATATCCATTCCATCTCTATGATACATTTGAACTAATGAAAAGGAAGAAGATGAAGATTGATTCTTATCTCTTTGATAAAATGACCACTAATACCCTTAACTTGTTATCGTGTCACTTTGACCACTAATAAACATACATGACCAGTCACTTATATATTTACACATCTAACCCCTTATGAACCATAGTTCTAATCATTTTGGTCCATAAAGGTTTAATTATGTCAAGCTTTGGTTAACTTAAGTTTATAAAATTGACAGTTTTGGCCCCTTAAGGTTTAATTTCCAAAAATGACATCTATTAACATCCCTAACTTATGAATTTCAACTTAAACCTCTAAATCTGAATTGATTAACAAATAAAGCCCAAAAGTTAGTCAATGATATGTCAAACTTAAATTTTGATGATTTGCAAGTTTGGCCACTCATTCTATAATTTCACAAAATGACATCTATCAACATACCTAACTTAAGAATTTCATATTAAACTTCTAAATGTTGATTTCATAGCATTTAAGTCTTAAAACCTAGAGGTCAAACTTAAGTTTCTCAGTTATTGCAAATTCATTCTCCTTAACTCGACTTTTCTTTTTAACCATATGTTTGGTCTTTTAAACACATTGGTCACTTCAATATTTCTAGTAATACATTGTTTTATTTATTTGGCGTTAATATAAATATTTTTATTTTATTTTATTTTCCAAAGTTTTTTTTTATTTTTTACTAAAAAGGACAAAAATTCTAGGTCCACAATGCGGATGTTACAAACATGATACATGTTCCATTCATCGACGTTATCTACAAGGCCATTAATTTCTTATTTACGAATTGATGAACATCTTTTCCAATAGAACTAACCTCCAAAATATAAAGGAGACTGAAATAGACCGTATTCATATTTATCAATATTGCAAAAGCATCATAATTATTAGGCGCTATATCCCTAACCTTCACAGTCTGATTCACAATAAGCATGAACAATACCCTCTTCGTGAATTGTCCGATCGTATTATTTGTTATACGTGACTGATCGAATCACAATCTAGTAATGCGACAAAACACCCTCAACTCGTACTTAAGGTTAATGCCAACAATTCCAGATAAAATCTTTTAGTTAGGCAAGGGTGGATCAGTTGGATCTCGTGATTGAGGACATGATGAATAAGAAGTGGGTGCCCATGGTTAGTCGGGGGATAAACCACTTACCAAAACATGTGGGCCTAAACATATCCAAATGGGTTTGTATCAGTCTTAACTTATATAATATTGAATTTCATTTAAACTACTACATTTTACAATCAAGTTTACCTCATAAATGTCAAGATTGTGTAATAAAACAAACCATCGGTTAAAAATTCAACTTTGAACATTTTCAACGAGTTTCGTGACCGAACTAGTACATATACTAGTTTGCAACTCAATATGAACCATGTGTTATTGTTTATTAGGTAAAACATCTTTCCAAAATCTAAAAAACAAAACATCTAAGAAAAACAAGTCTTGAAGATGTTCTTTGAGTTTCAAAATTTGTTAATCGAAATAAACTACTTTAGTCTACTTTATATCTAACTTGGCATGTTATTAACTAATATAAAACGTTAACAGACAAATCTACACAAAGATAAGCATGGAAACTAGGTTTTGAAACTATCGAGTTTGGAAGTTGTTCTCCAAGTTTTGAAACTGTTATCCGAGTTCAAAATCATATTTGAATCATATATTTGAAAAATCGAAGTTCAGAAACCATTAGTATGATGGATATAAAGCAATGTAGTAGAAAATGACATGTAGTTTCGTTGGTTTTAGAGTTGCAATGTAGTAATGAAGTTGCAGAATATTTGAGGCTAGTTATCAATTATGTGATTTGCCTGGAAAATTATCAAATTGTTATGTATATTTAATAAATATGATTATTTTGATAGATTTTTTTACTAGAACACCCTACTCTAGTCCGAAACCACATATGTAGTCCTTAGATGGTCATTGAGGCAAATATTTCTAAAATTTTACATTCACTAATTAAATTTTTTTGGGTAATTATGAGTTATAACTTTGTAGCTTATGAATATTAATATTAAGATATTAAAATATATACTTAAAATAAAAAGTAATTATGATGCCCAATTTCCTAAATATTATTAATTTATTATATGTATGCATTTGCCAAATTGGGTTAGAAATTTGATATTTTGTACAAAAGAAAAGAAAGTAGTAGAACACGGAGCAAACCACGCTTGTTTCTCACGGGACACGAATGCGGCATTGCCTTACGTCAACTCCAGCCAGCCACCATCCTCCGCCGTCTCCTCCCGCCCTGCACGTGCACTCCACCACATCAACACTCTTCGAATCTTCACCTCTCTCTATCCCACTGTCTCCCTTCCAATCTCACACAAACACACATTACATTCTCTGATACACACACATCTCTGTGTTTCTCTCTCTTTACATCTGTAACTGGTTGGTATCTATATCTTGGGCATATAAAGGGGCGAAGGGGAAGCCCCTTGATTCGGATTCCCTACCCCTATAATGTGATTTGTACTCGAGAGATGCACGCTAAAAATCGGCTCCCCAGCAGTGGACACAATACCCCGTCGCCACCTGCATCCCCCCTTCGCTCCCCTCGACTCCGCCATCCCCGCTCCGGAAAAACCGCCGCTCGATTTGGTCTTGGTGTTACCAATCGTTCAGTCGCCCAACGCCTTGCGTGGATCGTACTAACCTTTCTATTACGTCGCCAGGGGGTCTTCCTTTTCGCCCCTCTTCTCTACATCTCTGGTATGCTGTTTTACATGGGGACTGTCTCTTTTGACGTCGTTCCAGATGCAATCAAGGCTCGGAGGGCTCCTGGCTCAGTCTACAGGAGCCCGGAACTCTATGCTAAGCTTCGACACGAGATGGATGCTGACAATTCGACTTCCGATGCGGTTAGTGGTTTCCAAAGTTTGCCCTAATGTGATGTGGATCCCGTTTTTTATTAAGATCTTGTTCCAATTTTTGAATTATTGAACTCCCCTAAAACTGTGGGATACGTTTACTTGATTGGACTTGATTAGGTTTTAGCTTATAGGACCAATCGCAATACCACTGCATCTGGAAGTATTGATGCCATATCATGAAGACTTCACAAGCTATGGAGGCATACATACAAAGCTTATTTTTGAAACTATACTATACACATACGGATTGAAATTGGGAGATTAGTACATATATGATATACTTTATTTTCATTGGCTAGATCTGTACCAACAATAAGTTCAAATTCACCGTTGGAGTGGATTTGCATACCTATCATGTTAACCTAGGGCTTGGATTTCAAATGATTTCCTTCTTCTCCTATCTGTTTCTGATTCATAACACTGAACTTAATGTAGATGTCAACCGTATGGAAACATGCTAAAGGTGGAGACTGGAGGCCTTGTATAAACAAGTTTTCAGGAGGTATAAACACTCTACTTTCTTTAAAACAAGGAAGCTTGTTTGATCCTTCAATGGCTCTAATATATACCATGCTCTTTTAGGCTTGCCAGAATCAAATGGATACATATATGTTGAAGCAAACGGTGGCTTGAATCAACAAAGGACATCGGTATATTTCAAATCCTTTCATATCAACATTATAATACACTAATACATATTAACATGACTTAATTTGCAATTACATAACTTCTTTCTATCTCTAGATTTGCAATGCAGTTGCAGTGGCAGGATATCTTAACGCGACACTTGTCATTCCAAATTTTCATTTCCATAGCATTTGGAGAGATCCTAGGTTTGTAAATATGATCTTGAATGTTATATATATATATATATATATATATATATATATATATATATATATATATATATATATATATATATTATTATTATAAAGTATTTATGTGTGTGTTTTGGTATTGCAGTAAGTTTAGTGACATATACGATGAAGAATTTTTTGTTAAAACCCTGGAAAATGATGTACGGATAGTTGACACTGTACCTGGATACCTAATGGAAAGGTTTGACCGCAATTTGACCAATGTATTCAACTTCAGAATAAAGGCATGGGCACCCGTTCAATACTACAGGGATACAGTTCTTCCGAGGCTTCTAGAAGAGAAGTAAGTCTTGTTACTTCTATATACTTCTAATTACCATGTTATTTATTATCTAATCATTTTACTGTGTTGATTGTTTAGGTTTATAAGGATTTCACCGTTTGCAAATCGATTATCATTTGATGCACCTCCTGATGTTCAAAGGCTTCGATGTTTGGCAAATTATGAAGCTTTAAGGTTTTCAAGCCCTTTATTGACAATGGGTGAAACTTTGGTTTCAAGAATGAAAGCACGCAGTGCAAACAATGGTGGCAAATATATATCTGTTCATCTACGCTTTGAGGAGGTCTGTACGCTTATATTTTTTGTATTTGTAGAGTAAATTACAAAATGGTCCCTGTGTTATGTGATTTTTAAGGGGTTTGTCCAAAAAATGAAACTTTTTGCATTTTCGATCCTTATTGCAACTTTTCATACCGGTTTTGGTTTCTGTGTCGTTAACTCTAACAGCCCTTTTGTTACATTTGTAAAAATGACCATTTTGCCTTTCTTTTTTGATCCTTGTGGTATGTGGTTTTATCGGTTTAGTCCAAAAACGAAACCTTTTGCTTTTTTTGGTTCTTATTTCAAGGTTTTATATTGATTTTGGTCCCTGTGTCCTCAACTTTAACATCCCTTTTTGTAAAGTTTAGAAAATTACCATTTTGGCCTTCTGTTGTGGTTTAGTCCAAAAATGAGATCTTTTGCATTTTTCACTCTTATTGCAACGTTTCATATTGATTTTGGTCCCTGTGTCGTTACCTTCAACAGCCTTTTATGTTAAATTTGTAAAAATTACCATTTCGCTTTTCTTTTTTTTGATTCCTGTGGTATGTGATTTTTACCTGGTTTAGCCCAAAAATGAAACCTTTGCAAGTTTGGTCCTTATTGCAACGCTTCATATCAATTTTTATCTTGTGTCGTTAACTTTGACAACAGTCCTTTTGTTAAATATGTAAAAATGAACATTTTGCACTTCTTTTTTGGCCCCTTCTGTATATAAAGTATAAAAAGGGCATTCTGGTAATTTTTACAATTTAACAAAAGGGTTGTTAAAGTTAATGACACATGGACCAAAATTGATATAAAACCTTGCAATAAGGACCAAACTTGCAAAAATTTCCATTTTTATACTAAACCCGGTAAAAATCACCCATTTTCGTAATGTTTATATATTATTAAAGTGAGATATAACAAAAAAAAAATTTATAGGACATGGTTGCCTTTTCTTGCTGTGTATATGATGGTGGATCAAAAGAGAGGGATGATATGGTAGCTGCAAGGGAGAGGGGGTGGAAAGGTAAATTCACAAAACCTGGTAGAGTTATTCGGCCTGGAGCCTATAGGGTAAATGGAAAATGTCCCCTCACACCTCTAGAGGTAATAATAATAAATAAATATCATTTTTTTTCTGTATGTATAACAACCACATTCCTTAAAATTCACAAAAAGAAAAAGAATAATTGAAACTGTGAAATTTGATTATTACTAGGTTGGGTTAATGCTTAGAGGAATGGGATTCGATAAAAGCACATCCATTTTTCTCGCTTCCGGAAGAATATACGATTCAGAAAGACACATGGCTCCGCTTCTAGAAATGTTTCCTCTTTTACAAACAAAGGAAATGCTCGCATCAGCCGAGGAATTAGCGCCGTTTAAGGTTTGATTCCTCTCTTGACTAGTCAAACTCTAGATTTTGAGTTATGTTAGTTGATTGACTCTTTTTTCTGGTTGGTTCTAGAACTATTCTTCTAGAATGGCGGCTATAGATTACACGGTGTGTCTACATAGCGAAGTATTTGTGACAACACAAGGTGGAAACTTCCCTCATTTTTTGTTGGGACATAGAAGATATTTGTTCAATGGACATTCCAAAACAATTAGACCCGATAAACGAAAATTAGCAGTATATTTCGACAACCCCAAAATCGGGTACGTATGATAACTTAATATATGATTTCATTTATTTATTAGTTTTATTATTATAATATTCATTTGTTTGTACAGTTGGAGAACGTTTAAGAGGCATATGTTAAGCATGCGGGCCCATAGTGACTCGAAAGGAATTGAACTGAAGAGGCCAAATGACTCGATATATTCGTTTCCGTGTCCAAATTGCATGTGTCATGCCAATAAAACTGAAGATTCGAGAACAGTATCCACGCCTTGATTCAATATTGCAACTTATTGTGAGCTAACATTGGAAATTCTTTATTTTTTGCTCCAATGATTGATCGACATTTGGAGCTTCGATAATGATGAAGGAAAGCTGGTTTAAAAGGAAAGGAAAATTGTACATGATTCAAGAACCAGAGATGTGTTGTTGGAGATAAAATGGTGTATCTAAGGATGTTGGATTGCAAATATGTTTAACCTGGCTGGCTGTTGTTGATGTTGGTTGTTAGTTTTTGTGTGTGTGTGTGTGTACAATAGTGAGTAAATTTGATTTTGGGTTACATGTGATGTGAGTTTATAGCAAACATTTGTGAAATCCACAATTTTTTTGTTCAAGACCATGGAATTCTCTCTTAGTTGGTAATCTTTGAAAATGGGAATGGATTTTGTTACTCAAAATGGGATTAAAATAGTGATAAGACTATCCTTTTTAAGACAACAACGGAGAGTTTTCAAGAAATCGTATAGTGAATGGATGATGAGGAAGTGAGATGAAAATTGAAAACTACTTGACTTATAAAATTGAGGATGTAAGCATTAATTTAGTGTAAAAGTATATAATGCATATTTTAGAGTTGTAAAATTGAGGATGTAAGCATTAACTTGGTGTAAAAGAGTTAGTTATGCAAATTATGATTAATTAATGTTAAAAAACTCTAGTGTTAGAATTTAATGCATATTTTAGAGTTGGTAATATACGATGATTCAAGTCTAGATGCTCAAGATTCCTTAATTTTGTTTGGTATTAGATATAATGAATAAATGATACACAATTCAATTAGTTGAAGAATTCGTGATAATGCTAGTCGTTGGTGTTCAATAAAATAAATAAATAAAGATATATTTTCAAGAAGCAACCGCCAGCAATGAACTCATCTTGAGAAGCAAAAAGAGAAAAGCTGCGGCTTGAATATTGTTTTAAACTTCAAATCCGAATCTTCGATACTTCAATTCACATCTCGGTTTCCAATTGCTAACAACAACAGAGTCAACGATGGGAATCGTCGGAAATTTGAGTTCTGATCAGCTTCAGTTCTTTAATTCTCAAGGTATGAGTTTCTTCATCTTCTTCCCCGAAACCCTAACTTCTTTTTCCTCGATGGACTTTAACTTCAATATGAGCTGATCTTACAGGGTATTTGGTTATTGAATCCTTCTCAAGTACCGAAGAAGTTGAGGCGTTAAGAAAGAGGATGGACCAATTGCTTGATGGCTTTGATTGTTCTTCCTCCGCCTCAATTTTCTCGACAAAGAATCAGGTTCGTTTTATTGCGTTAAATCAGGGGATACACGGAGAATTAACAGTCTTTTGATTCAAATTCCGGTTAACAAATAACCCCTTTGATAAAATTGATTAGCTCCAATTGAACGAAAATTTTCTGTTAAATTGTTTGTTCAGCAAAGGACAAGTGATGATTACTTCTACGATAGCGCTGAGAAAATTTCGTTTTTCTTTGAAGGTAAACGTCATATCTTGAACATGATTCAGTTATTGGGTTGATACTTTTGAGCATTAATGAATTACATAACATCAACATGTGGCTTTTTTTTGACAGAAAAAGCATTTGATGATGATGGAAAGCTAAAGCAACCAAAACAGCTCTCTATAAACAAAGTTGGCCATGGTATGTTAATGTTAAACAAATACAAACCGAAATCTTCTTTTAACATGTAAATTATAACTCCTTTTAATCTAAATCACGTTTCTTGATTGTCTTTTTTTAGCTTTACATGATCACGATCCCGTTTTCAAAAAAGTTTCATGCTCGGATAAAATGTCAGGCATATTACACTCATTGGGATACAAAAGGCCCGTGATCATTCAGTCAATGTACATATTCAAGGTAAAAAAATATTATTCATCAACAACATTTTCAAACATATACAAACATAAATCTACTAATTTTAAAAATTTGTTATTATTTCAGCAACCAGGTATAGGCGGTGAAGTGGTCCCACACCAGGACAATTCATTTCTATATACCGAGCCACAAACTTGCACAGGGCTATGGCTCGCCTTAGAAGATGCCACCATTGTTAACGGTTGTTTATGGGCGATTCCTGGGTCCCACAAAAGTGCGTGTTTTAATCCTTTTAGAATCCCTCGAAATTATACGTAATATTTTAACCTTTTTTTTTATTTAAATTTCAGATGGTCTTGTGAGACGATTTATTAGAGATGATAAAGGTGTACACTTTGACAAACCTTCACCTTCTTATGACCAAAAAGATTTTGTTTCCATTGAAGTGAAAGCCGGATCTTTGGTGCTTATTCATGGCGATCTTATTCATCAAAGGTTGTTTGTTTGTTTGTTTTTTTTTTACAGTAAATTAGTTAGAAGTTAAAATAATCATTATGTTGTTTTCGTATACTTAATTTTGTCACAGCTTTGAAAATCAATCCTCAAAATCAAGGCATGCGTACAGTTTGCATGTAATAGATACCGATGGTTGCAAATGGGCTGCTGATAACTGGTTCGTGTTTCTTCTTTCTTTATAATGATTCTTGAATTTTTATAAATACAACATTTTTGTAAGGTTTTTTAATATCAAGATTTGTAGAATGGAAATCTTTAATGTGACGATGGTTTTGAATTTCAGGATTAGAAGGAATGTGGATCCTGAGCCGCTTTATGTATCTTAATTTGGAGCGATTTGATCTTAACAGTGGAATTATACACATTTTAGTTTGTATACTTTATGGGCATATTTGTAATAATATGCTTCAAGATTCTCCTCGGATTAAATGAAACATGTTTTAGTTAATCTTGGCATTCGTTGTTTGAATATTTCAGCGGATCTTAAAAACTTTGAAGAACTAAATCATGCTTTTTATATATTCTTGATAAACTCGTAAATCGCAGTGCTTTATTTTATGTAATTTTTGGGTGTTTTAATAATCCGTTACAACTCCCAAAAAGATCATTACGAAAAGAACATGATTTTTCGTGTACGGGTAGAAATGAATATAATACACAAGTAGAGGGTTTCTAATGTAAACAATTGAAAGTTTTTCTGATTTGTTCAATGATAACTTTGGTGCAATGTTATAAAACTCGGGTTTTTAGTTGATTCGGTGTGATGATTGGGTCAACCGGTTTAATTGTTGGGTCGTCCGACTTTTATAATTTTCACACATTTTATAATTTTCAGCATAGTTATATATTTATAAAACATAAACAATGTCATTTCATTTTTTTGTTATAAAAAAAGATCTTTTGTTAAGTTTCTATTAGAAAAATTCATTAAATTTGATGAATTAATGGTGAATTAATATTAAAAGTTTGAGTCTTGAATTCTTTAACCAAGTTCTCAAATTTTAATTTTTTATTTTAACCGCCAGGTCAACCTGGTTCCGGGTCACCGGTTCAATTGGTCAAAAAACCGGCCGGTTCAATTCGAGTCGAAAATTAGCAAAAACCCAGTCATAATTGACCCGTTTTCTTCACCGGGTCACTGTCCAACTGGTTCGACTGGCCGGGTCAACCCGGGTTTTAAAACATTGGTGGAGTGTATCCCAATCTTCTTAGTTTTGCTTCTTTCATCGTTTAGGCATTGAGTTTAGTAATAATAGTTAAAATTGTAAATTGAACCATTCGATTGTCCATTGTGACTTTGTGAGTGGTTTTTGTAGAAAATCCGGGTTCCTTTAAGTGCTATTTGAATAAGAGAAAATCATAAGAAATTAATTAATGGGTTGACACGTACATCACTCGTGTATTTCATCTCTTAATTAATTTTGCCCAAAAATGAACCCAATCATGCATATTTTTTGGGTAAAGAATATAGATTTTATCTGAGCCAACTTTGTTGATCTTATAAAAAAACCTCGAAATAGCCCATTAAGCTAACCATCTCTAAAACAGTAAAAAGAGATATGTCTTCACCTAGAATTTTAAGCCGTTAAGAATCAAATATAACTCAATTTCTTTATAAGTGTGTTGTTAACCGCTAAGCAAACTTAAAGATATGGTTATGGAGTTGGATCATAGTAAATATATGGTTAGTAAGTTGGGTCAAAGTACTAGGTGATGAAGGATTTAAATGTTTAGCAAATGATGAATTCATTTCAATGCAAAATCAAATAACATCATCTAATCACAAAACCACTTTCATAACCTTGAGATTAGATTTATGGCTAAAGGGTATGATGATCAAAACCACTTTACATATTCATAACGAACAAAATCATAATCATAACGAATTTAAAATTCCTATAATACAGTAGGATCTCCATTTCAGTTACATGATTACATCAAATATTGAAGGATCTCCATTTTAGTTATGTGATTACATAAAATATTGAAGGATCGTCTTCACAATTGGAGAAATAGAGCCTTTATTATTGTAAAATTTGAATATAGATCGAATATATGATTTACATTCTGAACATAGATCAAAGATATGGTTTATAAACAAGGGAAAATTTCATATATATATATCCTTAAAAACTCATCTAATTACACATATATCCTTATGAAATTGCAAATTACATATATATCCTTGAAAACCTTAAAAAAATTTCATATATATCCAGAAATTTTATTTAATAATTTATAATTTTTTTAAAAATAAAAACAAATTATATTTAAATCAAATAATACCAAATTTACTAAAATACCCTATCCATAAACCAATCTCCAAAATCAAATCTTATTCACGTATTTTGATCTACGCATCTTGCTACAGGTACGATCGATATTGCTTTCATGTTTCTGATTTTTCCGTTCGGTATCTCCTCATTCACGTTTCTGATTTTTCTGATCGATCAAACTCGTATATCCTCATTCACGCTTGATTTTTCTGATCGATAAAAGCTGCGATTTTTCATGTGGCTTTAATGTTTTAATTCTTTTTGCTGTTTTCGACTGTTTTGATGTGATTATCGTGTTGCTATGATGTGTTTCCCTATATAGTCCTACTTGGTTTGATCCTAAACCAGCAATTCGTACATGATGGCCTTGTGTACGACTAGAAGAATGGGTACAGAGACATTCAAATTGGTACAGAGGCAGAGGTATTCGATTGGTACAGATGCATTCAAATGCATGAAAGAAGAGTATAAGTAGAATAATTGTGATACCCGACTAACTAATCAATTCTCCGCCCTTGCTTTCACCTCGCGCTCAGGAATCTCAGCCTTCTCCGACGCCCTATCGGAACTCAACTCAACACCATTATCCCCATCCGGTGAGGTTTTCATAGTTTGTGCCCTCGGAAAGGACTCGGAGTTAATCGATAACTTATTCGTAAGTAAAATCCGTAACGGCGGCCGGAGCAAAGAGTACGGGGGTTGATGTGAATGTGGTGAGTAGTAGGTTTGGAAGCTTCGATGGTGTTGTAGATCCTCTTGCTTAATCCATTTAGAGAAAGACGTTTGTTTTGACTTGTACAAGTTGCCTTCAAGGTTGTATAACCCTTTTATTTGTGTTAAATGAAAATAAGGATCAGATATTGGAGATTGGATTATGGACAAGGGTATTTTAGTAAATTTGGTATTATTTGATTTAGATATAATTTGTTTTTATTTTTAAAAAGATTATTAATTATTAAAAAAAATTCTGGATATATATGATAGTTTTTAAAGTTTTCAATGATATATATGTAATTTGCAATTTCATAAGGATATATGTGTAATTAGATAAGTTTTTAAGGATATATATGAAATTTTCCCTATAAAGAAACCCTAGTTTTCTACTACTATAAATCTTAACTAAGTGATAAATCTGGACATTGTTTATTTATGAACATATGTTCATATATGAACATTGTTCATTTATGAACATATGTTCATAAATGATCATCGTTTATTTATAATCATTGATATTGAGTTTTGAATAATTATTTTGCAGAAGGATTTTACAATCAAGTTTGAAAGTTTGATAATACTGTTATTTTCTAAAAGTATACGTGGTTTATTTTTGCGAGATAACTTATTACCAAATTTGGTGGAACATCTTTTGAATTTGCTTCATGTCTGAGAGATTTCTGTTCCCAAATGTTATGTTCGTATATTAAAATTGTTCATTTATGAACATATGTTATTCACCCCTTCTTGGAGCTCTTCAACCCTTCTCCTTGTCCCTCGACCTCTCCTATAAAATCAATATTGCATAAATCCATAGCTTTGATTTTGCATAACTTCTAAAATCGGCTTCAACAACAACCCCAACTTTGATTTTGCATAAATCCCTACCGATATTGCATCTCGATTTTGAAGGATACAACATATTGATTTGCTATGATCAAGGGTGGTAGAGAGAGGGAAAGTAAAATTTGCAATTAAATGTGAAATTTCCTCTTTGCCTTGGTTGTTATACATATCCTATTATTTTTGAAGAATGTTTCATCTTATTAACAAAAAATGCCATTGTGTTAGTCTAATCCCTTGATCTAACGATCCAAAGGCTATAATGATGGCTTTGTAGCTAGCTTGTATTACTTGATTCTATATTAAACCTATCTATATTAAAAGTTATAAAGATGGACACAAATTCTTTAAGCGAATTCATACATTTTGGATGATCTCTCCCTGTTATCTCTAACTATTTCTTTCTTCCATATAGTGCCACATCAACTTTTTATTTCTTTTCTTATTCCATCCCTAAACAAACTTTTCAACAATGGAAATCATCACATTTCTCATCCTCTAATCCCACATATTTTTAGAAAAATATATAAAATAAATAAAATAATACAATAAATTCAAAACGTTAAAATAAAATAAAAAATAACATCAAACACAAAACTACACCTAAATAAAAAAATAGTTTTGGAGGTTGTTATGGCTATATTGATCATTTTTCTGAGTCAACAGATGCATTTGACACCCTAATTTTGAACACCATTGATATAAATAAATGGCAAATATCTTCTGCGAAAGGCTATAATGATCGTTTTGTGGCTAGCTTGTATTATTTGATTCTATATTAAACCTATCTATATTAAAAGTTATAAAGATGGACAAAATTATTTAAGCGAATTCATATATTTTGGATGATCTCTCCCTCTCATTTTTAACTATTTTTTTCTTCCAGATTAGTGCCACATCAACTTTTTCTTTTTTTTCTTATTTCATCCCTAAACAGACTTTTCAATAGCTTAGGAATGAGCCTTGAAAACCAATTCGATGGATGACATCGTTAATCATCACATGTCTACCCTAAAACTTTTCGATGATATGTGATCTTGCATCAGCTACAGTTGTAAGTAATTGCTTACCCGATTTTAGCCAGACCATTTACTCTAGTGAAAGGGACTTAATGAGTGTAAAGAACATGAGTTTTGGGTTAGATGCATGTGCATATTATATCATGACTTTGTATGTAGGACCCGTTCCGCCGAGTCGCGGCCCGAAGGAATCCGCAGCGCGGGTTTTGGAAGGATCTAGAATCGCGTAGGATTTGTACGCGTGGCACGGTTCTAAAGAACCCGCGACGCGGTGCGCCTCTAAAGTGAAAAACCCTAATTCGGATTTAAACGCCTATATAAAGGGACCCAACCCTAGGGTTCGTGTTTTTGGAGAGTTTCTAGAGTAGAGGTGTCTGGTTTCGGCAGATACTCTTTGGTCTCGAGGCGTTGAAGGTTTTGGGAGATTAGAAGAAGGAGATCCAATGCGGGAGAAGGCTTAGGACGAATCGTGGGCATCACTCCGTCCTTCAGAAGTAAGGTAAGAAGATTTACTCTTCTGACTTTCCTTTTTATCCCGTCATATGGTGTTACCAGTTGGTTTGTAGCTTTAGACGATTTGTAGCACTTAGGGTTTGAACCAAGGACATGCATGGACTTGCATGTCCATAAGGAAGTGACCTTAGGGTAGTTTCTGATCCCAGGAAGGGTGTAGAAAGGAACCCTAGCCGATTGATGTACTGTTAATCGTTGAAAAACATTTTGGAATGTTACGAGCCGCGACGCGGACCGGCTATGTCAGCGGCGCGGACTCGGCTGAAACCCCGTAATTGTGCAATGGTAGCCGCGTCGCGTAGGGCGAGGAGCCACGCCGCGGCGAGCGACTGTTTGTCCAGGAATTTAGTATTGACCACGGTTTGATGGCAAATAGTGAGTCTAACCTTTAGACAGGTCTGTAAGAGCCTAGTCAGTAATTGATATGTTGTATGTGTTTGGGATTTAGGTGTGTGGACGAGCTAAGTGGGGATATTAGAGAATATCTGTGCGGTTTCGAATCAGGTGAGTATCCTCACCTTACTATATGATGTTGCATGTTAGGCATCTTGTGTGTTATTTACAATTATATGATTTGCTCTATATCTGTGGTTATTTGTTGTTGGGCTCAGTACTGATGCGTGTCCCCTCATAGCTGTTGTATGGCGAGTTGGACTATTGCCTTGTCCCATAGCTGTTGTATGATGGGCTGGGCCATAACCGGGAACCCATAGCTGTTGTATGATGGGTAGAACCTTCCCGTGTCCATAGCTGTTGTATGATGGACGCCCGTAGCTGTTGTATGGCGGGTAGGGTCGGGTCGTTCTCGAGGACGGGTTGTTTAATGTGTGGGCATGTATGGTAATTTGTGGAACTCACTAGCTTTATGCTTACCCGTTGATTTTAAAACATTTTCAGGTACTTCAGTTGATAAAGGGGTGAGCTCGGCGTGACGGCGGCGCATCGCACATTTATGATTTGCAGTTATATTATTAAATAAGATTTATATAATTATGGGACGTATACACTCTGATAATAGTTTGATGAACACCGCTTAAGCATGTTAATAAGATTATCTATGTTTTTACTTACATTTTTAAAGAAAAATTTTGATTGAAAATTTGGAACGTTACAAATTGGTATCAGAGCCTTGGTTTGAGGGATTTGGATGAACTGTATTGGGAATCCAAACTCAAACTTAGGACTGAGAGCTTTTCGTTAAAGAAATAATGTTTTCTCTATAAAAGTTTTAAGTAGTTGGGTTAAATAACATGTGGAAGATTCCCTTGCATGTTCTTGTTTGATTGTTGTTTGGGGGTTTGAAACATGGTATGCACACCTGACTTATGATTTTTAACAGATAATGAGTTTCGAAAAGAATGAGATGCGATGCGAACCGTCAACCGAGCTCTAGTAAGTTTTTGTGATTCCCAATTACCCATGCCAAGTTTGTGTTATGTGATGATATATGTATGCCAGAAAATAGGCGTGGAATTTAGTTAGGAAATGCATGCTAGAAATGCTTGGATTAGGATGCCTTCTGCCTGTTGTTTGTTATTTGTGCTGCTTTAGAATCTATGCTAACACTATTAGGTTGCTTAGTGAATGCTATTGGGTTATATACAATTAGGATAAGATAGCCTAAGAATTCTTGGTCTAGCCTTACTGGCTGTTCCTTGTTTGGTTGTGACTTTAGGGTAGGATCATTTATTTTAAAGTCTATCTTATTCTCGATTGTGTACGACTGTGTGTCCGTGAGGCGACTCGATGGTGTTAGCAGAAGTTCTTTTAGGCACGGGTGGGGTGTGAGATCCTAGGTAGCCTAGGATAAGTGTTAGGCACTTGGGTGCGAGACAGTATGAATACCAATGTCAAATAGATGAGTGAGTGGTGAATTAGAGTATTGGGGGACAAATTCTGGAACAAGTACGAATAGGTGTGGAAGGTAGTACAGGGCCCGTACTACCGAAAGCACAGGATTCATACATGAGTCAGTAAGAGTTACCCAAAATTCTAAGGAACCGGGTAGGGTAGAGAATCAGGTATGATTCACATTATGGGTTAGTGGCGAAAAGGAAGCACACGTCTTCATCGTGGCGATGTTCGGTAACGAAGAGTGGATTGGGAGTAGTTTCGGGTGTAACCGATTGAGGTAGATCGTGATGGATCATAGGTGCAGAAATTTATCACAGTTGAGGTATCAACGAGGGTTATGATTGATAGCAATGGGTTAGGCGATGTATCTGGGTTGCTAGCCGATGCATCTGGGTTTTGCATGTCAATGTTTCGAAGGTCTATGGATGTGAATCCTGATAGACATTATTCCTGTTTAATGGACTAACGGCATGGTATGAGGATTGGATTTGTTACAAAGGTTCGAGGCGCTTATCGATCGCGATCAGCACTAGGTATTGGCACAGATTCCAAGTGGGGGAGAGTTGGTGTTCTAAGAGAATAAATGAAGCTTAATGCGTGTATAGCTCAGCTACTGGAATATGGGAGTACTTGCATTACGAATTATCAAGCGTTAGCTTGGGTTATGATGATAGAGAGAGAAGGGATTGGCAGCTTGTTGGAAACTGTGACCTGGGAATCTACAGATAGGTTCCAGAGGATTACTAGGTACTCCTTTAGGGAATGGACTAGAATCCAGATTGATTTAAGTGCCGACATTATGTCGACTTGTGTCACTCGAAGAGCAGGAAGGGCCCGTCCAGCTGCTGAAGCTGATGGACCTTGACTCCTGCTACCCAGCTGAAGTTAGAGTAGTTGGAAACTACGTACAATGTATGGTGAAGAGTGCGGGTAGTGACGTTTGAGGCGAAGACCCACAGAAGAGGGCTTCTTGGACGGTTCACTACAAGTAGAAGGGTTGAAGCAAAAGGGGAAGAAGGGTTCCCTGTGTGACATAACCGACCACTGAGGATGGAAGTCTCATGGCAATGAGGGAGACGACATGGGGATGGATACCCACGATCTAACAAGGCAGGAAGCTCGCCGGCAGGGGCTAAGGCCTTGAAAAGGGAAAGTTGTAGCTTGGAGGAGGAAGATGGGAGTGTCATTGCGTGCTGGAGCTAGCAAGTGGTTATTGGTGCATCGAGTAGCTTTTCACCTTAGGGTAAAGGTGTTTGGAATAGCTTTGAGTAAAGGGAATTCTGCAAATTCAAGGAAGCGATTGGAGGTTGTATGCATTGCCAAGAGGCAAGGATCTTGGCCATGCTAGGGATGCGTGGTCACTTCCATGGGAGTTTTGATTATTTCCATTAACGCACGGAGAACGATGGACGATTGTATTTCGTTTCAACTCAGGACCTGGATGGCAGTAGGAGCGAGAGAGTCAAGTTTGGTATAAAAAGGGGCATAGCATGGAAGTTGGGACGCCGGACTAAGGAGACAACGCGACCTGTTGGTTCGACTGCAAGATTGCGCAAGCTATGGTGACGTTGGACACCAGGGGTTTTGCTTGCATGGACTGATACTCAGAAGGATTAATGCAGAAAAATTATTCAGAGACCGGGAATCTACTTCAGGCTTCGGCAAGAGTTATGCATGTAGGACAAACGTTTTCGAAATAAGGAATGTGTCATATGTGACAGCTCATATCAGGAGCGCTAGTCAATAGTTTCAAGGAATGAAAGTATCGCAAGCCGAGAATCCTTCCCAGGCAGGAGAGGCTGGGCGAAGTTAGGAAGGGGTCGGAGCGAGGTTTTAAGGAAACGTTTTGGTGAGATTGTGTATCGATCGGGAAGGGTCAGCGCGGAAGCAACATATTAAGCAACGATAATATGAAGACAGGACGACGGTTATGCTAAGCGATGCTAGGAACAAGGATAAGCGTTGGCCAGGAGCATTGGGTCGTATTGGTGTAGTGATCGATTAAGGATTTTACGTCCTGGAGGATTGGTATCTCACGTGGGTACCGGGGTACTGTACCTTGTTCGAGGTTGTGCCCCCTCGTGCCTCGGTGAGAGATAAGGTGTTGTCGGATGGAGTGTGCTATGTTGAGGTGGTACTGTGCTGTGTTCTGGTGAATAATTCGTGCTGATCGGGAGTGCCGGGTGCTTTATTGTAGCAATAATGTGTCGTGTTCCCTCGAGTACGAGATACGGTTTTAGCAGGCTGATTGGCCAGATTGGGTTGTGGGGCAGATGATTTCTGTGCAGGATGAGATAATGGTTATCTGGGTGCTGAGGATTGGTACTCTTAGGATTGTTCAGTGGGATGAAAGATGATTATGGATCCTTCCATGATCGCATTTGCCGGAGTAGTTGAGGTGAAGACTACCATGGTTTTGCTGATGGCTGTTTAGCTGGTGAGAATGAAAACCAAGGGCGGATCAGGGCGACATGAAGACTGGGCGGATTGGATTCAAGATAAGGATTTAGATGGGAAACCGTGGAAGGGAACACCTTTAGGTGAGACAGTTCGGGTAAATGAAGGTTGTGGGGTAGGGTTAGCGGAGGATGGCTAACCCATTATGGTCGCCTTGGATGTTAGATATAGACAGAGCTTTTGTACGGTGATGAACGAAGAAGTTTGTGTCAAGTTTTTTTTTCGTTTCCCAAGGGGAAACACGGATGTGTATGATATTGGAGAGGATTACTGGTGATCTGGCCGGTAAGGAAGCGGGGAATGGTTAAGAGGAAGAGAGGTTTGATCGGTGGAAAGGTCAAGGCCAATCATCAAGAGATAGGTAGCTGATTTGGTCTCCGAGGAATTCTGAGGTAGAATTTGGAGGTATGCCTGTATGGGTTCATCGTGGAAGTACCAAGGAACCCCTCAGTGTGTTGATAAAATCAAGGATGTCGTAGACCGATGGAGTAGGAGTGCTCGCTTTAAGTCTATTATAGTATGCTGGTCTATGAAGGGTGGATGATGTTAAGGCTCGAGAGAAGGTACCCTGATATGGTGCTCTGGATGGTGATATCAGGTAAGGAGGTACAGCTCACCCAGGAGTTTAGGAGAAGGTTCGTAAAGTTGCGACACTCAACTTTGTTTCAGTATTGTGCATCACCCTTAGAAGGATGGCTGTATGGGGAGATCAATGTAGACGCTTGAAGGAGTTCCTTCAGGATTACGTTTTTAGTTTGGTGGGAGTTGTAGTTTCTTATGTAACGTTGGTAGAGTCCTTTATGATAATGGTTAGCACACGAGAAATGGTCTCTTGTGCAAGAAGTCGTACGGGAGAGGGTGTCAGGATTTCTATGTGTTCAGGAAGAGATTGTAGACTGATTTGAGCCGGAAGAAGAATCATGATAATATGCAGTGATAGGACCTGAGTTTATCGGTCGGAGTTTTGTCGTTAAGGTACCGATGTACTGGAAAGTTGGACCCCGGGTATACCGGATCGTTGTTAGTGTAGTAGATAGAATCTATGGCTCAATCAGGCTTGTAGTAACTTCTAGATTTCTTAGTTGAGGCTGTGTAATGCGACGCATTCTGTAGCGTGCAATTGGGAGAGAAATTGCGAGACGATGGTTCGATCTTGAGTTTCAGGTTGGAAGTTTTGTTCTTCTTAAGGTGTCGCTTTGGAAGGGGGTTATTCGTTTCAGGAATCGAGGAAAGCCTGGCTCTAGGTACATTGGACCATATCGAATCATCGCACAAGTAGGTAAGGTAGCCTACCGATTGAAGCTGCCCGAGCAGCTTAGCCAGATTCACGACACGTTCCACGTTTCCCGATTCAGGAAGTGTATTACCGATGAAACTTCAATTGTGCCTTTGGAGGATATCCAAATTGACGAACGCTTGAACTATGTGGAGCGACCGGTTGCTATCAAAGAAAGGAAAATAAAGACTTGCGGAATAAAACAATAGGATTAGTTAAGGTTCAGTGGCAGCATCGAAAAGGGTCCGAATGGACTTGGGAACCGGAAGAGGAAATGCGGAGGCATTATCCAGAATTATTTACCGGCACGGATTTCGGGGACGAAATCCAGTTAAGTGGGGGAGAATTGTAAGACCCGTTCCGCCGAGTCGCGGCCCGAAGGAATCCGCGGCGCGGCTTTTGGAAGAATCTAGAATCGCGTAGGATTTGTACGCGCGGCGCGGTTCTAAAGAACCCGCGATGCGGTGCGCTTCTAAAGTGAAAAACCCTAATTCGGATTTAAACGCCTATATAAAGGGACCCAACCCTAGGGTTCGTGTTTTTGGAGAGTTTCTAGAGTAGAGGTGTCTGGTTTCGGCAGATACTCTTTGGTCTCGAGGCGTTGAAGGTTTTGGGAGATTAGAAGAAGGAGATCCAACGCGGGAGAAGGTTTAGGACGAATCGTGGGCATCACTCCGTCCTTCAGAAGTAAGGTAAGAAGATTTACTCTTCTGACTTTCCTTTTTATCCCGTCATATGGTGTTACCAGTTGGTTTGTAGCTTTAGACGATTTGTAGCACTTAAGGTTTGAACCAAGGACATGCATGGACTTGCATGTCCATAAGGAAGTGACCTTAGGGTAGTTTCTGATCCCAGGAAGGGTGTAGAAAGGAACCCTAGCCGATTGATGTACTGTTAATCGCTGAAAAACATTTTGGAATGTTACGAGCCACGACGCGGACTGACTATGTCAGCGGCGTGGACTCGGCTGAAGCCCCGTAATTGTGCAATGGTAGCCGCGTCGCGTAGGGCGAGGAGCCACGCCACGGCGAGCGACTGTTTGTCCAGGAATTTAGTATTGACCACGGTTTGATGGCAAATAGTGAGTCTAACCTTTAGACAGGTCTGTAAGAGCCTAGTCAGTAATTGATATGTTGTATGTGTTTGGGATTTAGGTGTGTGGACGAGCTAAGTGGGGATATTAGAGAATATCTGTGCGGTTTCGAATCAGGTGAGTATCCTCACCTTACTATATGATGTTGCATGTTAGGCATCTTGTGTGTTATTTACAGTTATATGATTTGCTCTATATCTGTGGTTATTTGTTGTTGGGCTCAGTACTGATGCGTGTCCCCTCGTAGCTGTTGTATGGCGAGTTGGACTATTGTCTTGTCCCATAGCTGTTGTATGATGGGCTGGGCCATAACCGGGAACCATAGCTGTTGTATGATGGGTAGAACCTTCCCGTGTCCATAGCTGTTGTATGATGGACGCCCGTAGCTGTTGTATGGCGGGTAGGGTCGGGTCGTTCTCGAGGACGGGTTGTTTAATGTGTGGGCATGTATGGTAATTTGTGGAACTCACTAAGCTTTATGCTTACCCGTTGATTTTAAAACATTTTCAGGTACTTCAGTTGATAAAGGGGTGAGCTCGGCGTGACGGCGGCGCATCGCACATTTATGATTTGTAGTTATATTATTAAATAAGATTTATATAATTATGGGACGTATACACTCTGATAATAGTTTGATGAACACCGCTTAAGCATGTTAATAAGATTATCTATGTTTTTACTTACATTTTTAAAGAAAAATTTTGATTGAAAATTTGGAACGTTACATTGTATAATGACCTCTTTAAATCTTTGTTAACTAATGATGAGTTGGAAAATATTATAAAATGTTTTGGGAAACTTGGCTTTGAGTTTAATTATTGAACTTATCTAATCTCAGAATAAAGTCATTTTTCTCAGATATACTCACTAGACTCCATAGTATAACTTAAATACATGTATCTACAGATGGTGACTTAGATGTTGAGGAGCTTTATGAGGATTTTCAGAAGCCATGATTTATGTGGTTCCTTGAACTTATTTTGTGACATTGGATTGTATCCCCTTGAATTTGAAATTTATATTCTGGTTAAGACTAAATTGGGACCTAATTCCGCAGCAATTAAAACTTGAAAACTATTTTGGGACAACTTTTATTTCATTAAAATATTGAAAATTAAGGGGTGTTGCATAAGTCTTCTCTGTGATTAGTATTCTAATATTGTACCATTGTTTTGACTATTAAATTTCAAATTGGCATACACTTATATACATGAACACACTTCATGTACCATTGTTTTGATTATTGATTTTCAATCTGACAATGCCAGATAGCCACAAATGTTGCACAAATAATACCCAAGTGTCAATTGCGAATATAAAATAAAACCAAATATATTGAAAACTATGACTACTTAAACACGATAGTTTAAGTGCACATTCTCCCCAAAAATAACACCAATCTTTGATCGCTTGTCATCAATTCAATAAAAAATAACCAACAAACCTGATAGCTAGGGTACGTCAAGTCGAATCCACACAGAATTTGTGGTGAAACCATGTGTTAAAATAGTTAATAAGAAACTACTAATGGCAATTGTCAGCTTGTCACAATATAAGTTTAAACCAAAACTTCGAATAAAAACTGAAAACTCAATGTTGGAATGAGACAAGAAAGATTACTTTTTGTTCGGTTTGAATGATTCAGATTCTCACATTTATCTTTCCTTAAATTCCAACTTAATTATATAAACATAATTAAAGTTAATTAGCAAGCACTATATAATTTTGGGCACACAATATGTTAAGCAGGCTAATTGTCTTACTCCCAACGTCTATTTGGATTAGGAGCAACGACTAGTTTGACATTAATATTGTGTCTTACAATTACCTATTAGAACCATAAGCATTCAACAATATAGGTTTTAAGTAGTGTATGTAGATTCGACCAATTATCTGAATTCCTATGCTACTTGAACTAGGAATGACTGGTGAATTGACAATACAATATCTTATTTGTAATACTAAATACGTAAGTGAAACCGATTTCAATTGTTTTTATTGAATAATTACTTTAAGAAAAAAACGATATTTGAGATTGGTTGGAATAAAAATAATAATCAAAATATGTTCATCTTAACATCCTACAATGTCCCCAAAAGCAATCTCAATTAGTTTTTCCTTCCGTCTTACTTATGAAACACACGAAAGTTGTAAAATTCATAATATCCAATGTAAAATTGATGAAAAAAACTAATGGTTTCAGATGATTTGTAAACCTTAGAACAAATGAACATTGTAGAGATGGAGATAACATGATTCTTGAACCCTTGAAAAATGATGATCCAGCGAGAAGATAATTTTTACTGGCCGGAAGATGATGTACTTGATGATTCAGAACCTTGGATTTGGAAAATAATGGAAGGCAACGGGTTCAGAAGAGTTGTGGGAATTGAATTTAGACCACCAAACCGAAGGAAAATCGTAAGGGCAAGTCTAGAACTGAATAGGGTTGATTCTTGCATAAATAGAGGCCTGAAAGTGACTTTGTGTCAACATTTATCACGTCGACATCTTAGTTAATTAGCGTCTGAGACGCTGCAGCGTAGTAGATTAACTTCTGATAAAAGGGGAGATGGCATTTGGACGACCTGACTTGGGAGTCTGGCGTCTCGGACACTAATTAAGGATGTCGTCTCCAAATTGCTCTTTTCAAATTGACTTTTTGACCTACATTGATCACGGTGTAAGAGTGTACGTTTAGGACGTTGGTGTGTATTTCAGCTCTCGATTGTTTGTTTTACCTACAGATTTTGCCCGATTTTTTCGTATTTCATTTCCTGCACATTTGTTCAACAATCAATCAAAGTAGGGTCATTCTTGAATAAACATACATTTATTCAAAAGCATATGATCATATCAGTAAAATGGCCCGATCAACTATCGAGTACATGTAACACCCAGTTTCTCAAACTTAAGATACATCATAGAGTTTATAAAACAACCACAAATATTGGTGTAACTCAAAAGTGAGTAACAAGCTATACAAGCAGTACAACAAAAAAAACTGTGGACTAAGTAAGAAACTATATATAACATAGTAAACTACTAACGTCCAAAACCGGTTCAGTCAAAAGTAAAGTCTTAAAGTACAATCCAATAGGTCCAGGTCCAATTCTTGCTATCCTTCTTTGATCCGCTTCCCACGATCTCCGTTGTCAGAACCTAAACACAACAACATTAACAACATTTATGAGCTACATGAGCTCAGTGAGTAGCAGCTTCAACATCATGTCAAGCAATAACATGGTATTACAGTACAAAAGCTAAAAATATAGCAGCAACTTCAACATCATGTCAGGCAGTTTGGATTAGGTATGTCATGACGGAACTAAAGTAGGAATAACTTCAAGCAACATCTATTAAGATAATCAGTCCGCAATTTTCATGACCAAGAATCCGCTTTACACAGTCAAACGAAGCACGTAGACACATGTTTTCGGTTCATTCATTAACTCATAATAGATGGTGAGATTTGTGTCAAGCGTGGTGGAGATAGCACGTTACAAGCAGTGGCGGAACCGGAAAACATATTTAGGGCTAGCACCCGATATATAAGGGGTAGCACACCGTAAAATATACACTACGTCGAAAATTTTCTAATTTTTTTTCCATTGTGCCAAAAAAGTTGAGTAGTGGCACGGGCCACCATATGCCCTATATCAGTTCCGCCTCTGGTTACAAGAGGGGTGCATGGACCCCACTTGCAGATGAGTTCCACCCTTTTTTTCGTTAATTTTTTTTATATTTCATAATTGGTACCCCACTTAGCACTGCACCATTTTTGCTGAAAAACCTTATAAACCTCAAATTTAGGAAGTTTTGTTTCTTAATTTTATTATTATCACTATTTTTAATATTTTAGACCCCGTTAATTTTGGTTCTGGATCCGCCCTGGTGTCAAGTATTGTAACACTCATGAAGTGCTAGCTAATCTTCTTACAAAGGGGGAAGTTAGGAGTATGCAGGACCTGGTCTAAGGCAGTATATTTAGGAGTCATTTAGCTTTGAATAAGTGAAGATTGGGTTTAGCTTTTAGCTTGTTTGTTATGTTATTTAGAGTATATAGGCTGCCTTCTTTCATGTATTTCTTCATCGACGCAGATTAATAATATCTCATTCAGACCTTCAGTTGCAGCATTTTATTTCTACAGTATAACTACAAATAATGATTTGAACCATGACTTTCAAAGTATTATTATCTCGGCAACAAACGTAAATTGCTTGATGACAATTATCTTGTACGCATTGATTCGAGAACAGTGTACTCGTTCTAAAGTTTTGGTCGGCAAAATGGTACTGCCTGTCCACCGTGGTTTGATCCCCAGAAAATTGAGTTGTTGAATAGGAACTAGATAGATGCGTAGAAAATATCCAAATAACATGGAAATCCGAACGCCATAAACCAAAGCGTTTCAATTTTGCTTCATTTAGAAACTGACAATCATAATTATTATGGTGGAAGAATGAAGACAAACATTCTAAATCCAAACCCAACCAAAGAAAGGAAACATAGTTGTTGAATGTGAAGTACAGCATTTATACCGGCCTCAATTTCGAAGTGCAGCATTTACACAGGTCCCCAGTGTCAATTGTCGGAATTAAATTCGGTATAATGAGTATTTGTACACACTTTTGTTCCTTTTTACACATGTAGATCGGAGCGAATGGTGCGAATCAACTTCAAGGCCCATGCTCACGTACCGACTCACTTCTGAGAAAAGTCTGTGTTTCTGCTACAAGGCGCAAAGTTTTCTGAATATTCTTCGTAGACCTCTAGGCCTACACCTCCGGCCAAGCCCCATCCCTTCATCAAGACCCACGACCAGATGAACTTACAACCAATCCTCGCTTTGAATGAGTTCCATTTATGACAT
Source organism: Cichorium intybus (assembly GCA_023525715.1). NCBI lineage: Eukaryota > Viridiplantae > Streptophyta > Magnoliopsida > Asterales > Asteraceae > Cichorium > Cichorium intybus. The sequence goes on along the minus strand of CM042011.1, from coordinate 8,055,947 downwards.
ATATATGTGTTTGTGCATATACGATGAGTGGATTGAAGAAACAGAAACAAAAACAAAGAACAAAGACTTATGTTATTTATTGATATTAAAACGTTGTTGTAGTTGTTAAGGTAGCATGCAGTACATTAAGTAAGATTAAAAAGTGCAGGGTTGAAGGTTCCATGAATGAATCAAATGTCAAAATCATGTGACTTAAACCCATAATATAAGGAGAAAGAGGAACGAACACGGAACAACCTCGACCAGCCAATTTCATTTGATCTCTCTTTCTCTCTCTCTCTATCCTGTACCGTTTAGAAGTCAAAAGTTTCATATTGATCAGCTTTCAATTTAATTGGTCGATTTATCTTCCAGCTAGTACTACGTGACAATAAGCAACTTTCGAATGGCTCAAGTTTTTCAAGAAGACCAAGGAGTAAAGGCAAGAAGAATAATGAAGAGAAGGAAGGAATATTCTAGACCAACAACTCCAGTACTTTTTCTCATTTGGCTGCTCCTAGTTTTCACTCATTTGCCACGTTCAACAGCCAATCACCACGGCTCTGTGTTTTCTAGTCGGAAAGCTAAGTTCTTTCAAACAGCACTGCCACAATTCCATGCAGCTGCGTTGGTTTCAGGTGAACCGAATATTGGAGGTGCTGGAGAAGGTAGTATCTATAACGAAGACAAACGAATAATTCACACAGGTCCAAACCCTCTTCATAATTAGTTTTACTATTCAAATAAACCCTTAATACTAATTAATATCGTGTATAAGTTCTTTCGTTTTACTATCTTCTTCACTAGTGTGGGTTAGATTAAGTTCTTTTGTCAGTGTTTTCCTTCTGCAAACCTTCTTCTTAAAGAACTTGCTGCATTCTGAATTTGATGTACGTACTTGCTCTTCGTTGGTTTACTTATTATGCTTTGCTTGTCATGGCTGTTTGTAGCAGCTTCTGAAAATACATGTCAACCCCTTCACCGCTTCACGTTCAAATGTGTTATGGATAATGTTGTGTGGCCATATAGCAAGTGAGATGTCTGTTCTTTGGAAATTGGAACCTATAAGTTTCTATGTCGAGAGTATTAATAATTATGTGATGCTTGTCTGTTTGTAAAGAATGCCACTTTTTAGTATCAAAACCAACACTCTCAAATCTGCACGTTTGTAAGTTCCTTTTTTTACGTACCTTTTAAGTCCACAAAATGCAAGTCAAGATATGGTAAATCCTAAAAATATTTGATGTGTTTTTGTTTGCCTGGATATCATTACATATTTAAAATCAATTTAGTCGTGTTCTTACTAGAAATCAACATGACATGCAAAACTAAATGTTAAAACAACGTGGTTTGAACATGAATTTTATGCTCATTATTTTTTTAACAGCTAGCCGTGCCGTTTTATTAAGCAACATATTTGAAAGAGTCAACAGTTGACTCTACACGCAATCTATTTAATTAAGCCGATTTGTTTACGTCAGACTAAAAGTTTACGGGCAGCACAATTTTTTTCCACGTAATAAGATAAAAATATTGAAATTAATATCCATTAAATATGATAAATGACAAAGTGACAAATTAATTACACTACTAGAAACCTGACTTTCAGAGAAGGAATCAGCGACGGAAAATATCCCTAGCTAAATTTTAGCTATTAGCAACGGACCTACGAGAGATCAACGACGGATTTTAAATGCATATCGACTACCTAAATTGTAGACATTTATCAAGAGATCTGCTAGGGATTAGATACGGAATCAGCTACAGAATATATCCTTTACTAATCCGTCACTGAGTAGCGATGAACACCGAGAGAAATTTTTTATCTGTCGCGGATCTATGGCTACTACTACTTTCCCTCCTAATAAATTTGCTTCTCCCCAAATATTTCACGAAAACTTAAACCTTCTCCCTCCCAGACGCCCTTTCTTCTCCCTCCCAAATCGGGTTCTCCTTCATCCCATTATCTTAACCAAAATTTAATCGGGCACCTCTACCCCTAACTTCGTCAATTGCAGTCACCTCCATCCTCAATATCGCTAGTTCCGGCAACCTCCACTAACTTTTATATTCATGTTTTAGTTGTAGGTTGGATATAAAAGTGTGTTGGAGGAGATGCGCAAGGAGATGTATATTACAATCAAAATATGAGAGGAAATTAAGAATTGATGTAACTTTGAAATCAAATATGGATACGAAATTCTGTTTTTGAAATGTTTGGTTTTGGATTATATAATTTTGGTATTTAAATATTGATGTTCGGTTTTGGATTATGTAATTATCTTATCTTGGATTTTAGAATGTATAATAATTTCATTTTAAAAAAAAAAAACAGAAACACGATTTAGAAAAGGATTATAGATGTATTCATAAAAAAATTGAAACCTAGTTTAGCTAGGTATTAGTGACAGAAAATTAAAATTAAAACACATTTTAGAGACGGATTTGCAACGGATAATCCAAAATTAACAAATTCAGAGACCTTTCAGCGACAGTTTTTCCGTCGCTAAGTTTGTCGCTGACTAAACCCACTCCATCGCTAAATCCCTCGACAGGTTAAAAATGTCTATGGAATTGATCCGTCGCTAATCCCTCGGTAACTACGTTTAGCGAGGGATTAGAGACGGATTTTTCTGTCTTTGAAAGTCACGTTTCTAGTAGTGTAATCTAGAGATTACATTTAAAAGTTGACCTTTTCGATCTTTTATTTTCCGGAAGCGACCGATCACACTTTCAATTTTAACATTCATAAATGCTTCAATTTCTACACTACAAATAAAAACATCATTCAAAAAATCGTCACTCATTATATTACGCAAATCGGTCTACACACGTTTCATTGCAGAAAAACATTTTTCGACCTTTACAATTGTGATGGGTATCAAAGTGAACTTTAATAACCTATAAATCAAAGGAATAGAATGATGTTTCCCTGTTTCCACAATCAAACAAGAAAGGTTCGTAATTCCTTTCAATTGAGCAAATTTTTCATCACATAGAAAAGATTGATAATAACTATCAAGTTGACCACCAAGATTTACTCGTTTCGAAGCATTAAAATCATTTTGATATATCTCACTTAACTTCAACAATTTTATTTGATCAAACCTATAAAATGAAAGACAATTAATAATCTTAAATAAATAAATGTAATTGCTAATTTCAATATTTCAACAACAATACACTTAAATAACAATTAACAAGTCAACAACAACTAACGCTAATTAAATAAATATCACTGCCAATTTCAAGGTTGTAAAATTTATGAATAAAAGGAGAAACCAACATACTATGATACTACAATGTAATTGTATCTCAAAGTGATATTAATTTGAATTCAAAGGTTATATAATCATATTTCAAGAAAATGTAATTGGTAATTTCAAAGGTTAGATAATCATATTTCAAGAAAATGATAAAACATTAAAAGTTTAAAATAATCCTAAACCAAAACTAACATGTAACTGCCTTACTTGTTTCATTGTTGCATTTTTGAGGGAGGAGATTGGCCGGCCGGAGGAAGAGAAGAAGATGCCGACAGCAAGGGCCGTCGCAGAGGGGCGGAGCAGCTAAGGCGTGAGGCTGAGGTCGTAACTCGTCAGGGTCGTCCTCCCTGTTTTGGTGATTCAACAATTGTCAAGGCTGATGTGAGTGTTTCACATGGGTATTAGGTATTGCAATCATCCCTATTTCATTCACTTTCAAATGGATATTGGACTCAACAATTTTAGGAGTAGCACTAGCATTTACATATTTAAAAAAATCAGTAATTTACATATATTCGGAAATTTTCAAGGGTAGCATAGGCTACCCCAAACTACTACACAAACTATTACACAGATCTGTCAATGCTTCCAACAAAACGAAATAGCAATAATATAATTATTATACAATCTTTCCTCATCCTAACCTCCCTAAAAACAATCTTGCTTTGGATAAAACCAAATTATCCAAAGGGTATATAGAATAACGATGCCAAAGCAGTGCTTCTTTTGCCCTTTCGATCTAGTGTTATCCGCCAAGTGATATTATGATTTCAAGTTCAAGAAATTTGGGGTTGGTTGAAATATCCCACCATTTGCACACCTTGTTCCATAACTCCTAAGCAACATGACTAGATGTGAACAAATGAACTCCATTCGCAAATTCGACACAAAATACACTTAAAATTAATTCCCCTTCTATCAAAATTGGCCGTCCTTGGGAAGCCTATCTAACTCAATTCTCCATGCAAGGATATCTACTTTTATACAACCACCTTCATTCCAATGAGAAGGAAGATTTTCAATATTAAGGCATAACGAAAGTAAATACTTATAAGTGCTCAAGAATCTACAAAAAGACTTTAATTCAATCCCAAGATGATTAATAATGCTAAAATACCCATTTATGCAGGGATGAGCTCAATTTGGCGGTTATCGCCAATAAAACAAAAATGAAGGAAATAACACAACATGCCAATATATAAAACAATATATATATATATATATATATATATATATATATATATATATATATATATATATATATATATATATATATATATATATATATATATATATATATATATATATATATAGGGCTAGGTTATAATAAGAATGACAATTATTGTGTTACCTTGTAACCAAATCCTGGCCATCGGATTTCATTCTCGTAACAATGAAAAAAACATATTCTTAACAGAATAAGTTTTTGACATAATGAGTTCTTACCATTCTTAAAAGAATAAACTAAATTTTGTACATTCTTAAAAGAATGTGTTTTAAATGAGTGGTCCAGATTGAGTTTCAAGGTTACACAATACTTGTATGGATATATTTGATCCTAGCCCTATATATATGTTTCAAGGTTACACATACTTGTATGGATATATTTGATCCTAGCCCTATATATATATATATATATATATATATATATATATATATATATATATATATATATATATATATATATATATATATATATATATATATATATATATATATATATATATATATATATATATATATATATATATATATATATATATATATATATATATATATATATATATATATATATATATATATATATATATATATATATATATATATATATATAGAGTTAGTATTAAATACATTTGGTAATTATTGTGTGATTGTAGGACCATTTCTGGACCATTAGATTGAAAAAATCAAGGGCTTAGATGATAGTGGCATTTGTTTAATTAAAATGAAATACTTAAAGAAAATTAATTAAAATAATCTGATTAAGGGTATAATGGGCATTTTAATATACCTACAAATAAGGAAACGGTATTTTTTTCGAATCAATTTTGAAGATCGAAACAAAAATGAGGGAACGTGCTCTCAATTTCGGTTCCTTTATTTTACGATTTCTGGGAAGGACATCATCACTTGGGTACAAAAAGAATGACTCTCATTCTCAAAGAATGGGTATTTTGGGTTTTATATATTTGTCTGTTCTCGGTATCAAATATGGTGTACCACCAGCAGACACATTCTCAGAGAATGGTATTCAAAGAATGACTCTCATTCTCAAAGAATGGAGTACACAAAAGATGCAGACAGTTACGTTCAACTGGGAATGACTCTCATTCTCAAAGAATGGGTCATAAAATACACTTAAATTCTCAAAGAATACACTACTATTTTCAGTTACGTACTTTTGTTTTGGCATAACACATAACTCATTCTCAAAGAATGCACTTTATTCTTGCCATAACACATACTATTCTCCGAGAATATTCTATAGAAGAAAGAAGATGTGAACTATTCTCAGAGAATACTATTTATTTTGGTTTTTAATTCTCCAGAAGAAAGAAGATATGAACTATTCTCAGATAATCACATTTTTTTTCCAAGCGAAACCTTTGTCGACATCCCGATTTTACTCCACCCCCATCTCCCACACTAAATCGACGTATGCGTGTGGTGTTTGCGATTGCATATACTTTTTGAATTCCGATCGAGGTGTGCGTGTTTGCGATTGCACCACCTCCGTCTCTTCGATGATTGCGACTGAAAATCCGTGAGAACGAATGCGTGTGCGTGCACCGATAGCCGTCGTCGATCGCTCCACGCTTCTCACCGTTCTTCATCGTCGCTGTTCTTCGTCGTCGATTGCACCACCTCCATCTTCAATCGCTGCCTTTACCATCTTCGGGTTTGATTTGGGGTTAGGGTTTTGTGAGAGAGAGAGAGAGAGAGAGAGAGAATGATGGTGGAGAGAGAAAATAACTGATCGTATAATAAGGAAATTGGTAGAGAGAGAAAATAAATATAATTAATTATTATACTAATTTACTAAAGTGCCCCTCACAAATGATTGGTCCAGAATTAGTCCTACAATCACACAATATTTAGAAAATGTATTTGAACATATATATATATATATATATATATATATATATATATATATATATATATATATATATATATATATATATATATATATATATATATATATATATATATACTAGGTTATAAGCCCGTGATAATCACGGGTTGCCAACTTAAAATTGTATGCGTAACTTTAAATTGATTTTTTATTTTTATATCACTTGTAATATGTTTTTGCATAATATGACAATGTACTTTGATTTACTTGGGTTAATAATAACATTTTTGGTTTTTTCTATCAAAGGGATATGCACTTTGGTATTGTTTACTGTGAAATAGCTTTGAACTTTTTTACATTTTATTATGTGTACAGAAATCACCCTAAAAAACTAAAATTTTAAAGCTTGGCCATCTTATTATTAAAAATATAGCCATCCTTATTACTTTAATTTTGTATTAGTTAAATATTGATCTAACTTATCACATATTCGGGTCCTTAGTCCAACTGTATTCTTTACTTCCAATGGCAACAAAATTAAAGAGTTTCTAATATAATAAACATGACGCATAACATAAAAACATGATATCTCCCAGTATCATCATCTTTTTCTATTTTCTTTGTAAAACTTCAATCCAAACCATTCATTAACAGAATCATCATCTTTCTGCCAACCCAACATCCTTTTATCTGTCATAATATTATAAAAATGTCTACCTTTTTAAACGGGTAAATTACATAAAATAGCAATGTACTTTATTCTTTTTTATCAATATAGGCAACACATTGTGTTTTTTTATAACAATAGCAACTTCTTTACCCATAATAATAACATACTTACACTTTTTTTTTTCAATAATAGCAACAATAGGAATGTACTTACATCATGTTATACAAAATAATAAGGCATTTACATTATTCCTGCCGTTCTAAAAAAAATTTAGATTATTCCAAATTCGGCAAAAATTAACATAAAATCAATTCTACATCAAATTAATGTTTCACGTTAATTAGCGAGACATTCACATATTTATTATGCTAAAATAAAGAAAAATCTATTAACATCTTAGATAGCTTTTAATTAATTTAATCATATTAGATTTTAATAAATATTAAAAAAAATGTCGTCTTAACAGACAAATAAATAACTATTTTAGCATGGATCTATTTTACTGTAATGTGATAATAAACAAATAAATAATTTTTACATTGAAAATTTTATAAACAAAATTGTTGCAGTTCTTATTGGATAAGAAATTTGCCGCATTTAAAGATAAGCATCCGTAATGCTATTAATCTTAATACAATAAGCTACATGTTTTGCCTTTAGGCATCCTGTTTTTGAACAGGTCCAACCAAAACAATTAAACTCAGTGCTCACAAATCCTCGCTTTCATCATGCTCAAATTTATTAATCTTTAATGAGTTAATATCTAACTATTCTAATCTGTCTGATTCACTATCTTTGATAAAGTCAACACAAAAAGAATATATTTGAATAACTTTATGATTATCATTCAAAGAATACCATTTGCTTGTCAAAGAACCAAATCCATAGATCTTAAATCAGCAAGATAACAGAATTTAAGCAGTTGATCTTTAATCCAATAGTACTAAACCGTAATTTAAGGTCCAATATAAAGCCTTGTGTCAGTTATATTTTATATTCAGAATAGGAATACTCAGGTAATAGATTATCAGTATTGGGAGATTACTGATTACTGATACAATGCACTGATACACACAACATGCTTATTGCAATATCATATGAGATTAAATGAAAGGGTTTGAAAGAATTTGCATGTGAAGATTCTAGTCTAAAGAATGAGGAAAAACAGAGTAAAAACTTACATTGTACATCCAAAAAGTCAACATCAGATTCCGGAGAATTACACCTCCACGTATTCAATCCCGTTTTTTGTAAGTCGTGGCTTAATAAAGTACAAAACTCCAAAGTTGGACCGAGTGCAATACCAACTTCACCAAAATACCCCGCTTCAAAAACCGCCTTTTGACTCGAATACATCTCCATGACTTTAGCAGCGGAATCAAGAATCCGATTCCGGGATGCACGTCGAGCCACCCTATATAGTATGATTTAATAGATTGCTTTGAGTTTTAGAAGCTGTTCCGGCATATAACGGAAAGAGAAACAGAACACTGTGTCAAAAAAGCAAGGATCAAGATCTAGACTACATATAAGTTTAAACTCACTGACAATAAAATAAACATTTATTCAAAGACCATCTTTGCATAACTCCAACCTACAAACCTTTGCATAAAAGTCCAACAACTCTTCTTGCAAAATGACATCATAATCGAAATTCAACTTGAAAATATGGCAATGAGGCAACCACATCTCATTGTGGCATTTCATCGAACATCTGGTTGGCTGTTGGCAGACCTCAAATTTCAAGATTTCTATAAAAGCTAAACAACTGAGTTTGCAATACCAGATCAAGATCAAATCAGTCAACATTTACTGATCTGAAGTACAAGTGAAAAAAAAGAAATCGGGAATTAAATCATACACAATAATAGAAAATTGGAAGAAGATGTAAACTGGAATACGTGAATGGTACATAGACTAACCTCGATGGTTGAATTCGACAATGATCGGTAGAAAAGAAGGAGAGTCGTCATCTTACATAACTCTGTAGAGTCGTATGCAAAAATAGATTTCAAATTTAGAGTTGATAACTTACTGATTTGTAGTGGAATAAATGGAATTGATTTACTTTTTGCCTAAAATAATCTACTATAATTGATTTCAATTCCAAAAAATCAGCCGACGTCTGTTTTCTGAAACAATTAGAGTGAAGATGCTATGAGCGGGAAAATGAGAAATACTGTGAATGAGAGGGAGACACGTGGCCTGTTTAATAGTGATTTATTAGAATGTATAGATATATATATATATATATATATATATATATATATATACTTGAATCAAATTTTGGAAAACTAAAAATTGAAGGTCTAAACTCTAAACAGTAAAATGCGGTGACCCACGGTTTACAAATAGCTTTAAAGGTTATAAATTATGCCTATTTGAAGTTGGACATCTTTTCCTGTTATTATGTTTATGAAGGCTTGAGCTAAGTTCTCAATATTCTCAAGATAAATATATTCCTCTTGTAAATAATATTTGTCAATATCCGACATGTTAGAAATGGTCATTTTAGTTGGTAGGCCAACAATATACTTGCTATTATTAACCTTTTGGAATGTTAAGTTATCTGTACACAACATTTTTTTTTATCCATATACAACAATTTGTGCTCCGGGAGACGTATACTATATGCATAAAAAACAGAAAATTGTTGTGTATGGATAAAATTATTGTGTACAAATCACTTCCCTTTTGGAACATATAGGGGCATACTTTCAATAACTCAAATTTCTCTATGACTCATCGACTCACTAGAAATTTCTCCATGAAAAGGGAGAGTATAACCTTATCTCTTATATCAAATGTCTTGGGACGCCTATTTTTGGAAGCTGGTGCTTTGTAGTTAGCATTGGAGTACGAAATTTTCTCCCTTAGCTCTTAGTCAGTTTACATGTCTTCAATATTTTGGATCTATACTCTTTCTTCCATGAAAGTTGACTAAATCTACCACCTACCATGGGGGAGTCTTGTATAGTACAACAAATATGTATTGCACTATTGTTAGTGTTGTGGACTCAGTTATCATTACTCGTTTGGCCGACTGGGGAGTAACAAATACATGGATTACTCTATACTTGGAGTGGGTAATATATATATATATATATATATATATATATATATATATATATATATATATATATATATATATATATATATATATATATATATATATATATATATATATAGGTTCAAATACAAATCATAAATATTGTGTGAATGTAAGACCTATTGTGGTCCAATCATTCATAAAGGGTAAGAAGGTAAATTGTCACAATAACCAATTAATTATTATTTTAATTTTCTCTATTTTCTCCACTAATTTAGGTGATTGATCATTATCTCCAAATTAAAAAAAAAAAAAAAAAAAACCCGCTGGTCGTCATTATCTCTTCGCCACATCTCAGTCGGAAACGGCCGCCGGTTTTACAAAACCTTAGTATCGTACAACCCTTGGATCCCATCTGTGTAGCCGCCATTGTTTATGTTCGGAGATACAAAACCATTTGATCCTCGGAAACGGCAAGATCCTCCCTAGATTTGACATGTCATGTGAGTTTGAGGCCCATTTTCTTTTTTCCGATTACAAAATCGCGATTCTCCTTTTCTCTGTATTATTCTAATTTATAATCTATTAATCCATACAGTTGCTACTCGTTTGAATCAAAAATACACCCTTGTAGCCGCCAATGACGTCTTTGTGTTTTTTTTGCTATTTGTTATATTTTATTTGCCATTTTTTTATTCTTGCTGTTTCTTTTCATCACGTCGTTCTTGTTTCTTTACTCTATTCTTGCTAATACCACACCAGCTTTAGCACATGAAACTTGAAACCTCTTGTATTTAGTCTATGTTGTCTTGTACATAAAATGGCATCAGATTGTTGCTATTTCTTGACACTATTTTGGTTTTGTTAAAACCACACCACTTTCATCATTTAATGTTTGAAATCACATACGAAATCTCACGTATGTGGTGCATGTGTCTATGTATAAATATATAAATTCTATATAATTGTTTGTAGAATTTACAATGAGTAGCCTGCTTGACTTTATTTTAGTTTTGCTAATACCACACAACTTTCATCATTTATTGCAACTTTTTATTTCATGGTTTAATCTTCAAGAATGTCTTGAAGCGATTGAATAATTTCATTTTGCTCAATCTGTTTTCACCTTTCTAATTGCCAGAGATAGAAGATTAACACCTTCTGAAGTTTCGCATGGTCAATAAGATATAAGCGCGGTGGAGGTGTATGTGTTTATGGATTGTGCACGATAAGCTTGATCTTTTAAGATTTCACATCAATGAAGTAGTTAAGGATCTCCATCATTGTTGTTTCTTGAAGAATGGAACTGATGTTGAAGGTTAGTAGGTGTTATTATCTAAGAATGGAATACGAAATTGAAGCCGATTCTTGATGAATGGAATGCCAAAAATACAAAGTATTGAATGGAAAACTTCATCGAACCTGATTCTTTGAAGAATGAAATGCAGAACTGAATAATGGAATGAAAAAGGATTTACTACAGAAGAATGAAGTAGTTACGCTTCTTTAGAATCAAGCCATTCCCGGAGAATGAAGTAGTTCTCAACAAAGCATTCTCGGAGAATGAAGTAGTTACGCTTCATTAAAATCAAGCCATTCTCGGAGAATGAAGTAGTTACACTTCTTTAGAATCAAGCCATTCTTGGAGAATGAAGTAGTTACGCTTCCATTCTTTTTTAACGCTTATTATTTTAGAATATGTATTATTTGGTCATTATTCTTTGAGAATGTTTTGTGCTATGTGAAATTTTCAGCTACTGCAACGAACTCTTACAGTAATCATTTATCTTGTTACGAAGCATATATTCTTTAAGAATGGTATACATGTATGCTTTTTTATTGTTGTAAAAATTTACACGCTTCTGTATTTAATGCATTTCTTCAGGAATTCCATATGCATCATATTCTCATTCTTTGAGAATACAAGCAATATTAAACAGTTAACTATAGAATGGATAACGTCTACGTAATTATAGTTATGATATTCAAAATTGACTTGAAAAGAATTTTGTTTCCTTATTTGTATGTATATATGAATGTCCATTATACCCTTAACTGGCCGAATTTAATTATTTTTATTTAATTCTTTCATTTTAATTACACAACTGTCACTATCATCTAAGCCCTTGATTCTTTCAATCTAATGGTCCAAAATTGGTCCTACATTCACATAATACTTATCAAATGTATTTAATCCTAACTATATATATATATATATATATATATATATATATATATATATATATATATATATATATATATATATATATATATATATATATATATATATATATATATATATATATATATTGCAAGTAGGGATAAATCCTATTACACAGGTACGTAATATACTACAGCCTAGCAAGGTACATGTGGGACTGTTCGGTCGCTATGCCGTTGAACCTTCCCTTTCTCCAAGTAGATGCTGCACAGAGACTAGACCCGCACACGCAATCGGCAAACCCTGGCGCAAGCCACGCCCCACCCCGTAAGTGACGTCCTGCAGGCAACTGACTGGGTAAACCAGCCCCGGGTACACAAACAACAGCTAGCACAGAGGCTACAAATGGAGCTTTAATATCTTTGGCTACTACTTGCACGCGGCAAGGTTCGAACCCACAACCTCGCATACGCGAGGCGAGAGTCTTACCCGCTACGACCACCCTTGAGTGATATATATATATATATATATATATATATATATATATATATATATATATATATATATATATATATATATATATATATATATATATATATATATATATATATATATATATATATATATATATATATATATATATATATATATATATATATATATATATATATATATATATATATATATATATATAGAGTTGAGATTTTTTGAGAACCAAGGAGAGCCCGAGAACCCGAGAACTCGAGGAGGAGCGTCGGATGAGAAATTTTAATGGTCAAAATTCATTAATGGTAAGATTGTAAATAACACAAAATAATTGGACATCAATTAAACAAATTAAACATTCCAGGGGCAATTGTGACAAATCACAAACAAAACAACTGAAAAGGAAAATGAATCAAATAAAATAATTAACCCAAAATTCAAGGGAATCACGTTCGAATCTTCATACAATCTTCGAATTTCCATAACTCTGAAGAACACGTCCATGGCGGTAACTCTCAATTCCTGATGGATTCTCGCAAGTTTCAATTGATTTCTTCTCAATAAATGCACAGGTTTATTCATACATTCTTCGAATCTTCTCAATTTCCCTTTTTACTCGAAATTTTCAGTCACAAAACATCATCAATGAGCAAAATCAAGTTCCACTGCAGTTGAAGAACACTAATTACTGCATATCCGACATTGTTTTACAAAAAAACAATACAAAAATCACCAAAAACCAACCTAGGTCGTAGGATTTCAAATTTGAAGAAATTTTTTCATGAAAAACAACTTTCTCACAATTTAAAACATAAACTTGCTTTGATTCGATCGGTTTACTTCTCAACTGTGTTTCTGTACAAATTAGAACAATACACTCATTGTTTGTTGATTTTGGAAAATTATACAACGATCCTAATAATTTTCTGCTATTATCCTGTGATTTGTTCAACAAAAAGTAGTCTACTATGATAATGATAGTTGTTTGAGGACAACATTCACATATTTTCATGCTAAAATGTTTGCTAGACGTAAAACCTAATACATTGAGATTGTTTCACTGTGAATATGTAGTTTTCTGTACATGTACAACTTTGTATATCATAAAATAGTCTATGAAATGATAAAATATTTGCATATTGACAATCTTTCGAAACCTGAATCATCCACATTGTTTGACTATATGTGTATGTAGTTTGTTGCACATGTACAAAAAACTTGTCTGTGAATGTTCAAATATTGGCATATTGACAAGTTTGCACATGTACAACCCTGAATAATTAACCATGCTTGCAGATATGTGTATGGATTTTGCTGCACATGTACACATTTTTTTTGTGAAATGTTGAAATATTTGCATATTGACAAATTATGTACATGTACAATCCTAAATCATCCACATTGTTTGACTATATGTGTATGTAGTTTGTTGTACATGTACAAGTTTGTACATCACATCAACTGCCTATGAATAGTCATTAACAAATTAACTGAAATGTTAATTTATTACATATACAGGACAAAAGTTAAAAAGGAAAAAAATATGAGGAAAATTCAAAGACAGTTGAGTGACAGTGAAGAAGATTACAACACCGAAGATGAGATAAATGAAGAGAACTTAACAGCACTTGTACAGAGCATTACAGGTACAAAAAAACTTCAAAAAGATGCAACTAAGCACATTATTATTACCTTCTTCCCTATATGGATAATTTTGTACATGTGTAAAAGGTGGACATAGTCAATTTATAGATATGCAGACTTTTGTACATGTGCAAAAACGTGTACAAAAGAAAACTTATGAACATTTCTATACATTGTTTACATGGACAAACTTTGATGAAAAACATGCACATGTGCAAAACTTTAGACATGTGCAAATTTGTATACATTTGTAAAGAAATTTGTACATGTGCAAAGGGTGGACATAGTCAATTTACATATATGCAAACTTTTGTACATGTGCAAAAAACGTGTCCATAAGGAAACCTATGAATATTTCTATATATATTGTTTTCACAGACAAACTTTAAAAAACAACATGCACATGCGCACAAATTTGAACATGTGCAAACTTGTGCACATGTGCAAAGATTATTCATGAATATATCTTATAATCATAACTACATTCCCTCTTTTAACAGACACATTAGCATACGACAGCGATAACGAAACCTTAGCACAATATCAAGAAAGCACAAATAAGCTGTAGAATTTTTCAAAAGAGGAAACAGTAGTCAAAGCTTCTACTTCAAATACCACAACATCAGGTGTTAAAAGAAAAAGACAAGATCGAGGAATTAAACGAAATGACAAGAAGAAAACAAAAAAGTAAAGTCAACTCTCACACCATTCAAAGGATTTCGAACAAGTGACATATTAAGATCAAAATCAAGTACTATTTAGGTAGCCCCTTCTGTAAAGCAAAACTCTTTTTTCTAAGTACAACTGTTTGTGTTGATAGCATGAAATGCATTGTATCTTTATGTAAATTTTAAATTTTTAGAGAAATATTCCTACTTAACAAAGCTTGTAACCCACTAAGCATTTAACTTATCAGTTAACATACTACTCAGATGGTACTGTTCATGTTAAAGCTCAAAAGGAAAGGTAAATGTTGAAGAAGCTTGTTAGAGATTTATGGTTTAGTTAGGTAGTGGCTAGTATATTTGGTTGTTCGTAAGTGTCCAACCCATCAAGTTCATTTTCTAACATCCAAATAAAATATGGAATTCGATTCTAATTATATTGTTAATCCTGATGCTGCAGTTGAGGGTGAAAAACATACAGAACTGGATCAAGAAAAGATAGAAATCATACGAGACTTGAAAGAATTCAACTACACAAATGAAGAAATAGCAACACACATCGGTTTCACTATCGATCAAGTGAACTAGGTTGAACCACGCAGACGAGTCGTGGTTAATCAAGAGGTATTAAATATTGTTGTTAATTCTTTCATTATATAAAATATATGACCATAATCCTTTGTAAAAATATAGGTTGGTCTGTCTCAAGTCCATGATAATCAGTTGAATGATAAGGTGGTTGATCCAGAAGTGAATCAAGAACGGTTTGAAGAGGTGGTTGATCCGGAACCGATTGCACCGGTACAGAGGAGAACAAAGAAAGATTCAGAAAGAATCAACAGATTGAAGTTGAAAGCACCATGGAATGATAAATATGGGAGGGGTTTGGATAAAAATAATCCTTATAATATAGATTAGGTTGTCTATGAAACTTCTGTTGTTAATACATTTGAAAATAGGATGCTTTGTATTTTGTTAACTTGTTTGGACTACTTTAGCTTATAATCAAAACTGCTATTATTTTAATATGTCCAAAATTACTTATAAACACAAAAATCAAATGTACAGGAAAATCTGCACATAGGCAAATTATGGATAATTGATTTTGTACATAGGCAAAATCTTAATGATTTTCCAATTCAAATCTTATTTATATAATCTCATACTTCAGAGAAAAAATATTTATGTTTCTGTAAAATAATCAATAAATAAAAACCTGTACATGTGCAAAACAGATGAAATAATTTGAAAAAATTTGCACATGTGCAAAATTTCTTATCCACAACAAAAGCAATACAAAAAAATGTATAGATATGCAAACATTTATTTATAGCAAAACAATTATAAAGAGATTAGCACATACAAAACAGAAATGCCAGTATACATCTCTCAAACATCAACAAAAATGCATATAGACAAATTTATAAACTATGATTAAAACCTTATAAATTCCTAAACTTTACATATATGCAAAAAAAATTCCTAAAAGAACAAATGAACCATTATCCAGATTATTCATACTAAATCTCAATATAAAACTCATCATCTGTGATACTAAAAAAATGAAAAAAAAATCAAATGTTCATTCTTGCTGTCTCTTTTTCTTCTGCTGCCTTTCTTTCAGCCTCAAGTCTATCTGGACAACATCTCCAATCATGTTTTTCTCCAGGTGCTACCTTCTTCTTACAATAGCTAAAAGTTCTAGGATTTTTCCCAACCAATTTCATTGCTGCTTCTCTTTGCCCTTGAATCCTTTTCCCACCAGTTCCAGACCCTTTAAACTTTACACCTTCAGGATTACGTATGGTAACTTTATCAACCTTCTTTATACCGAGCATGGAAGAGATAGAATCATCTTTTGTACGTGTATCTTTCTTCGGTGGATTCTGTTCAATTTTCAACCTAAGTTCCTTTTGCCACTCAGTAAACTTAAGGATAGAATCTGGATCATGTGCTATCATGTTTATGGAATCTGTTATCACTCTGTATGCATCTTGTACCAATGCATTACAGCATCCAACATCTTCACCAATGAAGTAGCACTTTTCCAACTCATGTGAACGTATAACACCTTTTTCATCTTTTAAGAAAATACTTTACAGGTATTTCAGACCTAAACTTTGATTTCATTACACATAGCACATGTCTGCAAAGAAATCCAAAATGCTTGAATACCATGCAGTTACAGTTGAAAGAGTCATATTCTGCAGAACACTCAACCTGAAAACAGTTTGCAACTAATGACTAAAATTTGTAAAAGTGTAAAAACCTGCATATGTGCAAAACAAGAAAAAAAAGAGGGGGGGGGGGGGGCGGGAATATGTATGTGTGCAAAAATTTTTCCATAAGCAAAACTTTGCACATAGACAAAATTATGCTTACAAACAAACAAATTGCTCATATGCAAAAACTTTCCCATGTGCAAATATACCTCATATTGGAACTGATTTCTGATTAAACTTCTGAAGTTGCATGAATTGGGATTAAAGAACACACTTTGGTTTGGTAAATTTTTACCCATGATCTGCTCTAAAACAGTAAATGTTTCCTTGCCACCCATTGATCTACAGTTGGAGACCGAGCAACTCCACACGCAATCATGAACTTCTTTTTGGAACAAGGAAAATATTTTATGTGTGTAAAACCTGGATCCCTGAACTTCAAACTCCAAACGTGAATGAATTGGCGGTAGTTTGTTTACAGAGTTGTAGTCGCTTTCTGACTGAATAATCCTTTGTTTATCCATGGCAGCATCAAACTTGACTATGAACATAATCAAGTTGGTTGTATTTGACAAGAAGCTCTGAAAAAAATAATTCTCACTCTCGGATCTTGATGTCGTCCTCATAAGACCAGACAATGGCATATCTTTGAAGTACGCCTGAATCCAGGATGAACGCAACGAATACATCTTTTTCAGCCATTTATTTTCATTAAGTCCAAGTTCTGCTACCAACGAGTTCCAGTTGTGCTCAAAGACATCAGGATCAAGACATGAGTTCCAAATTTGATTGTTCATCCTTTTTCTAAATTCAATTTCTTTAATCACTTTTGAAGACACCTGCATTAAAATAGTTAAATGAATCTTTATGCATGTTTAACATTTTAACCATCAAACAAAAATGTAGAAAGTTGCACATGTGCAAACATATGAAAAGTTTGCACATGTGCAAAATGGTTTATACCATTAAAAAAATCTCTGAAAAATAAGACCTTGCATTAGAAGGAATCATACTTCTGGAAGTTGCACATATGCCTAAATAAATTTTAAATATGGATACATGGTTCTTTTCCAAATTGTTACAAATGTAAAATATTTGCATGTACCAAGGTTTAAACATGTGTAACCATCAGTACACATGGACAAAAAGTTTGCCCATGTGCATAAACAATAACAATTTGCACATGTACAAATTAGAAAAGGGAGGCTAATCTTACCTTGACTGTTAACTTTTTACCAATATGCCACATGCAAAGACGGTGCCTAGATTGGGGGAAAACATTTAGAACAACATTGCACATAGCACGGTCTTGGTCTGTCACAACAATCGAAGGTGCACTTCCAAAGGCATTAAGAAAGCTATGAAGGAGCCAAGTGTAGTATTCTTCACTTTACTGTACGATTAAAGCTGCCTACAATTGAAACCGACTCTGTCACCATACCTAAAGTAGAAAAGAATAGTCTTCTCAATTTGATCGAAAATCATATCTTTCTTAGGAAGATACGATTTAGGAACTTGAGGAATCCAGTAAATCGTTTCAGACGAGTTCGGAGCCTTGATTTCAATACTGCTGAATGTATCGCCAAATGCCAAAAATTTATTTAGATATGTATAAGTAGTATGTTAGAATATAAGCACAAAAACAAAACTTTGAACATATGAACAGACCCAAAGAAAAGTTTTCAGATACAAAATTAAAAAACTTTGTACATGTGCAAACTTGTGTATGTGCAAATGTTTGCACATGGACAAAATTTGCCCATGTACAAATTTCTGTATTTCAAACCAGTGTATATGGATATGTTTGCACATTTACAAAGTTTTAAGTATATAAACTTTGTACATGTGCAAACTTGAATGTAAACAAACATGTGTGTGTGTGCAAAAGTTTACACACATGCAAATCTTTGATACACAATAAACTTCAGAATAATCTATGCACAGAAACAACATACAAGTACAAAAAAGTACACAATTGGTGCATATAAAACACATGTTGAATTGAAAAACGTTTGCACATGTCCAAATATTTTAAAGAAAAAAGGTATTACCTGCAGGAACAGGAGGAATATCTTCTGAACCGGATGTTGAGATTGAAGCAACATTTCCAACATCAAAGTTTGTTAAAACGATAGCATCCGATGAAACTTCTTTAACAATATCATCCGATGAAACTTCTTCACTCAAAACAGGACCTGATTCATCTGAAACTTCTTCTGCCAAATCAGGAGCTAATTCCTCATCAGAATCAGAATCAGAATCTTTAAAAAACAACGAATCAATCTTCAATGAATCATCATAGCTAGACTTTTCACGAAAAAACGAATCTGAATCCTTCCTAAACAAATCATTAGCTGCATTGTAACAAATAGATAACATTAGATAGCATTAGCTGAATTGAAACAATACATAAAATTTATTGAACAAAAAAACCTTATGAACATTTGAAAAAACTTTGTGTACATGTGCACACAAATGTGTACATATGCAAAGGTTTGCACATGTACAAATTGTAGTACTTGTGTTCTGCAAACTTTGAAAAAACTCTGTGTACATTTGTACAAAAATGTGTACATATCCAGAGGTTTGCACATGAACAAATTATAGTATTTGTGTTCTGTAACCTTTGAAAAAACTGTGTACATGTGCAACAAAATATGTACATGTGCAAAGGTTTAGACATGTACAAATTATAGTATTTTTCTTTTGCAAACTTTGAAAAAACTTTGATATAGGATTGTTATTAGATACATTAGATAAATGCCTGTGATAATATTCAAATGATCTTCGTTTTCAACTCTAACATTTGATTCAACAACTCTGTTAGCTACTTTATTAACTATATCTAGTATACAACAGCAAAATCAAAGTTAACATTTGAATTTCCATTACTTATGGATGATTTGAATATAATGACTGAGAATTTGAATACATGAAGAATTTGACTACCTGAGACGATACATCCAACATTTCGTTCTCCTCCAATATGTGAATTAGGCTCCATAAGTAGTAGAAATTCAGTTAACCTGAGAAATCATGTAACACTAACATAAAACAATTGAATCGCATGAATATTAATGTTATTTATTGAGAATAAACTGATAAACAAAGTCAAAGGTTTTAGGTAAACTAAGAAATTGAAAAAATAGCGACATGTGTAAGTTAACATGAGGATTACACCAGAAACATAAAAAAACTATCATTACTAGTTAACAAAATCGATTCAGAACACAAATCAATTGAGGAATTCGCTGTAATCAAATCAAAAACTCACATGTAATCCATTTAGAGACATAAAAAACTAACATTACTAGTTAACAAAATCGATTCAGAACACAAATCAATTGAGGAATTCGCTGTAATCAAATCAAAAACTCACCTGTAATTGTTGCGATTTTGTTGTTGCGATTTCAAATTGGTGATGCGTGAAGAACAGATAGAACGAGAAAAAAAGAAATTCAATGATATTGATAACGAGATATTGCTTTTTGATAACATGATTAGATAAGAAATCGATCTGCAAAGTTTAATTTCAGTTCCAATCGAGAAATCTAGCTATGGCGGCGGCTCAGTATCTTGATACGTGTTCTTGATTTCGTGAATCTTCATAGAAAGTCAACGTGAATCTTTAATTAGTTATCATTATCGATTCAGAACACAAATCAATTGAGGAATTCACTGTAATCAAATCAAAAACTCACCTGTAATTGTTGCGATTTCAAATTGTTAATGCGTGAAGAACAGATAGAACGAGAAAAGAAGAAATTCAATGATATTGATAACGAGATATTGCTTTTTGATAATACGATTAGATAAGAAATCGATCTGCAAAGTTTAATTTCAGTTCCACTCGAGAAATCTAGCTATGGCGGCGGCTCAGTATCTTGATACGTGTTCTTGATTTCATGAATTTTCATAGAAAGTCAACGTGAATCTTCAATTGGTTATCATTAAATGAGATTATGTTTTAATTAATTAGTTAAATGAGATTTTGATTAATTAAATGATTTATGATTAATTGGTAAATGGAAAAAGAAAAACGGAATGACCATCTTGCCATTAATGAAGTTAATCTAATCCAACGCTCCTCGTCGAGTTCTCGGGTTCTCGGGGAACTTATGGTTCTCAAAAGATCCTAAGTCTATATATATATATATATATATATATATATATATATATATATATATATATATATATATATATATATATATATATATATATATATATATATATATATATATATATATATATATATATATATATATATATATATATATATATATATATATATATATATACACTTTTTTGAACGATACACACACTCGATTTTCATGATCTAGATTTATCTAATATCTAATTGACGATTTTGTCTAAATTATGGTTTTAGCTGATATGAGTATCCATATCCATTAAGGGTATGCACACGTTAGAAGAGGGTCATTTGATTTTGATGATACTAGAAATGTTTTTGAACTATTTTTAGTGAAAATATTATTTCAAGAATTGGTACTTTTAATTTAAGTAGCTTATGACATCCGTGTGTTTGTTTATTCTTGCAATAGTCATGTTTTTATTTTTGGATTTGAAAGTCAGATCTATATAGAAAAATATATAAGAGCGTTTATTTTTGTTAACTTAATGCATACAACAGGACTTATTCAATGGGTCAAGTAGAGGAAAAGGACTTATTGAATATTATATACATGAGCGTTTCTTTGGAATACATATGTAATTTCAAAAATTGGGTTTTTAGTAACACGTAAATTGTGCAAAATTGGGTAATTTTCTTATAGACTTGATATTATGTGTTTTTGACTTTTTTCAGTTACTAACCGGTCTAAAAGCTATTCTGATCTATTTATATTGTCGTAAGTATTTTGTATGATCTTATAATTAGAAAGAAAAAAAAAACATGTAAATGGACATTAAAAGTTATCGTTTTGTGAACATGTGAAATGATAACAATTTTAGGTTTCCCATTTTGGACTTGCAATCTTCAATTCGAAGATTTATTGATCAAACTCAAATCTACAAAAAGATAAAACGGTTAAGATTCTCGATTTTGAGTATAATCACATTAAGTATTTTCCGAAAACAAAAAATTAAGAATTTTATTATAACAAAACAAATTCAGACTTTTAAAATGGAATCTAAGTATGCATACGTTAAGAAAAATTAAATATTCTCTTACATTTTATTCATACTCATCATCTTATCAATGTTAAATGGTGACAAATATCTTAAAATATTATTATTTCATTAAATATGACACTTGTCATATTTTAACCTATATAGAATGATGGGTAAGAAGAAAATATAGGAGGATATAGAACCTCTCAAACGTTAATGTTCTTAAACTATTTTAGTATTTAACTAATGGTTTACCCGCGAAATGCGACGGGGTGCTAATAGGGAGGGGGGTTGGGACGGACGGACGACGTAAATTGTTTTGGGTTTATGGGTAAGGTTTAATGCGAGAACAAATACTTTTCCATGTGGCCCGTATCATTTTGTGTTTCGTCAAAAGGGCAAATTCATATTTTATAAAATAGAATATCAAATGTCAAAAAGTGTGTTGCTTTTTTTGGTATGACCCCAAAATTACATTGCTACTTTTGCTAATCTGGATACTCGCGCGATGCAACGGCAGCGAATAATTTTTCTTGGGTTTTACATTCAAATACTAAGGGTGCGTTTAGTTGCGGAAAACTGTTTTCCGTTTTCCATTTTTCATTTTCCGAAAAACGAAATGAGTTTTCATTTTCAGTTTTCTATTGAAAATTTAGAAAACGCGTTTAGATAAAACGGATTCCGTTTTCATTTTCTATTTTAGAAAAACAGAAAACGTGTTTAGATATCTATTTTCTATCAATTTCATTTTCCAATTTTTGATTTGGGGTGGTGGGGTGCGGGTGGTGTAGGGTGGGGTGGGGGTGTGGGTGGGGGTGGGTGGGGTGGAGTGGGGATGGTGGGTGGGTGCGGTGTGTAGAGGGTAGGGTGAGTGTAGGTGTAATTGTGGGGTGTACAGTAAAACATAAGCCCGATGGTACTGTTGAGAGATATAAAGCAAGATTGGTAGCCAAATGTTACACTCAAACCTATGGTATTGACTACGCTGAAACTTTCTCTCCGGTTGCAAAAATCGATACAATTCGGGTCCTTTTTTCCATTGCTGCAAATGAAGGATGGCCATTACACCAGTTTGACGTAAAGAATGCCTTTTTACATGGAGAGCTGAAAGAAGAAGTTTACATGGAAGCCCCCCCGGGTTTCACGAAACACTTCAAACCAAAAGAAGTCTGTCGCCTTAAAAAATCTCTCTACGGATTAAAACAATCTCCTAGAGCTTGGTTTGGGAGATTCACTTTAGCTATGAAACAATATGGTTTCAAACAAAGTAACTCTGATCATACTTTGTTTCTTAAACGAAGAAATAACCTTATAACCTGTTTAATTATATATGTTGATGATATGATAATTACAGGGAACGATGAGGAGGAAATGGCAAAACTAAGAAAAAATTTGTTTCAAGAGTTCGAAATGAAAGACCTAGGGAGGCTCAAATACTTTCTTGGAATTGAAGTACTAAGATCAAAACAAGGAATTTTTATCTGCCAGAAGAAATATGTTTTATACTTATTAGCAGAAACTGGAATGATTGATTGCAAACCAGCAGAGACTCCCATGATAATGAATCAAAAGTTATTTATAGAAAATGAGGCAAAATCAGCAGATAAGGAAAGATATCAACGAATTATGGGAAAATTGATATACCTCTCACATACTCGTCCTGATATATCTTATGCTGTGGGGGTAGTTAGCCAATTCATGCATCAACCCCAGGTTTCTCATATGGAGGCAGTCTGGAGAATTCTCAGATATCTCAAAGGAACAGCCAACCATGGAGTTTTGTTTAAAACAAACAGACATCTGAAAACCCAACTCTATACTGATGCTGACTGGGCAGGAGACAAAGGAAATCGAAGGTCAACCTCTGGATACTTTACTTTAGTTGGAGGAAATCTGGTTACATGGAAAAGTAAAAAACAAAAGGTTGTCTCTTTATCTAGCGCCGAAGCTGAGTTCAGGGGAATAGCGCGAGGAGTTGTCGAAGTTTTATGGATACGAAAACTATTAACCGAAATTGGTTTTGTCCAGAGAGAAACAAGTAAAATTATGTGTGATAATAAAGCTGCCATTCAAATTTCAGAAAATCCCATACAACATGACCGAACGAAACACGTAGAAGTTGACAGACATTTCATCAAGGAAAAATTGGAAACTAGAATCATCGAATTACCGTTTATTCGATCAGAAGACCAGGTAGCTGACATTCTGACAAAAGCTTTCAACGGAAAAATCCTAAAAAATTGTTTAATCAAGTTGAATTTTGGAAATCCCATTATTCAACGTGAGGAGGAGTGTTAAAAGAAATAATTCTTTATATTAGTGCTATTAATCATTCCCCATTAGAACATGTTTTTAGGCTTTATATAAAGCTTGTTCCCCACTAGTTTATTAAGTGTGTATTTTCTATTCCTTTGTAATTGGTATATAAACAACCTATCAGTTGATAAATGAATACAACAAAAGATTCATTCTTTATCCAAATTCCTTCCCTGTACATTGTGAAGGGTTTTTTAGCAAACAATGAACACAAAAATTCCTATGGTTCACATGCAACCCTAGAAAGATCTATGTTTTCTTCTATGAAGATAATAAACTAATATCTAAAGGCCAACAATAATTTCTAAAGTTTAAAACAATAATTACCAACCTTTGAATCTTGTTCTTGAAGCTAGCAGCACAAGTGTCCTGCCTTAAATGCAAGTCACACCCAAAGCAATGGAGAAGACAGTTCAGCAGAGTATTCTTGATGTAAAATGGCGCAGAGAATGAGGGTGCCAGGTGCCTCCTTTTATAGCCTCCAAGGGTTACAGTCAAAACCCTAAGGAGCCTCCAAATGGGCAAGCCTGTTAACCATTTGGACAAGGCTTTCCTTAACCCTAATTAGGGTTTCGAGATCCTTGTGGTGGCACCACAAATCTCGCCACCTTTAACCCCTAGACTGGCCAGTCAATATTCAACTATTGAATAATTACAAAACCAGTCCCTACACTTTTAATTAATTAATTTAATCACTGAATTAAATCCAATTAATTCTAGATTAAATCTTAATTAATTATTATAGTTTCTAATTAATATATTAACACTTAAATATATTAATAAACCATTTAATTAATTCTATTTATTTATTAAACAATTAATAAATCAACCTTTTACTCTACTGAACTCTATCCTAACCTCCAGCTATGAGGGCAACCCAAATCGACTTTGCTTCAATTAACAAGATAAATATAAAATATAAAGTCATGGCTTAGACACCTAATCCAACAGTCTCCCACTTGGATAAGTCTATGACTTTAATTTATCTTCTGATTAATAAACAACCTGCAGCTTCCTAGAAACTGCTGCCGAACTCTGACCCAGTCAGTTCTGTCCATAGATAAGTGATCATATGATCCTTCGTCCAACAAGATATTTTCAGACACGAGACATGGATTGAGATCAATCTCTGTCCAATACTCTGTTTCCCGATTTCCAATTCTGCTTATGACTTTCGGACTTCTAATTGAACACATCAATTTAGTCCAGGCTGGCCAACACTTAAGTCAACTTCAAAATCATCAAGAGGCCTACAGATATCTGTTTCCCTATCAGGGTCAAGGAACGAATAAGCTTTGACTCATACGATTGTGTCTTTTACTTATCAAATCGTACACAACAATGCGTCTGTAACATCGAGTTACCGATGCGTTTTCGCATTATCAATGCACAACCGACTCGTAAATTTCAACTCATATGTCTCCGCTTCAAGATTATACGATATTATCGTCTCAACATTGCTCGTGATGTAATCCATGAAGCAATCTGTTGAGCGCGGGTTTATCCAATACTCAAATCTCTATTTCTAAGTACTCATGAACGTTGTAGCAGTCTTACTGCAATGTCTAACTCCTTAGACAATCTACAAACCAATTCACGACAGTCTTCGTTCATACTTACTCCCGAAAAGTATGAGCGACTGTGGACCTTTTGAATAATCAAATTATTCGGGAAGTGAAACATGCAAAATTGAAACATAAAATTTGACCGGTGGCTACTCTTGCCTAATTTCCAAGTCTCCACGAGGTAATCACCAAGTCGGATTTTACATAAAACTATTATCGGTTTCTAGATTCCTTTTAAACTATTTAATTCGTGTTATGTATCTATGTCTACTTGACCTTTCACTCTTTCTATGTATTCAAATGTTACACATTTATACACTTTATCCGATCGGATATCCTTCCTATGATATTTCAATTTTTTGGCCATCCTGTCATTCTCACTAACAACTCCATTCTATGTACTGTGACTTTCCATGGTTCTCGGGATCTTTAGTCCACATGACTGCACCCTAAGACTATTTCGAGGTGTTACTATGTGTCGATGAGCCACACGCGCTCCATCGGAATGCCAACGAAATTCTTTAACCATTAAGTCCTTATTTGAAAAAACTCTTTTCAAATTGTTATCAACATTCACCCCTAATCATTTTCCAATGATTTCTCATGTATGTACAAAATCCATTAAGTATTCCCAGCCAGGTCATATCCTGAATCTGACTCACTATGCTCTAAGCATTAGGTCATCAAGACATGGTCATGACACTTCTGATCGATCCAAGAAACTTGTTGGATACGATCTAGTCCTATTCCAAACCCTTTTGGAATCTTAGGATTACTTATAATCCTTGTGTCACGACTTTTAATAACTATAACCTTTCGGAGACTTTTTCCATGCATCTTGAATCTTATCAAGATCATGCTTACTATGGCTAGGTCCATACTGATGACAACATCTATCTGATAGATGTCTATGGATTATGTGAGTATGCTGCACCTTCTTTATATCTCTCATGCCAAATCATTACACTTTGCAATGATAGGAAACTATTTCCTAGGGTAATGCATCTTGAGTCTCATCAAGATCATCTTGGCAGAGTTTCGATCTATCTCATAGACATTTGTAACCACCTGAGCATGTCGTATTTCTATTAAGTCTTTATAGCGATCCGTCTCTTAACACCAAGTCATTACACTTTGTAATGAAAAGAGACGTTTGCTAGAAGCATTATGTAACACACATATGGAGATAGATAATAGCGACGCTCCCACTTGCTTTGACACGGTTATGGACTATTCACAAAATCCAAAGCTTTTGGCACATTTTGAGAATCCAAACCTTTCTGACATCTTAATGGATATATTTCAGCCCCTTTTCAAAATCCAATCCTTTGGCATATTTTGAGAATCTGAATATCCTGTCTTGCGAGATGCCCGCGGGGAAATCCCGGGTCCATGTACCTTTATACTGGCATATTCTTTGTGAGTCCTCATTAGTGTGCCGGTGATCCACACGCACTCCACTAACGACTTACATTATGCAGTATCCTTTCGGATTTCATCTTCTATTGAGATTGCTTCTCTCGGAGTCAATTACTTGACTCTGAGTATCGTCTCACTCAACCAGATGTTCTGAAGGTACGTTTCTGTCCATATTGGTCTCTTTTGATGATTACTCCCACTGGTTTTAAGATCAGTTGTAAAATCAATCAAACTATCACATAGACTGTATCTCGTCCTAAAGTTCTCTCAATTGGCAGCAACCGGGCTCACCAATGCTTCCAAGTAGTCGGATTGAAAATCCGTACCAACTATAGTGATTTACCACTATTCGGTATGTCACCCCGATCATAATTACTTATGACGGTGATCAATGCTACTGGTCAAGAGAAGACTATGTCAGTATTAAAACAGGAATCTGATTTCTGCTCTAAGCTTAGTGATGACTAAAGGTTCTTTCACTTGGCTAATCCTGAACTCATTCAGGACTGTCCCAACTCCCACTGTTTCCTTAGAACATGAGTTCTTTCTAAAAGAGCTCTTTCTCTTCCAGATACAGCGGGATAGCCAGTGAAACGACATTTCTGATTAGGTTCGGGCTAGTCATGAGGTTCGGACGAATACTACAAGACCCTAGACCTTTAATGTACAAGTGGGACAATCCCAGCTTTACATTTCAAACAGTGTCTGCAAAACCTACTTAGTCGAAGATGTGGTTGGAATATGGTTTATATGGTCTGACTGGCTTAGTTTTTAATTTGCGGGAAACTAATTGGCAATGTATCTCATACATCGATGATCGAACTGTTTCGACCAATGCTCCATTATCTTCCCTAGGACACATTATAACTATTAATGTTCTTGGAAGAGAATAACTGTGAAACATTTTCCCAGTTTAAGTTGTCACTCAGGTTCTATGGATCTCGTACTTCCTTTGAAGTCCTTGAACTATTCAAGGTTTCAATTCAATCGCTTATTCCGATAAGCGAAGTCATATTCGTCATACCGAATGACAAATATTGTGAAGTACAAACAATTGTGTTCTATTTGGAGATTCGAGCAATACACAACAACTGATGTGTTCGTTGCTCCTAATCTCAATCTCTTTTACATTTCTATGTAAACTTATGACTTGTTAATTCTGTTCAAGACTTGCAATCTTAAGTTGACTCTAATTCAACTGATTCCAAAATCCTATCATTTGGATCTTTGGGTGATTCATTTCTTGCCACATGTGCTTTATAAAGAACTTAATCATCATCTGACTCTAAGTCAAATGATTCCAAAGTCCTGTCCAACTGGATCTTTGGTTGATTCATTTCTTAACACATTAAGAACTCAATTCATCATGAGACTCTAAGTCAAATGATTCCAAAGTCCTGTCCAACTGGACCTTTTGTTGAATTGATTCTTGAAATATCTATCTTAACAATCATAAAAGACACAATTCCTAAGATCCAAACACTTTGTATGCATTCAATATTCAAGTTATCATCAATAATGCATTCAACAGAATCATACAACATTTCAAGAATAATTTCAAACAATAGATGTTAAAAGAAATTAAACGACAATTTTATTAAAAAACAAAATCCTTGAACAATGTACTATATGATAGACAATGTCTTACGCATCTAAAAGCTAATAACAATATTTCAATATCTAACTAAACTTCAAAACCGCATGAGCCGGAAAACCAATCCAAATGTTCTCCTATGTGCCAAAGTCCCGTACCTTACTGATTCCCTGCATACAAACCAAATGTGACTATCACATTATGCATCAAGGAATTATGGAACAGGAGTTTTGAGGTTTTTTAGACATACCTGAGCTTTCAAAAGATTTCGACCTTAGAGCGTCTTCCAATCTTTCCACGACTGTATCCGATTTTGTGGATTCCCAGTTTAAGACATGTCCAGACGATCTGGATCGTTTCTTGCTGCGTCTTTTCACTGGACTTAATCCAGAAGTAGCTGAACCATTGGAACTATGCCTGTCCAAGAGTGACTCGTATAAAGTCAACAGTGGACGCATTTATGTTAAGTTCTTTTTCTGGTCTTCCTTTCTATACGTCTGAATGAACAAATCGTACTTACTGGTCAGTGAAGTGAGTAGAGTGTTAACACTCGACTCCTGACTCATGGAATGACCAAGTTTGTACAATTCACCTATGTACGCTTCAATCTGAAGAACATGCGAATCGATGCTACTTCCTTCTTTTAACTTACACTCTGCAAGTCTTTTGAAGATCCTAGCTCGTTCCTCTTCGACCGGTTTTCGGAACATTTCCTCAACCGATTGCATTAACTTATATGGCCCCAAGGATTCAAAATCCTTGCAGAACTCGGGGTCAATGGTCAATAGCATGAGGTCACGAATCTTTTCGGATTCATCAACTAATAAGTCATGCTTATCATAAAGGCTCTTTATGATGACTTGTTTCGGTGGAACCGGGATCGGATACTCGGTGAGATGAAGCTTGCCCGCAATGCCGAGAGCCAGTCTCCAATTGCGAAGCCATTCCTTACACTTACAGTTAAGGCCAGTCAGCCTTTCCATATTTAGCAGGTGCTTTCTGATGCTCTCAGAAATGGGTGAAGGAGGATAGGGAGGAGAATAGACACTTGATTCAGACATCTACAATAAACAGAATTTTATAAGTTTAATTAATCCTTTTAAATAATTACCTAATATATTATTTATTAAGGCTAGGACCCAAAATACCCCAACTATGGTGTGAAGAGGGATACCGTAATCACAACATAATGGTCATTAAGGTAGATAATACACTTATCAATTTCATCTTATGAAATTCCTAGATCTGTTGAGACACATCGAACTATTCAATGGCATGTTTGGTCTCGGATGTGCCCCACTGTTTGTGACTGGGATGCCGAGGATCACAAACCGGGTATGAATAACCATGCAAATTAGCTCGGTACTCTCGAAGTCAATTGTCATCTCTAATTAACGTGCCGGTTAACCACACACACTCCGTTAATAATGACAAAATCGAGAAACTCATTGCGACTCTTTGCAGACCCCAGTTGCCGTGCCGGTAAACCACACACGCTCCACCAACGTTCCACAAAGTGCAATGTGCAATTCCATGGATTAGCACCAATTCACATTTTTATCCTAAAGTAACTAGATTGGGTTTTGTTCAAAGTTCTAGTACTTTCAATTATAGCATTATACTTTTAAGAGGCTTAGCGGTTCTATCAAACCCGTTCGGCTAACGACACTCGACTGACCAGGAGAGCGGTGGGTAAGAGTAGATACACATTAGACTAACATTTTATAGTTAGTCGTCTTATACCCTCTTTATAGGACAGTTTTGTGAATGGGGCCTACTTGCGGTAAGACTAACCAATTTTCTTATATATATAAATAATTAACTTTTAATCATAAATATATAAGATATATTTTAATCTCATTAAAATATTTTAGATTTAATTTTCTAAGAATTTTCGTGAATTTATATATATTTTTCGAAAATTTCAATTAAATCTTTAAGCTGATTTAATTTATCTTTTAATTAACAATTAATTAAATTAATTAAATCTAATAAGGGAATCACAAAAATTAATCAAATTAATTTCCTAACCCTTATCCCTAGATCACAAAATCAGCATGCAAAGATAAGGGGATCCAGTTATTTAATTATCCAATAATTATCATAAATAACACCCTACTTATAAAAGGCAAGCAAATCAAGGGGATCCAAGGGGGTGGCGGCTAAGGTTAGGAAACCCTAGCCATGATTTCGACCAAGGCCTCTTCCAAGAGGTGTTTTTTGCAAAAACACTCAAGGAAAAAACAGTTTAAGCAATTTATATCAACACAAGAAAACAAGCTTATGCTCTGATACCACTGAAGGGTTTTCTAGCAAACAATGAACACAAAAATTCCTATGGTTCACATGCAACCCTAGAAAGATCTATGTTTTCTTCTATGAAGATAATAAACTAATATCTAAAGGCCAACAATAATTTCTAAAGTTTAAAACAAGAATTACCAACCTTTGAATCTTGTTCTTGAAGCTAGCAGCACAAGTGTCCTGCCTCAAATGCAAGTCACACCCAAAGCAATGGAGAAGACAGTTCAACAGAGTATTCTTGATGTAAAATGATGCAGAGAATGAGGGTGCCAGGTGCCTCCTTTTATAGCCTCCAAGGGTTACAGTCAAAACCCTAAGGAGCCTCCAAATGGGCAAGCCTGTTAACCATTTGGACAAGGCTTTCTTTAACCCTAATTAGGGTTTCGAGATCCTTGTGGTGGCACCACAAATCTCGCCACCTTTAACCCCTAGACTGGCCAGTCAATATTCAACTATTGAATAATTACAAAACCAGTCCCTGCACTTTTAATTAATTAATTTAATCACTGAATTAAATCCAATTAATTCTAGATTAAATCTTAATTAATTATTATAGTTTCTAATTAATATATTAACACTTAAATATATTAATAAACCATTTAATTAATTCTATTGATTTATTAAACAATTAATAAATCAACCTTTTACTCTATTGAACTCTATCCTAACCTCCAGTTATGAGGGCAACCCAAATGGACTTTGTTTCAATTAAAAAGCTAAATATAAAATATAAAGTCATGGCTTAGACACCTAATCCAACACATTGTACATTTCTAACACAGCCTACAGGTGGTGTTTAAAGTCTCCAGGAATAAGTCTCAAAGAAGGATATATAAAACTGACAAATCAGGTTGCCGATTCTTACTATTATTCGGTAATAATAAATCTTGTTGACATTACTCCCTACATTCCCTTCTCTCTAAATCTTCCCTAGGTTAGAACACAAATGAGTAAAAATCAAAAAAAAAATTACTGAAATAGAAAAATCCAACGTTTAGAGATAAAGAAACAGAGGTTGGGACGTCCGACTGAAAAACCATATGAAAAATATATCAAATTAGTCCAGCTGAACTAAATACATGGATATTGTAAAATGGAAATCGAGAGCATGGACGAACTTAATCTTACCATTGCAATCAGTGTATGACCGATTGTACAGCACACTTCCTTCCTCTGCTAAGGTTTCTGATAGAAAAAGTTCTGATTAATGAAGGCAAAATATTTATAACAAAAAGAAGAAAAATCACACTTGACTTTATATTACATTAATCATAACTTTGGTGAGAGAGAGAGAGAGAGGAGAAGCGTAACCTTGAAATGAGCTTCTTCCAGATATGCTCTTATCTTCTGGTGTAGAGAGCTATGGGATTAGTTGTGGTAGCTAGTGGTGACCAGTGTGGATGACAGAGAAGGTGGTGGGTGGTGATATGTGGCGGAGAAGGAGGTAGGTGGCAGTCATGTGGTGTGTTTGTCCGACGTAGGTGGTTAGGGCTCGCCGGATCGGATGGGGAAAAATGAAATAGAAAAGCTGCTCCCTTTAAAAGGGGGGAAATTAAAAGGCAATCCGCGTTGACGGATAATTAAGGGGGTTAAAGTTTCAATCGTCGCCAAGCTAAGATCGAGCTTTACGTAGAAAAATACTGGGTGGACTGGTGGAGGCCTGGCATGGAGGAGGAGAGAAAGACGATTCGATAGGGTTGATCTGCCACAAATCAAAACTTTTAAGTGAAATATTTCATAGATTATAAGAGTAAAATCTTTTGTTAACTTCATAGACACTGGAGAACACAATAACATTTAGGGCGGTAGGCATTATAGATAAGCCAGTAGCAACACGATGGTGGTTATCAGAAGCTCTAGAATGGCCATGGCGGTGGAGATAATTTTGAGTGGTGGTGATTGTGAAACCGGTGATGGTGGTGGTATGGCGACGACTGTGGTTTATCGAGAGCAGGGGTTCTTCCGGTCAATGTGAAGATGATGCGACAGGGAAGTGGTGGGTTGGTGGTTTAAATAAAATTAGAATCAATGGAGTAGAAATGGTAGATGTCTAGGGTTTTCAAAGAGAATGGGGATACAGAGGACTAAAGGGGATTGTTATCGGCGATTTTGGATTTTCAAATTTCAAAAATCAATCCCATAAATCACGTAGGTTGTGGACAGCTGAGAAAGGAGTTTGTTTCAGAAGTTGAGGGATAAGGGGACCGAGATTAAAGGATAAATAATGTGCTTCAAAACTTGTATTTTATGCATCTTAATTGAGACCTCTTAATAATTTAGAAACATAGATAGCATTAAATGTTTGTAAAGTGTGCAGGAAAAGTTATATATATATATATATATATATATATATATATATATATATATATATATATATATATATATATATATATATATATATATATATATATATATATATATATATATATATATATATATATATATATATATATAGAGTTAGTATAAAATGTGGATTGCAAGTATTGTGTGAGTGTGTGATGAAATGTGGAGCGTCAGATCGAAACGATCTACGGTTCTAGATTCAGGGTCCTAAATGTAAATATATAATAATTAATTAATCAGTTTTTACAATTAGACCCTTGAAAAGGGTATTTTAGTCTATTAATCAAGAATTAAAAATGAAAGTTCATTTATTATCTCCTAATTTGGTAGGATTTCATTAAATAATTAATTATGGTTTTAATTATTATAATACTTTTAAAAATCTATTACCTAATTAGTAATTACAACAATTATATTAAAAAAACTCAGATTACGCTGAATACATGTCGTGATTGAATCATTTTAAAAAACCACGATTTAATTCTGAAAGAATATTACAACCACTTATAATATAAACAACAACATTTACAATATTCTTGAAGAATATACACAACATTCAATACTAAACAATAATATATACAATATTAATAAACAATATACAAAAATTCTATATTAGGTATAAAAACATAAATGACAATGTACACATTCTGTGCGAATGAATCATAACCATCAATTTCAAAATGCATTCTGATGATTTTGTTTTTTAAGCCCAGTCTTCAAATTCTGAAAGAATATTGCTGTATCACTACATTCATTCTGAAAGAATATTCGTTATTTTGTTAGCTCAATCGTCAAATTCTGATAGAATCAAGAGTATAATAACAATGTACATTCTGATAGAATATTCATGTTGTTCTTGTTGACATTTCGTCAAACAGTTCACAGGCATGGTTTATGGTCTGCTCACAATCTTCGCTGCTTTCTCCATAGATTTCCCCAACCTCCTCGCACTTTCTCCGATTGACAACAATCCCTGTAGCTCCTTGTTTGATTCACGTTCCATCTCCTCTTCGAACCTTCTGTTTTTGAAAAAAAAAGTGCCAATTTGCTGAAAATTTGGGGACCATTAATGTAAATTGTGCATCTTCTTCCCCGTTTCTCTTCTACTGAACGCACAACACCAAAAATCACAAAAATAGAAAAATCGTTTCATTCAGTTATATATATATATATATATATATATATATATATATATATATATATATATATATATATATATATATATATATATATATATATATATATAAATTTTTTACTTTTTTGCATATTAATTATAACAACTAGGTCTTTGAGGGTATTTCCGATCCATGAAAACTCTTTCTACAGCGAATTGACTAAATGGAACACAATGTACAAAAGTTCGACGTGAATCAAAATAGAAGGCAGTGTTCAAGTGCAGCAATTAAAAAATCAAAATCAAATAAAAAAACAAGAACTAATAGAAACGGAAAAAGAAATTAGAATAATTTTTTAGATCAAGAAAATACCTCGTTCTTCGTGATTAAGGGCAACCGATTAGTGATGTCAGTGATGGAAAAGATCCTGGTATATGTATTTTAACGATCTTGATGTTGGTATTTGATGGTTTCGACTTCGGCTCACAATTCTTTTCCATCACCGGCTGTAGTTTTGCCATCGGATATCTCCTCTCCACAGGTGGCCGGCGATGGTGGTGATAGGGTTAGGCCGATGAAGACGTCTGGCCGTTTCTATTGAATTCGCAGCTAGGGAATAATATATGGAAATGAGATTAAAGATGCTATAAATAATGCATGATGTTAGGGGTTCCAAAAATATAGGATTTTATTTTTGTTATTAATTTAATTGAATACAAAATTCCAAAACTACCCCTGAATATTGATTGGTCCAGAATTTCTCATACATTCACACAATATTTAGTGTCCACATATGAACCTACATCTCTATATATATATATATATATATATATATATATATATATATATATATATATATATATATATATATATATATATATATATATATATATATATATATATATATGCTTTATAGATGTATTCTGTTCATAAAAAGTTGTATA
The DNA here is from genome assembly GCA_023525715.1 of Cichorium intybus. Taxonomy (NCBI): domain Eukaryota; kingdom Viridiplantae; phylum Streptophyta; class Magnoliopsida; order Asterales; family Asteraceae; genus Cichorium; species Cichorium intybus. The sequence goes on along the minus strand of CM042011.1, from coordinate 8,020,002 downwards.
TCTTAAAAATTAAGCAAGTTTACTTTATAAGTAGTAATAGATATAGAGTTTTATAACGAATTTCAAGAAATTAGTCAAATTTATAACCCAATCCTATCATTAATCTATTTACGTCATAAGCGAAAACACACATAGAAATCATAAAAGCCGCTAAAAGCCATGACCAATTTTTTTTTTTTTTGGAAACGGCAAATAGCATTAAAAGAACAAGCCAAAGACTAGCAAGCCACTAGCCAAAGGCAGAAAAAAAACACAAGAGTTACAAGCTATAAAAAGGCGAACAAAACCACTCAAAACTCCTAACACCTTTCTCCTTGCTTCTATATGAATACCAAGAGAGAGAAAGCGAGATCACCTCATCTAACAAGGAAACAGGGGAGGACACCTTACTGTTGAACAGCCTAGCATTTCTAGATCTCCAAATACACCAAAGCATACAATAAAGAACGGTAATGAATCTTTTACGTTTACGGGGACAATTTCCCCATCTAGCCCCATAGTCCAACAACTCCACAACATAATCAAAACCCCGAGGAGCAACACCACACCAAGCAAAAACAAGGGCTCTAACCTCCTACGCACCCACACAGCCAACTAAGGCGTGAGCCATGACCAATTAATTAACAAAAAAGTTAACGTAAAAAAAAGGTGAACTTTACCTTATACGTAGCTTTGACGAACCCTTCATATTTCAATACATTTAACTTTTGCATGGATGTTTTTGCACTTCTCCACACGTCCACACTATGGTCATGTGGTTTGTTGATTTTTATGGTTTTAGTTTAGACTTTTGTATTTTTGTATGAATAGTCATTTTGCAAAGGTTTCTTTGAGGATATGGTCTCTGTCTAAAATAAAATTTCAACTTTACCCTTTTAATTTATTTTTTCTCTTTTTACCCTTTTATATATTTTTAACAATTAAAAAAAATATAAAAACTCATTAACCCTACCCTAGCTCACACCCTTTATCTTCCCCTTCTTTCTCTCTCTCCAAAAACCCTCGTCTCACCGACCCCAGGATTTGTATGAACATAAATCGAATACTTATCCACATCTTGACCTTGAAAAAACCTCTCCCACAACGACAAGAATGGCAGAGGCCCCCTTGTCAAGAACATAAAAGCGACCTTAGGAACTCGATCAAAAGGGTACTTGGGTTTATCAGGCACCAACGAAGACCTCCAAAAGAGGTCGTTATCAGTTATTCGATGGGTCAGATTCTTAAGCATTCGAAAGCTTTCCATACTCAAACAATTGTCGTTCTTGCAATTTGAATAACTGCTATAGTTCTGATAATAAATAGCGGTTTTACCATAACTTGGCGCAGGAGCAACAACTGTGTAATCTGCGCAAAATTAATCTTTTTCTACTCTAACCCGCATCTTATAATTCATTAAATTAGACAAATAGAAAAATAGTATCTAAGATGTTCTCGATAAAATTAAATCGAAGTTGGCAAGTGACGCAAATTTTGTGTTGTGAACAGGGTTTGAACTTTGAAAGGGTTGCGTTTCGAAACTGTGATCGTGCTCATCCAATCTACATTATGTTGATGGAATTGCAGTTCGAATCAAAGTACAAGATCCACGCTAAATCGAGTTGTTGCGATCGGTGGGTAATTTTGAAGGGCAGAAACTAGGGTTTTGATGAAGAAGTGAGCTAGAACATCAAAATCAAATCTGTCCACAAGAATTGAAATCAAAGGCCGACCAAACATTTATAAAGATTTAGAAAACCCACAAAACACAAAAATGAGAACTTGTGTTTATCAAAAAGTGAGGGATCGGAAATCGAACGAAGATTCAGGGTAGAATAACGTACAAATATGTATCAAAATATGTAAATAGATAAAAAGAAAAAGAAAAAAGAAATTAAAAAGGTAAAATAGTCATTTCAGTTTGGACAGTGACCATATCCACAAAAAACTTCAGCAAAAGGACTATTCATACAAAAATGCAAAGGTTTGGACAAAAACCACAAAAAAAGCAAACCACAGGAACTATTTTTGAAGTTTTGTCTATAAACAACCTTCTAAACCATATGGAAAATTCTATTTATTCCCATTAAATCCTCCTAATTCATCTTTTTACCCACAAAATAATGACATGTGAAATCTATTATTCATCTCTCTTAATCTCATCCATTGTTTTTTGACATGTGTATTAATCTAATGAGTAGGAAGATAGGTAGGAGGATTTAGGAGGATATATAAAACCTTTCAAACCATACATCAAATAACTTCTTCTTTCTAACCTAAAAAGGGCAAGACTTGAAACCCATTGTGGCCTTTACATTGGGTACAAGGCTGCTTACATTTAATGAAGACCAAATAGAATTTAAGTGTGTGTATATATATATATATATATATATATATATATATATATATATATATATATATATATATATATATATATATATATATATATATATATATATATATATATATATATATATATGCCGATCCGGTGAGGACTCTAATTCCGGTGAGGACCGCGAGGACAAATCTAGACCTCTAATCTTGAAAAATGAGTGGTTAAGATTCAATATGAAAAAATTGATACATCTTAAAAGTTTGGGGGTTATTTGACTACAAATTAAAACTAGTGGGTCATTAACATAAATAAATAGATGTAGAATGTTAATTTAAACGAGACCCCACCCCCTTTTGCGACACTTGTCGCTTTCCCCACTTTGTTTTTGAGCCGTAATTTTTTTTCTTTGTATAAAAAAATTCTAAAAAAACCAAAGTTCTTAAAATTTAATTCTCTACAAAACAAACACCATCATGAAATTTTGAAAAAAATATTTTTTTTATTTTTTATTTTTATAAAAAATCCAAAAATAAAAAAATTCCAAAAATTATGAAACTTTAAGTGATCACTCTAGACATTATATTAGTAATTTGTAAAAAGAAGTTTTTTTAAATAAGGTTTTTAAGTGTACATTTTTTTATAAGCAAAAAAGCTCATCAAATTAGCAAAAAAATATTCATGATCCAAAAATATTAAGGATCAAAATATGTTTTATGATTCAAACGGTTATTAACTATATTTTTTATGAATTAAAACTATTATAATCCAAAAATGTTATGAATCAAACTTATTAGGATTCAAATTTTAAAATGATCCAAAAATATTATGATTCAAACTTATTATGATAATTTCAAGATACACATATTGTTGGATTAGGTGTCTAAGCCATGACTTTACAACTATATTTATCTTGTTAATTGAAGCAAACTCCATTTGGGTTGCCCTCATAGCTGGAGGTCAGGATAGAGTTCAGTAGAGTTAAAGGTTGATTTATTAATTGTGTAATAAATCAATAGAATTAATTAAATGGTTTATTAATATATTTAAGTGTTAATATATTAATTAGAAACTATAATAATTAATTGAGATTTAATCTAGAATTAATTGGATTTAATTTAGTGATTAAATTAATTAATTAAAAATGTAGGGACTGGTTTTGTAATTATTCAATAGTTGAATAAAAGGCTGGCCAGTGGATAGGGGTTAAAGGTGGCGAGATTTGTGGTGCCACCACAAGGATCTCGAAACCCTAATTAGGGTTAAGGAAAGCCTTGTCCAAATGGTTAACAGGCTTGCCTATTTGGAGGCTCCTTAGGGTTTCAGCTGTAACCCTTGGAGGCTATAAAAGGAGGCACCTGGCCACCCTAAAACCTGCGCCATTTACATCAAGATAAACTCTGCTGAACTGTCTTCTCTATTGCTGTGGGTATGACTTGCATCTGAGGCAGGATACTTTTGCTGCTAGCTTCAAGAACAAGATTCAAAGGTTGGTTCTTCTGATTTAAACTTTAGAAATTATTGTTGGCCTTTAGATATTAGTTTATTATCTTCATAGAAGAAAACATAGATCTTATTAGGGTTGCATGTGAACCATAGGATTTTTGTGTTCATTGTTTGCTAGAAAACCCTTCAGTGGTATCAGAGCTATGGCTTGTTTTCTTGTGAAATTGATATAAACTGCTTAATTGCTTTTTGCGTTGGTGTTTTTTGCGATGAACATCTCCTAGGATAGCCTTAATTTCGTGGCTTCGGCTAGGGTTTCCTAACCCTAGCCGCCACCCCTTTATTCCCCCCTGATTTGCTTGATTTACTTGCCTTTTATAAGTATGTTGTTATTTTGGTAATTGATTGGATTAATTAAATAACTAGAACTCTTATTTTTGGCATGTAATTTTCGAAATTGTGGGGCCTTAAATAGATAAAATTAATTTGATTAATTTATAATATCTATCTTAGATTTAATTAGTTTAATTAATTGTTAATTAAAAGATCAATTAAATCAGCTTAAAGAATTAATTTAAATTTTCAAAATTGTTTAAAAATTTGCGAAAATTATGAGATAATTAATTCTAAAATATTTTAATAAGATTAAAATATATCTTATATATTTATGATTAAAAGTTAATTATTTATATATAAGAAAAATTGGTTAGTCTTACCGCAAGTAGGCCTCATTCACAAAACTGTCCTATAAAGAGGGTATAAGGCGACTGCCTATAAAATGGCTGTCTAATGGGTATCTACTCTTACCCACCGCTCTCCTGGTCAGTCGAGTGTCGTTAGCCGAACGGGTTTGATAGAACCGCTAAGCCTCTTAAAAGTATAATGCTATAATTGAAAGTACTAGAACCTTAATCAAAAGCCCAATCTAGTTACTTTAGGATAAAAATGTGAATTGGTGCTAATCCATGGAATTGCACATTGCACTTTGTGGAACGTTGGTGGAGGGTGTGTGGTTTACCGGCACACCAACTGGGGTTCGCAAAGAGTTGCAATGGGTTTCTCGATTTTGTCATTATTAACGGAGCGTGTGTGGTTAACCGGCACGTTAATTAGAGATGGCAATCGACTTCGAGAGTACCAAGCTAATTTGCATGGTTATTCACACCCGGTTTGTGATCCTCGGCATCCCAGTCACAAACAGTGGGGCACATCCGAGACTAACATGCCATTGAATAGTTCAACGTGTCTCAACAGATCTAGGAATTTCATAAGATGAAATTGATAAGTGTATTATCTACCTTAATGACCATTATGTTGTGATTACGGCATCCCTCTTCACACCATAGTTGGGGTATTTTGGGTCCTAGCCTTAATAAATAATATATTGGGTAATTATATAAAGGAAAAACTAAACTAATAAATTCTGTTTATTGTAGATGTCTGAACCAAGTGTCTATTCTCCTCCCTCTCCTCCTTCACCCATTTCTGAGAGCATCAGAAAGCACCTGCTAGATATGGAAAGGCTGACTGGCCTTAACTGTAAGGAATGGCTTCGCAATTGGATACTGGCTCTCGGCATTGAGGGCAAGCTTCATCTCACCGAGTATCCGATCCCGGTTCCACCGAAACAAGTCATCATAAAGAGCCTTTATGATAAGCATGACTTATTAGTTGATGAATCCGAAAAGATTCGTGACCTCATGCTATTGACCATTGACCCCGAGTTCCACAAGGATTTTGAATCCTTGGGGCCATATGAGTTAATGCAATCGGTCGAGGAAAGGTTCCGAAAACCGGTTGAAGAGGAACGAGCTAGGATCTTCAAAAGACTTGCAGAGTGTAAGTTAAAAGAAGGAAGTAGCATCGATTCGCATGTTCTTCAGATTGAAGCATACATAGGCGAATTGTACAAACTTGGTTATTCCATGAGTCCTGAGTCGAGTGTTAACACTCTACTCGCTTCACTGACTAGTAAGTACGATCTGTTCATACAGACGTGTAGAAAGGAAGACCAGAAAAAGACCTTAATGGAAATGCGTCCACTGTTGACTTTGTACGAGTCACTCTTGGAAATGCATAACTCCAATGGTTCAGCTACCTCTGGATTAAGTCCAGTGGAGAGACACAGCAAGAAACAATCCAGATCGTCTGGATATGTCTTGAGCTGGAAATTCACAAAATCGGATACAGTCGCAGAAAGATTGGAAGACGCTCCTAGGTCAAAATCTTTTGAAAGCTCAGGTATATCTAAAAACCTTAAAACTCCTGTTCCATAATTCCTTGATGCATAATGTGATAGTCACATTTTGGTTTGTATGTAGGGAATCAGTAGGGTACGGGACATTGGTGCATAGGAGCACATTTGGATTGGATTTCCGGCTCATGCAGTTTTGAAGTTTAGTTAGATATTGAAATATTGTTATTAGCTTTTAGATGCGTATGACATTGTCCATCATATAGTACATTGCGCAAGGATTTTTGTTTTAATAAAATTGTCAATTTTCTTTTAACACATGTTGTTTGAAATATCCTTGAAATGTTGTATGATTGTGTTGAATGCATAATTAGTAATAACTTGAATGTTGAATGCATCCAAAGTGTTTGGATCTTAGGAATTGTGTCCCTTATGATTGTTAAGATGAATATTATATGAATCAATTCAATCAAAAGTCCAGTTGGACAGGACTTTGGAATCATTTGACTTAGAGTCACATGATGAATTGAGTTCTTAATGTGTTAAGAAATGAATCAACCAAAGATCCAGTTGGACAGGACTTTGGAATCATTTGACTTAGAGTCAGATGATGATTAAGTTCTTTATAAAGCACATGTAGCAAGAAATGAATCACCCAAAGATCCAGAGGATAGGATTTTGGAATCAGTTGACTTAGAGTCAACTGAAGATTGCAAGTCTTGAACAGAATTAACAAAGTCATAAGTTTACATAGAGATGTAAAAGAGACTGAGATTAGAAGCAACGAACACATCAGTTGCTGTGTATTGCTCGAATCTTCGAATAGAACACAATTGTTTGTACTTCACAATATTTGTCAGTCGGTATGAAGAATATTACCTCGCTTATCAGAATAAGCGATTGGATTGAATCTTTGACCAGTTCAAGGACTTCAAAGGAAGTACAAAACCCACAGAACCTGAGTGACAACATAAACTGGGAAAATGTTTCACAGTTTATTTCCTTCCAATAACATTTATAGTTATAATGTGTCTTAAGGAAGATGATGGAGCATTGGTCGAAACAGTTCGATCCTTAATGTATAAGATACATTGCAAATTAGGTTCCGATACATTGAATATTAAACCAGTCAGACCATATACCTACCACATCTTTGACTAAGTAGGTTTTGCAGACACTGTCTGAAATGTAAAGCTGGGATTGTCCCACTTGTACATTAAAGGTCCAGGGTCTTGTAGTGTTCGTCCGAACCTCATGACTAGCCTAAACCTAATCAGAAATGTCGTTTCACTGGCTATCCCGCTGTACCTGGAAAAGAAAGAGCTCTTTTAGAAAGAACTCATATTCTAAGGAGACAGTGGGAGTTTGGGACAGTCCTGAATGAGTTCAGGATTAGCCAAGTGAAATAACCTTTAGTCATCGCTAGGCTTAGAGCAGAAATCAGATTTCTGTTTTAATACTGACATAACCTTCTCTTGACCAGTAGTACTGATCACCGTCATAAGTAGTTATGATCGGGGTGACATACCGAATAGTGGTAAAACACTATAGTTGGTACGAATTTTCAATCCGACTACTTGGAAGCATTGGTGAGCCCGGTTGCTGCCAATTAAGAGAACCTTAGGACGAGATACAGTCTATGTGACAGTTTGATTGATTTTACAACTGGTCTTAAAACCAGTGGGAGTAATCATCAAAAGAAGCCAACATGGACAGAAACGTACCTTCAGAACATCTGGTTGAGTGAGACGATACTCAGAGTCAAGTAATTGACTCCGAGAGAAGCACTCTCAATAGAAGATGAAATCTGAAAGGATACTGCATAATGTAAGTCGTTAGTGGAGCGCGTGTGGATCACCGGCACACTAATGGGGACTCACAAAGAGTATGCCAGTTTAAAGGTACGTAGGCCCGGGATTACCCCATGGGCATCTCGCAAGAAAGGATATTCAGATTCTCGAAATATGCCAAATGATTGGATTTTGAGAATGGGCTGAAAGATTTCCATTAAGATGTCAGAAAGGTTTGGATTCACAAAATGTGCCATAAGCTCTGGATTTTGTGAATAGTCTATAACCGTGTTGAAGCCAGTGGGAGTGTTGTTGTTATCTATCTTCATATGTGTGTCACATATTGGTTTTAGGAAACGGTTTTTTTCATTACAAAGTGTAATGACTTGGTGTTAAGAGACGGATCGCTATGAAAGACTTAATAAAGATACGGCATGCTCGGGGTGGTTATAAATGTCTATGAGATAGATCGAAACTCTGCCAAGATGATCTTGATGAGACTCAAGATGCATGGCTCAGGAAAAGAGTTTCCTATCATTGCAAAGTGTAATGATTTGGCATACAAAGAAGGTGCAGCATACTCACATAATCCATAAACATCTATCAGATAGATGTTGTCATCAGTATAGACCTGGCCATAATAAGCATGATCTTGATAAGATTCAAGATGCATGAGAAAAAGTCTCCGAAAGGATATAGTTATTAAAGGTCGTGACACAAGGATTATGAGTAATCCTAAGACTCCAAAAGGATTTGGAATAGGACTGGATCGAATCCAACAAGTTTCTTGGATCGATCAGAAGTGTCATGAACATGTCTTGATGACTTAATGCTTAGAGCATACTGAGTCAGATTCAGGATATGACCTGGCTGGGAATACTTAATGGATTTTGTACATACGTGAGAAATCATTGGAAAATGATTGGGGTGAATGTTGATAACAATTTGAAAAGAGTTTTTCAAATAAGGACTTAATGGTTAAAGAATTTCGTTGGCATTCCGATGGAGCGCGTGTGGCTCACCGGCACATCGTAACACCTCGAAATAGTCTTAGGGTGTAGTCATGTGGACTAAAGATCCCGAGAACCATGTAAAGTCACAATACATAGAATGGAGTTGTTAGTGAGAATGACAGTATGACCAAAATTGAAATATCATCGGAAGGATATCCGATCGTATAAAGTGTATAAATGTATAACATTTGAATACATAGAAAGAGTGAAAGGTCAAGTAGACATAGATACATAACACGAATTAAATAGTTTAAAAGGAATCTAGAAACCGATAATAGTTTATGTAAAATCCGACTTGGTGATTACCTCGTGGAGACTTGGTAATTAGGCAATAGTAGCCACCAGTCAGATTTTAAGTTTCAATTTTGCATGTTTCACTTCCCGAATAATTTGATTATTCAAAAGGTCCACAGTCGCTCATACTTTTCGGGAGTAAGTATGAACGAAGACTGTCGTGAATTGGTTTGTAGATTGTCTAAGGAGTTAGACATTGCAGTAAGACTGCTACAACGTTCATGAGTACTTAGAAATAGAGATTTGAGTATTGGATAAACCCGCGCTCAATAGATTGCTTCATGGATTACATCACGAGCAATGTTGAGACGATAATATCGTATGATCTTGAAGTGGAGACATATGAGTTGAAATTTACGAGTCGGTTGTGCATTGATGATGCAAAACGCATCGGTAACTCGATGATATAAAACGCATTGTTGTGTACGATTTGATAAGTAAAAGACACAACCATATGAGTCAAAGCTTATTCGTTCCTTGACCCTGATGGGAAACAGATATCTGTAGGCCGCTCGATGATTTTGAAGTTGACTTAAGTGCTGGCCAGCCTGGACTAAATTGATGTGTTCAATTAGAAGTCCGAAAGTCATAAGTAGAATCGGAAATCGGGAAACAGAGTATCGGATAGAGATTGATCTCAATCCATGTCTCGTGTCTGAAAATATCTTGTTGGACGAAGGATCATATGATCACTTATCTATGGACAGAACTGACTGGGTCAGAGTTCAGCAGCAGTTTCTAGGAAGCTGTAGGTTGTTTATTAATCAGAAGATAAATTAAAGTCATAGACTTATCCAAGTGGGAGACTGTTGGATTAGGTGTCTAAGCCATGACTTTACAACTATATTTATCTTGTTAATTGAAGCAAAGTCGATTTGGGTTGCCCTCATAGCTGGAGGTCAGGATAGAGTTCAGTAGAGTTAAAGGTTGATTTATTAATTGTGTAATAAATCAATAGAATTAATTAAATGGTTTATTAATATATTTAAGTGTTAATATATTAATTAGAAACTATAATAATTAATTGAGATTTAATCTAGAATTAATTGGATTTAATTTAGTGATTAAATTAATTAATTAAAAGTGTAGGGACTGGTTTTGTAATTATTCAATAGTTGAATAAAAGGCTGGCCAGTGGATAGGGGTTAAAGGTGGCGAGATTTGTGGTGCCACCACAAGGATCTCGAAACCCTAATTAGGGTTAAGGAAAGCCTTGTCCAAATGGTTAACAGGCTTGCCCATTTGGAGGCTCCTTAGGGTTTCAGCTGTAACCCTTGGAGGCTATAAAAGGAGGCACCTGGCCACCCTAAAACCTGCGCCATTTACATCAAGATAAACTCTGCTGAACTGTCTTCTCCATTGCTGTGGGTATGACTTGCATCTGAGGCAGGATACTTTTGCTGCTAGCTTCAAGAACAAGATTCAAAGGTTGGTTCTTCTGATTTAAACTTTAGAAATTATTGTTGGCCTTTAGATATTAGTTTATTATCTTCATAGAAGAAAACATAGATCTTATTAGGGTTGCATGTGAACCATAGGATTTTTGTGTTCATTGTTTGCTAGAAAACCCTTCGCATATGTTATGAATCAAAACATTATATAATAAACTTTTAATATTCAAAACTTATAATGATCCAAAAATGCTGTGAATCAAAACTTATTATGTCCTAAATATTATCATTCTTAAGTATAATGATCCAAACCTTATGATCCAAGATTCAAAACTTGTTATAATCCAATATCCAAAATTTGTCATGATCCAAAATCCAAAACATGTTATGAATCTTATGTCTAATAATCCAAAACGAGTTAAAAAAAGACAAAAACGAGTTTTAAACGAAAAAAATATTAGAAAAATCGTAAAAAAATAAATGAAAAAGGACAAAAAATACTTAAAAAATAGAAAAAAATGAAAAATGAAAAAAAAAGCTAAAAAAAACTGAAAAAATAATAATAATAACTAAAAATCGAGTTTATTAAAAACTAAAAAAATATTTTAAAAATTAAAAAATTAAAAAAATTAAAAACAAATAATAAACAATAAATAATAAAATAATAAAAAACCCGGCTAAAGTATGTTGTGCGTACCTGCGTAACATGTGATTATATCATCGGGTCCGTATTACGTTCCGTGCACGAGCGCTACATGCGATTACGTCAAATACAATAATTACGTTTGACGTTATTGTCATTTACGAAATGATTGTACGAGAATTGTCCTCACCGTCCTCACCAGAATTGGAGTCCTCGCCGGATCAGGACCCTATATGTATGTATGTATGTATGTATGTATGTATGTATGTATGTATGTATGTATGTATGTATGTATGTATGTATGTATGTATATATATATATATATATATATATATATATATATATATATATATGTATATATATATATATATATATATATATATATATATATATATATATATATATATATATATATATATATATATATATATACTAGTTGTGAAACCCTTGTATTACACGGTTTGATTAAAGAAAAATGTTAAATAAGAACATCTAAACATCAAACATTGTACTAAATTAAAGTAAATATCATATTATCTTAAAAATAAACAAAAACACACAAAATTGAGAATATAGAAATGTAATAGAAATATATAAAAATAGAATGCTATAATACACAAATAAATTGAAGTACATTGCTATATCTTGCAATTAGTGCTTAAAAAATCTCGATTTACCATTGGGAAAATACAAAAATACCTAACATATATTCACAATTGCAATTGATTTTTGAAATTGTAAGACGAAATTTGGGGTTAAACATTTAATTGACAGTTTCGTATTAATAAAAGCGTAATTAGGGGAGATAGAATTGTAACAGCTAATTGTAACCGATAATTAAAGTGTAGTAATGAACAAAGTATTTTATTTTTTTTTAAGAAATTCAAAATCATGAGAAAATGACATGTGGCCAAATGAATGTAATGGTGACATGTGACTTTGAATTATTATTTATTAGGATAGAATATATATATATATATATATATATATATATATATATATATATATATATATATATATATATATATATATATGATTGTATATATATGATTATATATATATATATATATATATATATGATTGTATATATATGATTGTATATATATATATATATATATATATATATATATGATTGTATATATATATATATATATATATATATATATATATATATATATATATATATATATATATATATATATATATATATACACAATCATATATATACAATCATATATATATATATATATATATATATATATATATATATATATATATATATATATATATATATATATATATATATAATCATATATATACAATCATATATATATATATATATATATATATATATATATATATATATATATATATATATATATATATATATATATATATATATATATATATATATATATATATATATATATATATATATATATATATATATATATATATATATATATATAATTATTATATACAATCATATATCCATATTTAGATTTTCAGCAAATGGATTTATGATTTTGAAGAGTAGAGGTATTAGAAGAGCGCGTGATTGACGTGCTTGCAAAGTTTCCATATATACATTTCACTACCTTCCCAATACCTGTATGCAACACGTTTCAGAGACAGGGACAGGTGCCCCACAACATCATGTTTTCTTCTCTCCATTCAAGATCAGTCCGATTCACCACCACCGCCATCGTTCCCTAATTATCTCCATTCAATGTCTAAATTCTTTCTCTCCTCTTCCTCTTTCTTTCTCTAAAAATGGTATATGCCCTCATCTTCTGATCTATTCCTCTATTAGTTTCTCCTTCTTCTGTGCTGGTTTTTGAAGACACACACGAATACATGGAAGCGGCATCACTTGTTAATGACAAGGGCTTAGAACCCACCATTTTGCTCTTCATTTTGCCTCAGCCTCGGCCAATAGGATCAACCGCCGTTTCCCCCTTTTGGTGTTTGGCCGCCTGCTTCACCAGCCACCTTGGGTGCCACCTCCTGCTTCCCTTTTGCTGCTGAGTCATACCGTTGATTTGAAGGATGGTTTGGTTTGCTCCATCTGTCTCCATTCTCTTTCTCTTTCTCTACCGGGAGAACACCGGGCGATGTGCACATGTGTAGAATTTTGTTCGTAAATGCAAATGGTCATCAGTTAGGGTTGAATTTGTTCGTTACGGCTTCAAAACCATCTCCGACTCTTGATGTGTATCTTCTTCAACTTCAACTATAAGACCGTCTCTCAAATTTTTTAAGGTAATCCTCCTTCCCTTCTATCCATGTTTCATATTCTTGATTCTTTGTTTGTTTCCCTCTATAACCATCGTGCTCTTTTCTCTACATTCAGGATCAATCCGATGTGTCACCACCGCCAGTCTTCATCTTCTCTCTCGTTGTCAAAATCGGTTAGCAACGAACAATCTTTGAGTGCTTGATTCACAGCTCCAACATCAATATGAAAGCCCTAATATGATTGAGGTTCATTGATACTTGAACTCATAAAAATTGGTTGACCGATTAGGTTTTCTCCTTGATGTTTTGTGGTGGCGGGTTTGACAGTGGTAGAGATGGAACTGAAGAATGGAGACAGAATCAAGACTTAATTACACAGATGTTGTTTCCTCATCCAGGTAAACTTTATTGGAGAGTTATTACTCTCATCTTGCATAATGACTTGGTCTTATTGTCAACATTTATCGCAAATACCATCCCTTTTCTAGAGACACGTCACTGTTGAGTTGAATCTACAGAACACCGGAAGGTTTTTAAGTTGTAATGATGTGAGTACTTTAAATTGTTCAATTTCTTAAAATCTTCATTTTTCTACCTCTGGCCACTAAGTTGTTAGCGGCACTAATGAGATAAAGGCATTGTTGAAGCTGTATTAATACCCGTGAACCTTTGTGTTGAATCCACTATTACATGGCTATAGCACGAATTTTGGTTTTATCCACTGTGCTTCAATTCGGATTGTTGACTGATCTTTAGTTGAAATTCACTAAAAAACAATGAGTTTGTTTGGGTTTTTACAGATTAGATTTTTGTGTTTTCTTCTCTACACAATTTTGACATCTGTGCATCTATCTAATTGTTGCAACTTTAAACATTTTTTCTGATTCTTTATTTACATCTATATCGCTTCTTTTGATTTTTTTTAAATTTAATTTAGCCTAAATTTCAGGGTTTCACCTTCAATTTTACATTATGATGTTAAAATTCCCTTCCATCTACGGATTCAAATTTAGGAAGAAATGGGATCAAATGGTTTCAATAATGTAAGGTTTACTTATTTATGATCTAATTTTATTTGTAATTTCATTATTCAATTACTTAGCCTCTCTAATACATGCAATTATCTTTCTGTGTTTTTTGTGGCATTCTAATTTTAATTTAGGTTTAATTTAGATCAAACCCACAAATTATATTAGAAAAAGGAGAAATCTTGATGCTTACCTTTTTGTTTTTAAGGTGGGTCTTGTGATATACAATTTATGAGGATTCTTCAAGTGCTAGGTTTCCTCATCTGGGTGGTTAATGAAAAAAGATTACCCAATATTTCTAAAACTTGTTTGACGTTGGATTATGTATTTGAATTATTTGATGTCTTATTAAAACCAACTAAGAATTCTATTGTGTTTCTCTTGACAGCCGAAAGAGATGAAAGTCAAGGGAATTTTTGTTGATTTTGTTACCTAAAGTCTTCTTTTAATAGCCATTAACAAAGAAGCTTGGATGGTTTTAGAAGATAGAATCTGATTTCAGTTACTGCTAAGTCATTAATGAGGAGGTAATTATATCCCATATAACTTCTTTTCTTTAACCTTTGTGCTTATGTTCAATTATGAAGCGTTTTTAATGGATTAAATCAAATCAGGTTATGTGGTAAAATGTAGTGATTATTTATCCTGTCAATTCTTTTGTTCAATTTACTTTGCGTATAGATAATCATCACATACATATTTATCTCGTTGACAATTAGGTTTTCTACTATTGGGTTCTTAAATAATAAATCTGATTGTAGTTCCGGTAATCTGTTAAATCCTTCTAGATAATATACTATAAGATTTGACTTACATATGCTTCTTTAATTAAGGCATGAATTAGCGTTGATGTGTTATATAAATTGACCTATTGTTTAATCTGAAAATTATTAGCAATTTGATGTTTCTAACTGTGTATATAATTTATTTTATCAAATTAAAGACAGTTTTAGTTAAAGCAGAGAATATGTAGGTTCAATAGGCAAGAAGTTGGTCCCAGTGGGTTATATGCTTTGGTATGGAAATATAGCAACATATTTATTTTAGAATATAAGTTTTCAAGTAGTGGTAATTTTTATGAAGAGCTACATGAAATGAACTACCATTTGAATTGATTTCAATTAAATGCGGTGTTGCAACGTATTCATCATATACATAATATTCTTCATCTAATTTTTTTATATGAATTGGTTCCAAAAGAAAATTTTACAATATTCACCCCTAATCTTTCTTTCTTTAATCACAAATCATCTTTTTCTTTTGTTTGAATTATTTCTATCCCTCACTTATTATATAAAGTTTCTTGTAGGATCAAAGCCTTTTCCCTTTGCTTCCTTTTATTGTTTAGGTGCTATATGCTTTTCAATTA
Organism: Cichorium intybus; assembly: GCA_023525715.1. NCBI lineage: Eukaryota > Viridiplantae > Streptophyta > Magnoliopsida > Asterales > Asteraceae > Cichorium > Cichorium intybus. The sequence goes on along the minus strand of CM042011.1, from coordinate 8,004,285 downwards.
GAGTCTATTTAGGAAAAATTATTGATACCATCATGAGTTGAATATTGATGTTTATGCATTACACCAAGCAACTCGCTTCCCCAAACCCCCTTCTTCAGGTAATGGAATTGATTATCGGTTTCTAAATTTCTAAATGAGTTATATTGATATCTTAGTTTCTTTATGGATCAGTTAAATCCATCATTAGCTGAAGGGTACAAATCCACTCAGATTTGGTAACATTTATGGTAAAAAAAAAAAGTCTGGTGTCAGTACTAACTTGCAGCAAATTTACTCGACTTCCCCTTATCGCCGGTTTCCCGGTGCTAACGCCACTCAGCCCTTCCCGCTTTTCTATCTTCCATTATTTTTCTATTTTGAAGCTCTATTTAGATTATTTACGGTTTTAATTTTTGTCATTGTGGATTATAAAAGAATTTGGATTTTATTTTTCCTCTGATTTGGGTCAATTTGGAGCAGTATGTGATGGATGATCTTGAATCTAGAATGAAGATTTCAATTCTAATCGGAGACCTGATAAGAGGAGAGAAAGTATGGAGCTTCTTGAGCAAATTGATCGTCTCATTTTGAGAACCATTCGTTGGGTATTTTGCAGGTGAATCTATTAAAACTTATTGTAAAAAGTTGATTCAGGGTGAGCAAATTGATCGTCTCATTTTGAGAACGTGGACTTAGTTATATGCTTTAGGTGATCCTTTTTAAAACTTTTGTATCTTTTTCAGCTCCCTCTAAATCTCTCTATTTACTGGCTTATGTTTTTTATATCGGTAATTTTGATTGTTTTGGTTGGTCATGCAGACAACATTAAGTGTTTCCTATCACCGTTTCCATTCAAATAGACACAACAGAAGACGGCAAAACAAAATCACTCTAGGAGAATATTGTAGGACAAGTATGAGTTTTAAACCCTTACACTTATGGTTATATTGACGGGTCAATGTAAGTATTCTTCTCATTCTCATTTGTAACGCCCAGTTTCAACACAGAGTATACCCAGAAAATTTTTCGCATTTATAACATAAATAGTATAAATGGGTACTCGTGTGCTCCGGAATCTACAAGAAGTTACCATCGAGAATCGTCCCACGATCCGAGCCGGGCGCTACAACCGCTAACCTGCACACAATACAACACAAACACGTAAGCTACAAAGCTTAGTGAATAACAATATAACGACATGAATATCTCGTGTTAAACGTAATACATCACCCAACTCGTGGGTGTAGTTATCTCCTGTAACCATTTATAAGTACTGGTTAATATAAACATATCAAACCAGTTATATTTCATTATTAATAACTACAAATATTCTTTCTGTAGTTGCACTGGTATCTACCGATACCTAAACCACTAAAAACAATCACGGTGTAATACAACTTACACAAGTATACACCTAACCGTCAACTCGGTATCACTACTCGGTAACACCACACGGTACTTCGTCATACAAATTTTCAACATGAAATCTTCTACTTTACAACCTTTCTGATCGTAAGCCACAAGAGCTTTATATCCAACTCTTCCTCATCCTCTATAGTTTCGAGTCGCTAAGACTCGTTACTGCCATTATTGTAGTGTGAGCACAAAAGCTCTAATCACTTATGTTAGGCAATTAAGCCCCTTCTCTTAGCCACGTAGGTCAATACACGTTTCACAAAGATTCTTACCATATGTTAAGTTGTTAAACCCAGCCGCAAGGCCATTATGAACCACAAGGTTTCTGCAATATATCGGGGAATTAACCCCAACCGCTTAGCCATAAAGGCTATTATACTTGGACGCTAAGCCCAATCTCCTAGCCGAAAAGGCCGTATATTTGGATATCAAATCCAATCTCTATACAAATAAATTCTATGTTTGCTCTACACTTGGGTATCAACCCATCACATGTAAACACATAAGGCTCACAACATATCCCGATCTCGTATAGACTCACGGCTTATCCGGTCTTGTCTTTTCACTGACTCACGGCTTATCCGGTCTTGTCGTTTCATTGACTCACGGCTTATCCGGTCTTGTCCTTTCATTGACTCACAGCTTATCCGGTCTTGTCATTTCATTGACTCACGTCTTATCCGGTCTTTGTTGGATTAGGTGTCTAAGCCATGACTTTACAACTATATTTGTCTTGTTAATTGAAGCAAAGTCCATTTGGGTTGCCCTCATAGCTGGAGGTCAGGATAGAGTTCAGTAGAGTAAAAGGTTGATTTATTAATTGCTTAATAAATCAATAGAATTAATTAAATGGTTTATTAATATATTTAAGTGTTAATATATTAATTAGAAACCATAATAATTAATTAAGATTTAATCTAGAATTAATTGGATTTAATTTAGTGATTAAATTAATTAATTAAAAGTGTGAGGACTAGTTTGTATTTATTCAATAGTTGAATAACTGGCAAAGAGAAGTCCAGGGGCCAAAAGTGGCGCCACCCTTGGAGGCTTCTCTAGGGTTGGCGAAAACCCTAATTAGGGTTTAGGGATCTGGTCCAAGTGGTCAACAGGCTTGCCCACTTGGAGGCTCCTTAGGGTTTCAAGTGTAACCCTATGAGGCTATAAAAGGAACCCTCTGGCTCCCCATTATTCACGCCAACTTCAACCAAGATTACTCTGCTGGACTGTCTTCTCCATTGCTGTGGGTATGACTTGCATTTGAGGCAGGATACTTTTGCTGCTAGCTTCAAGAACAAGATTCAAATGTTGGTTCTTCTGATTTAAACTTTAGAAATAATTGTTGGCCTTTAGGTTTAGTTTATTCTCTTAATAGAAGAAAACATAGATCTTTCTAGGGTTGCATGTGAACCATAGGAGTTTTTGTGTTCATTGTTTGCTAGAAAACCCTTCAGTGGTATCAGAGCTTAAGCTGTTTTCTTGTGAAATTGATATAAACTGCTTGTTTGATCAAAGGGTTTTCGAAAATAAACCCTTGGGAGGCCTAATTTTCGTCCATGGTGGCTAGGGTTTCAAAACCCTAGCCTCCCCTGCCTTATCTGCGAATTGCATGCTGCCTAGAATACTTGGTTGTTATTTTTGGTAAATAGATCTTCTGAATAACTTGAACCTTTATTCCTTGCATGTTAATTTCGAGTTTTTGGCTAGGGTTTCCTAACCCTAGCCGCCACCCTTGGTCCCCCATTGATTTGCTTACCTTTTATAAGTAGGTTGTTATTTATGGTAATTATTGGATAATTAAATAATTGGAACCCCTTATCTTTGCATGCTGATTTCGTGACCTAGGGAAAAGGGTTAGGAAAATTAATTTGATTAATTTTTGTGATTCCCTTATTAGATTTAATTAGTTTAATTAAATTGTTTAATTAAAAGACCAATTAAATCAGCTTAAATAATTAATGAAATTTTCAAAAAATAGATAAAAATTTGCGAAAATTAAGAAATAATTAATTCTAAAATATTTTAATAAGATTAAAATATATCTTATATATTTATGATTAAAAGTTAATTATTTATATATAAGAAAATTGGTTAGTCTTACCGCTAGTAGGCCTCATTCACAAAACTGTCCTATAAATAGGGTATAAGGCGACTGACTATAAAATGTTAGTCTAATGGGTATCTACTCTTACCCACCGCTCTCCTGGCCAGTCGAGTGTCGTTAGCCGAACGGGTTTGATAGAACCACTAAGCCTCTTAAAAGTATAATGCTATAATTGATAGTACTAGAACCTCAAACAAATCCCAATCTAGTTACTTTAGGTTTAAAAATGTGAATTGGTGCTAATCCATGGAATTGCACATTGCATTTTGTGGAACGTTGGTGGAGCGTGTGTGGTTTACCGGCACACCAACTGGGGTCCGCAAAGGCTTGCAATGGGTTTCTCGATTTTGTCATTATTAACGGAGCGTGTGTGGTTAACCGGCACGTTAATTAGAGATGACAATTGACTTCGAGAGTACCAAGCTAATTTGCATGGTTATTCACACCCGGTTTGTGATCCTCGGCATCCCAGTCACAAACAGTGGGGCACATCCGAGACTAAACATGCCATTGAATAGTTCAATGTGTCTCAACAGATCTAGGAATTTCATAAGATGAAATTGATAAGTGTATTATCTACCTTAATGACCATTATGTTGTGATTATGGCATCCCTCTTCACACCATAGTTGGGGCATTTTGGGTCCTAGCCTTAATAAATAATATATTGGGTAATTATTTAAAAGGATAAATTAAACTAATAAAATTCTGGTTATTGTAGATGTCTGAATCAAGTGTCTATTCTCCTCCCTCTCCTCCTTCACCCACTTCTGAGAGCATCAGAAAGCACCTGCCTAATATGGTAAGGCTGACTGGCCTGAATTATATGGTATGGCTTCATAAATAGAGAATAGTTCTTTGTTTTGCTAGCAAGCCATATCTGACTGAGTGTCCGCTCCCTAAAGCATGACATCACACAGTAGCTTGTGATGAGCATGACTCCTTGATTGTTAAGTCAAGGAAAGTTCGTTACCTAATACTATTGATCATTGACCCCAATTTCCGCAGGAATTTAGAATTCTTAGGGTCAGATAAGTTAACACAGCTAGTTGTGGAAAAGTTCCATGAACTGGTTGAGAAAGGACGAGCTAAGATCTTCAAAGAGTTTGAAGTGTGCAGGAAGTAGCACCAGTTCACATGTTCTCAAGACTGAGAGACACATAGGTGAACTGTATATATTTGGTCCCCTTTTGATCGGGAGTTAAAGCGTTAGCTCGACTCGCTGATTCGTTCATCCTGATGTACAGGAAGGGAAACCAGATAAGACAATCGTGGACATGCATTCAATGTTGACTCTGTATGAGTCGTTCATAGAGAAGCATAGTTCCATTGATTCAGCTGCTTCGGGATTGAGTCCAGTAATAGGACACATCAAGTAATGGTCCAGATCGTCTGGACCGGTTCCTCGATGGTTCAAACTGGGAATCCACAGGGTGGGACACAGTCACGGAAAGATTGGAAAATGCTCCGAAGCCGAACAGTTTGGCAACTCAAGAATATCTTAAAACTCAGAACATCTGATTCTTAGTTCCTTGATACAAGATGTGTTTCTCACATTTGCTCTGTATGCATGGACTCTGTAGGATGTGGGATGTTGTTGCATAGGAGCATATTCAGATTGGATCTGAAGCTCATGCAGTTTTAGAGTTTAGTTAGATGTTGAAATCATGTTATTAGCTTATCAGATGCGTATGACATTGTCTATCATATAATACATTGTTCAAGGATTTTGTTTTAATAAAATTGTCAATTTTCTTTTAACACATGTTGTTTGATATATCCTTGAAATGTTGTATGATTGTGTTGAATGCATGATTAGTAATAACTTGAATATTGATACATCCAAAGTGTTTGGATTTTAGGAATTGTGCTCCTTATGATTGTTAAAGTGAATATTATAAGAATCAATTCAACCAAAGGTCCAGTTGGACATGACTTTGGAATCATTTGACTTAGAGTCACATGATGAATTGAGTTCTTAATGTGTTAAGAAATGAATCAACCAAAGATCCAGTTGGACAGGACTTTGGAATCATTTGACTTAGAGTCAGATGATGATTAAGTTCTTTGTAAAGCACATGTGGCAAGAAATGAATCACCCAAATATCCAAAGGATAGGATTTTGGAATCAGTTGACTTAGAGTCAACTGAAGATTGCAAGTCTTGAACAGAACTAACAAAGTCATAAGTTTACATAGAGATGTAAAAGACATTGAGATTAGGAGCAACCAACACATCAGTTGCTGTGTATTGCTCGAATCTTCAAATTGAACACAATTGTTTGTACTTCACGATGTTTGTCATTCGGTATGACGAATATGGCTTCGCTTATCAGAATAAGCGATTGGATTGAAACCTTGAACAGTTCAAGGATTTCAAAGGAAGTACAAGATCCACAGAACCTGAGTGACAACACAAACTGGGAAAATGTTTCACAGTTATTCTCTTCCAAGAACATTAATAGTTGTAATGTGTCTTAGGGAAGATGATGGAGCATTGGTCGAAACAGTTCGATCCTCAATGTATGAGATACATTGCCAATTAGTTTCCGATACATAGAATACTAAACCAGTCAGACCATATTCCAACCACATCTTTCGACTAAGTAGGTTTTGCAGACACTGTCTGAAATGTAAAGCTGGGATTGTCCCACTTGTACATTAAAGGTCCAGGGTCTTGTAGTGTTCGTCCGAACCTCATGACTGGCCTGAACCTAATCAGAAATGTCGTTTCACTGGCTATCCCGCTGTATCTGGAAGAGAAAGAGCTCCTTTAGAAAGAACTCATATTCTACGGAGACAGTGGGAGTTGGGACAGTCCTGAATGAGTTCAGGATTAGCCAAGTGAAATAACCTTTAGTCATCGCTAGGCTTAGAGCAGAAATCAGATTTCTGTTTTAATACTGACATAACCTTCTCTTGACCAGTAGTACTGATCACCGTCATAAGTAGTTATGATCGGGGTGACATACCGAATAGTGGTAAAACACTATAGTTGGTACAGATTTTCAATCCGACTACTTGGAAGCATTGGTGAGCCTGGTTGCTGCCAATTAAGAGAACTTTAGGACGAGATACAGTCCATGTGACAGTTTGATTGATTTTACAACTGGTCTAAAAACCAGTGGGAGTAATCATCAAAAGAAACCAACATGGACAGAAACGTACCTTCAGAACATCTGGTTGAGTGAGACGATACTCAGAGTCAAGTAATTGACTTCGAGAGAAGCGCTCTCAATAGAAGATGAAATCTGAAAAGATACTGCATAATGTAAGTCGTTAGTAGAGCGCGTGTGGATCACCGGCACACTAATGAGGACTCACAAAGAATATGCCAGTATAAAGGTACATGGGCCCGGGATTTCCCCGCGGGCATCTCGCAAGAAAGGATATTCAGATTCTCGAAATATGCCAAAGGATTGGATTTTGAGAATGGGCTGAAAGATATCCATTAAGATGTCAGAAAGGTTTGGATTCTTAAAATATACCAAAAGCTCTGGATTTTGTGAATAGTCCATAACCGTGTCAAAGCCAGTGGGAGTGTTGATGTTATCTATCTCTATATGTGTGTTACATAATGTTTCTAGGAAACGTCTCTTTTGATTACAAAGTGTAATGACTTGGTGTTAAGAGACGGATCACTATGAAAGACTTAATAAAGATACGGCATGCTCGGGTGGTTATAAACATCTATAGGATAGATCGAAACTCTGCCAAAATGATCTTGATAAGACTCAAGAATGCATTACCCTAGGAAATAGTTTCCTGTCATTGCAAAGTGTGATGATTTGGCATGAGAGGTATGAAAGGTGCGACGTACTCACATAATCCATTGACATATATCAGATAGATGTTGTCATCAGTATAGAACTGGCCATAGTAGGCATGGTCTTGATAAAATTCGAGATGCATGGAAAAGAGTATCCGAAAGGAAATCATGACACAAGGATTATAAGTAATCCTTAGATTCCAAAAGAGTTTGGAATAGGACTGGATCGAATCCAACAAGTTTCTTGGATCGATCAGAAGTGTCATGAACATGTCTTGATGACTTAATGCTTAGAGCATACTGAGTCAGATTCAAGATATGACCTGGCTGGGAATACTTAATGGATTTTGTACATACGTGAGAAATCATTGGAAAATGATTGGGGTGAATGTTGATAACAATTTGAAAAGAGTTTTTCAAATAAGGACTTAATGGTTAAAGAATTTCGTTGGCATTCCGATGGAGCGCGTGTGGCTCACCGGCACATCGTAACACCTCGAAATAGTCTTAGGGTGTAGTCATGTGGACTAAAGATCCCGAGAACCATGGAAAGTCACAGTACAAAGAATGGAGTTGTTAGTGAGAATGACGGTATGACCAAAATTGAAATATCATCGGATGAAGTGTATAAATTTATAACATTTGAATACATAGAAAGAGTAAAAGGTCAAGTAGACATAGATACATAACAAGAATTAAATAGTTTAAAAGGAATCTAGAAACCGATAATAGTTTATGTAAAATCCTACTTGGTGATTACCTCGTGGAGACTTGGTAATTAGGCAATAGTAGCCACCAGTCAGATTTTAAGTTTCAATTTTGCATGTTTCACTTCCCGAATAATTTGATTATTCAAAAGGTCCACAGTCGCTCATACTTTTCGGGAGTAAGTATGAACGAAGACTGTCGTGAATTGGTTTGTAGATTGTCTAAGGAGCTAGACATTGCAGTAAGACTGCTACAACGTTCATGAGTACTTAGAAATAGAGATTTGAGTATTGGATAAACCCGCGCTCAATAGATTGCTTCATGGATTACATCACGAGCAATGTTGAGACGATAATATCGTATGATCTTGAAGCGGAGACATATGAGTTGAAATTTACGAGTCGGTTGTGCATTGATGATGCGAAACGCATCGGTAACTCGATGTTATAAAACGCATTGTTGTGTACGATTTGATAAGTAAAAGACACAACCATATGAGTCAAAGCTTATTCGTTCCTTGACCCTGATGGGAAACAGATATCTGTAGGCCGCTCGATGATTTTGAAGTTGACTAAAGTGCTGGCCAGCCTGGACTAAATTGATGTGTTCAATTAGAAGTCCGAAAGTCATAAGCAGAATCGGAAATCGGGAAACAGAGTATCGGACAGAGATTGAATCCATGTCTCGTGTCTGAAAATATCTTGTTGGACGAAGGATCATATGATCACTTATCTATGGACAGAACTGACTGGGTCAGAGTTCGGCAGCAGTTTCTAGGAAGCTGCAGGTTGTTTATTAATCAGAAGATAAATTAAAGTCATAGTCTTATCCAAGTGGGAGACTGTTGGATTAGGTGTCTAAGCCATGACTTTATAACTATATTTATCTTGTTAATTGAAGCAAAGTCCATTTGGGTTGCCCTCATAGCTGGAGGTCAGGATAGAGTTCGGTAGAGTAAAAGGTTGATTTATTAATTGCTTAATAAATCAATAGAATTAATTAAATGGTTTATTAATATATTTAAGTGTTAATATATTAATTAGAAACCATAATAATTAATTAAGATTTAATCTAGAATTAATTGGATTTAATTTAGTGATTAAATTAATTAATTAAAAGTGTGAGGACTAGTTTGTATTTATTCAATAGTTGAATAACTGGCAAAGAGAAGTCCAGGGGCCAAAAGTGGCGCCACCCTTGGAGGCTTCTCTAGGGTTGGCGAAAACCCTAATTAGGGTTTAGGGATCTGGTCCAAGTGGTCAACAGGCTTGCCCACTTGGAGGCTCCTTAGGGTTTCAAGTGTAACCCTAGGAGGCTATAAAAGGAACCCTCTGGCTCCCCATTATTCACGCCAACTTCAACCAAGATTACTCTGCTGGACTGTCTTCTCCATTGCTGTGGGTATGACTTGCATTTGAGGCAGGATACTTTTGCTGCTAGCTTCAAGAACAAGATTCAAAGGTTGGTTCTTCTGATTTAAACTTTAGAAATAATTGTTGGCCTTTAGGTTTAGTTTATTCTCTTCATAGAAGAAAACATAGATCTTTCTAGGGTTGCATGTGAACCATAGGAGTTTTTGTGTTCATTGTTTGCTAGAAAACACTTCAGTCTTGTCGTTTCATTGACTCACGGCTTATCCGGTCTTGTCATTTCATTGACTCACGGCTTATCCGGTCTTGTCGTTTCATTGACTCACGGCTTATCCGGTCTTGTCATTTCCAAAACTGTTACAAGTTATAAGAGTTTAACCAATATTATATTTGGACGATGAGCCCAATCACTTGGTCATAAAGGCTCAACACCACGACTGTAAGGTACTCATGCCCAATAGTCCCTGCATACCTGTAAAATCACAAGTATCGTATATACTACATCATACTACATATATTTCACCATATATATATATATATATATATATATATATATATATATATATATATATATATATATATATATATATATATATATATATATATATATATATATTCATTTTACATACTTCTCTATGGTTGCTAAGTACCCTTTAAGCAAACCAACAGTATCCTAGTTGTACCTATTCACAAAGTACTCATCTAGTGATACATAAACTTTACTTCAAATGAACACGAGGTTCTCATCTTAATGTCGGTTACTTCACATCGTAACCCTAAACTTCTAACACATATAATCACATAGAATTATCTATGTGTCTACATAATATACATGTAATTTACTACATGTATTATCTTGTATATGACTACAAAATTCACCTGTAATAACAGGTTATTTCTGATACTTGATACACCCGGATTACATAGTATTTATACATAGTAATCTTTACATACTTGTAAATCAATCTAGCAACATATACACACATAACATGTTACAACTAACATGTAGGTAGAGTTACTCACCTGGTTTGAAGTTCTAATCGATCCTAGCTAGAATACCATAGATGCAAACAATCCTTCAAAGATTTCCAGCACCTACATAATCATATACACACCAACAAGAGGTGAATATCTTGTTTTTCAACCATCCGAGCTTGAAATTTGATCACAACGGTCAAGGCTCGGGATTAGAAGCGTTTCAACACTTCTAAACAAGTGTTATCTACTCAATTTCCAGCTATTCACAGGGAGTACTTCACAACTCCTCAAAATCAACCCAAAACGATCAAATCAATTCATACAAAAGGCTAGAATCATAAACCTGTTGGATTAGGTGTCTAAGCCATGACTTGTAATTGAACTTTTATCTTATGGTTAAAAGCAAAGTCCATTTGGGTTGCCCTCATGGGTGGAGGAAAGATAGTTCAGTAGAGAGAATAGTTGATTTATTAATTGTATAATAAATCAATAGAAAAATATATATATGGTTTATTAATATATTTAAGTGCTAATATATTAATTAGAAACTATATTAATTAATTGAGATTTAATCTAGAATTAATTGGATTTAATTTGGAGATTAAATTAATTAATTAAAAAGGTGCAGGGACTGGTATGGCATTTATTCAATAGTTGAATAACTGGCCAGGAAAACCAGGGACCAAAAGTGGCGCCAACTTGGAGGCTCCTCCAAGGGTTTGGCGAAACCCTAATTAGGGTTTGGTAAGCCTGGTCCAAGTGGTCAAAAGCCTTGTCCAATTGGAGGCTCCTTAGGGTTTCAGGTGTAACCCTAGGAGGCTATAAAAGGAACCCCCTGGCACCTCATTCTTCACGCCACCTCTCTCTGGATTTACTCTGCTGGACTGATTCTTCCATCCCCTGGGTGTGACTTTCATCTGAGGCAGGATAATTTTGCTGCTGCTTAAAAGGATCATAAGATCTAAGGTTGGTTTTTCTTGATTCTTCTTTAGAATTGAATTGTATCCTTTAGGTTCTTAGTTCTAATCTTCATAGAAGAAAACATAGATCAATATTAGGGTTGCATGTGAACCTTAGGTTATTTTGTGTTCATTGATTGCATAGAAACCCTTCAAAACCTTACCTCCAATAAGTGAGATATCGAAAATTACTTCAATCCTTCACGTTCTATCCTTCCGATTTGGTCCTAATATGAAGAGGGAATGTTTTCTAGGTTTGAGAGGGTTTTTCAATCGAGAATCCTCAAGAAAAATGGCTGATATCGCGATTTAAACAAGTGGGGTCGGCACGAAACCCGACCCGGGTTCCAAAACCCGATCCTGGTCCTCGCACAGCACGACCCGTGCTGACAGACCCGACCCGTGCTCCTGGCTGCTGTTTTCTTCCGTCCGACAACCCGACCCGGTTTCCAAAACCCGGTCCGGGTTTTATGCAACACGACCCGGGTTGAAAAACCCGCTCCGGTTTGACGTTGTTTCCATTTCGTTGAATGTTTAAGACTATAACACGACCCGGGTTCCTCCAAATTGATCCTAAGTGTTGATTTTCATTTTCAACTTGACCCGGTTTAATTCACACGACCCTAGTTGCTCGTTTTTAGCGTTTTTCGCACGAAAACTCTATCTTAAAGGTATCCGAACTATCCAAACATCTATAACCTTATTTTATATCGTAATCACACCATGATTAACAAAAAGTTACTTATCAAAAGTAACGTGGTGTTACATCATTGTTCTAAATGGTTTTCTTTATGTTGAAGAAAAATTTAAACAATTCTATATATCTATTGCTATAGATCTGATGTCATTTTTGGTAATTCATTTATTAGACCTAACAAGAACAAAATCACGTACTCCGAAGGCTTCGGGATCGAGGTTCAAGTACTTAGCCGGAAAGGCAAGTCGCGATGCCTCTATGTAGACCATCACGTTTTCTGGCATGAATGTAATAATAATATTTTTTAAATGGAATAAAAAATCAGTCTTTTTCATTTATCTTTAATTTTTGAATTGTCACGTAAGACCATTAAGGGAGAAGATCGACAAACTGGTCAGCTAAGGGGTTTCAGATTCATCACTGTTGTCATTGACACAATTATTTCCAAGACACATGTCATCAACAGGTAACAAGGGAGTAAATTCAGTGGAGTGCCCAGTTTAACAGCTTCGCTTACCGCTACGGAACCGGTTCATGTTTGATCCATACATGTCTTTTAATTTTTGGGCAAACACAAGTAGCAATATACTTCAATTTGTTTGTGTATTATAGGATTCTACTTTTATTTTTTACCTAGTTATAGCATCATACTTCATTTTTTTCCCTATTAGGACATTGGACTGTGAAAAATTCACCCAATTATAGCATTGCATTTTTTATAAAGATCATCTTCGTCTATATTCATGGGTCGTGCTTAGCACGGCCCTAAAAATTACCTAATATATATATATATATATATATATATATATATATATATATATATATATATATATATATATATATATATATATATATATATATATACTAGTTTAAAGCCCGTGTAACACACGGATGAGGATTAATTAAAGTATTATAATAAGAAAATGTTTGGTTTTATATAATTCACAAAAATATATTTTTAAATCATTTAATTTAATATATATATATATATATATATATATATATATATATATATATATATATATATATATATATATATACACATATGGACTAGGTTATAATAAGAATGACAATTATTGTGTTACCTTGTAACCAAGGTTGCAAAACTCGTTGTTCGCTACCCGTTCGGCCGACTGGGGAGTAGCGAGTACTTGGTCTAGGCGGGGAGTACTCGGATATATATATATATATATATATATATATATATATATATATATATATATATATATATATATATATATATATATATATATATATATATATATATATATATATATATAATTTTTGTGTTTTGTGAAGCTTTGATAGTGAAAATTTGTGTAATTTGTATTACGTGATGACATGGCCGGCGATCTTTTAATTGGTAATGAATATTAATAGTATATCTTATTTACAATAGGTTGTTATAAATTACTCCTAAAGTATAGAAAAATAATATTAATACATTTGATTTTATAATGAATTGAAAGTGGTGAGAGTTCCTCCGGTGACAACTTACGCACCAAAAGATATCAGTTTCCAAATCTATAAAAAACATAAAGCTCGACATCATCACAGCAAGTAACAAACAAATCAAACATGTAAATGGTGGGGGTTTGTGTTTTGTAGTGTGTAAGAATAATAGAAAGGAATAAAAAGAGAGGAAACAAAAGGTGAAGGTATCGTTGGCGTCCCACATCGCCAGGAGAAGATAAAATATGAAGGGAGAGGAGGTTATAAAAAGACTAAGCTAGGATTGCTCTCCACCAAAGAAATCTGGGTTTATTTTAAACCATCCGATTCCATTGAGCCGGATAGTTTATGTTAGCCCGATTTAGATATGTTTTAACCGGTGAAGTCGGGTTTTGACTAGTCCAAGCTGGTTAATTAGTTTATTTAGTCCGAATTGGTACAATTTGGACCGAGTTTGGTTCGAGTTGGCCCATTTTGGACCGAGTTTGGTTTAAGTTGGGCCGAGTTGGTCTGATTTAGACCGAGTTTGATTAAAATACCGAGTTTTCTATCCGAGTAGGTCGACTCGCCTCAGTAGAGGTCCGAGTCCGAGTTACCCGCCGAGTCGGCCGAGTTTTGCAACACTGCTTGTAACCAAATCCTGGCCATCAGATTTCATTCTCGTAACAATGAAAAAAACACATTCTTAACAGAATAAGTTTTTGACATAATGAGTTTTTACCATTCTTAAAAGAATGAACTAAATTTTGTACATTCTTAAAAGAATGTGTTTTAAATGAGTGATCCAGATTGAGTTTTATGGTTACACAATACTTGTATGGATATATTTGATCCTAGTCTATATATATATATATATATATATATATATATATATATATATATATATATATATATATATATATATATATATATATATATATATATATTTGAGAGACAGATATGTTATATTATTGATACTGAATTAGCAACAATATCTATATTCATCTCAACTAAAAATATATCCACAGATTTTGAAAAAGTTTATCTATAAGTAAGCGAGTCCACCTCCGAGTAGAGTTCCAATTCCACGAAGTAACCCTTTGCTTAATGTTGTGCCTGGTATGCGTATTTATTAAAATGCTAAAATAATCATAGAATAATTCCAATTGATTTACATAATTATCTTTGATTACAAACCTGCAAAGAGCTCAAAGATAACCTCAACAGTCATGATAGCCCACAAGTGTCTGGGGACATTTTAAGGTAGGGCCTGCTGGGCTTGCTTCTCATGAGATTGGGTAAGGGAATCGGAAATGGGCTCATAAACCGGGCGGGATTTTGGGCACACGGAAAAGGGGAAGTGGATGGAGGTGCATTTTTTCCAACTTGCTCAAAGAGAGGATCGAGGATATAGAGAAGTGAAACCAACACCAAGGCAACTCCTACTTTGAAGCTGTGAATGAGGTTTTTCATGTCGTGCTTATAATTTTTGGGGATATGAAAAAACAGAGTTGAAAAGAAAGAAGGTTTCTTTTTGTTTCTGTGGCTATGAAAAGTTTCGTTTCTAATGGAAATGTACAATCTTTGAACTTTAAAAAGAAGTGGTAAACTTCTAGGAAAAGATAATATATTAATATAAATTTTATTAACCAACATCGATGATAAGTTTTTAAATGATAATCTATTAAAATAAATTTTATTAACCAACATTAATAAATTATTTGGTTTTTAAAATTGCTATCGATATCTTTAAATTGAATGTAGTTAAACAATTTTGGGAGAGGCGTGAGATTATGATGGGTTTTTAGCAAAATATATAAACGTGCAGATAAGATTTAAATTACAAATAATTTATGAAATTTTATAAAAGGCTATGTTAACGAATGGTCATTATCTTGATGTTTAAGGGGAAGTCGTAATTATATATTAGTTATTTCAATTTTTAGCATAAGCTAATAAATTTATATTTAGAACGTTGTCTTAGTTAGTTCACTTCCGAATTTTGAAAACGACGTTGATCTGACATTATAGGATTAGGTTGCGGAATTTTGAAAAACAAAGAAATCGTATAATTATCTCCTAATTGAGAATGCATATAAGACTGACACGTGGATGAATGAGCTTAAAATAGTGCCAAGTGGCACTAACATGCCTTCTTTATTAGTATGTATGTATGTATATATATATATATATATATATATATATATATATATATATACATATACATATACATATACATATACATATACATATACATATACATATACATATACATATGTATATGTATATGTATGTATGTATGTATGTATGTATGTATGTATGTATGTATGTATGTATGTGCGTGCGTGCGTGCGTGCGTGCGTGCGTGCGTGCGTGCGTGCGTGCGTGCGTGCGTGCGTGTGTGTGTGTGTGTATATATATATATATATATATATATATATATATATATATATATATATATATATATATATATATATATATATATATATATATATATATATATATATATATATATATATATATATATATATATAACTAGGTTCCGTTGAAAATTAAAAAAATGTTGATATCAAGAGACTAAATCTTGATCACATATTTTTCATGCAGCTTCAGTGTTCCAGCACTGCTGGCAGATTAACATTTTAACGTCAGAATAAGTATATTATTATTCACATATGATTGTCACTTCCCTCATCACCTTCATCACCACTACCTTTATCACCACCCATCTCTACCACGTCCACCACCGCCGCCACCTCCCCCACCAGAACCACAACCAGAACCGCCACCGCCACCACCGTTAATACCGCTTCCACCACCACTACCACCTCAGCCACCACCGCCATCACCACTGCCACTTTTATCACAACCTCCACCACCCATACCGCTGCTATCATCACCCACCGCAACCACAACCACCTCTATCACTACGACCGTCACCACCACCTTCGTCAACACATGCACTTCCACCATCTCTACCATCAACACACCTGTTATTGCTGCCTCTGCCATTTTTACTACCACCACCACCACATCCATATAAAATCCATGATGATAAAAAAACAAAATGGTTTTTTAATAATCCGTATAAAATCCATGATAATAAATTAAAGATCGATTTAAATCTCATGTCTGATATTTTTTTTAAACGTACTAATTAATTAGTAATATATGAAGAGATAAACAGTTCGAGTATTGGCGTTTATTTTTTATTCGCCATCTTTACTTTAGAAGTCAAATTTATAATATGTGAGTAGGTACGTAATTGTCAAACTAAATTTGTTTTATTCATTGTTATTGTTTAATTAATTAGTAATATATGAAGAGATAAACAGTTCGAGTATTGGCGTTTATTTTTTATTCGCCATCTTTACTTTAGAAGTCAAATTTATTATATGTGAGTAGGTACGTAATTGTCAAACTAAATTTGTTTTATTCATTGTTATTGTTTAGACCCATTTTCACGTGATATATATAACATATGCAACTGCAATCAAGAGATGGGTCAGTCTCACCTAATCAGATATGGTGTAGAACTTGATATTCTCGTATAATCTCACTTAAACAACGATAAAAACAAAGAAAAATATTGGATGCATATACCTACGTGGTACTTTGTCCACCAAAAAAGAAATAATTTATTTTTGGCAATACAGTGCACGTACATCGAACATTTATTGGGATGGCAAAAAATACCAAAAAGTGTCTGATACAATGTTTTAAAACTTACTTTTTTAAGTTTTTAGTTGATCGTTGTATGGTGATCTGGTTACAGGTTACCAGTGAATTGGTTTTTCTATCGGATCGATCCAACCATTATAATATTTATAAAATTATAAAACAGAAATAATATAATTCCATCTTTTAGGTATAATTTTTTTTGTCTAGTTTTTATAAACAAACTTTATTAAATTCGACAAATCAATGATGACCAATTTTATAGGCTTGAACTTTGAACTCCTTTTTTTTAAGCCATAATTCTAATTTTTTTTTCAAACTTAACAATTCCAGATTATCAATCTAACCAGGTTTTTAGAATCGAATGGTTTAATCCAAGTCTGAAATTGACATTTAGCCCGCTTTATTCACCAGGTTGACATATAGTTTAAAACATAGACACCTTTTTTTATTTATGTTTTCAAATATATTTATCGTATTAAAGTTCTGAAAATCATGTTTTTTAGTTTACTCACGATTATTTAAAAAATTCGCGGTTTTCAGTTTACTAAGTTGAGACAACACGCGAATTCGCGGCTAACTTCGCAGGTATATTTTTTTTCCTTTTTTTTTTTTGTTTTGTGGTAATAAACAATATTTTGTGTCAAAAAAGTATTCTCGTGAATCATATATCTTTTTCGGACCTTGAAGGATATTTTGTAATTAAAGCATATCAAGTAACCATATAAATAAATAACATGTTAATATACTGAATAACTCGATGGCATGTTACATTTTTCATGGATTTGTAACTTTACTTAATGCACCAATATTATAGCTATGGGAAAAGGATGCATGAATAATTAAAAAGAAATTAAAATATCCATACTGTGAGACACTTATTTTACAAATATAGATGGCCCGATGTTTACGTGATCTTTCATTCTATTAATTTTTTATACAATGTTTGTGATTTGAACCAAAAGTAAATAATGATACTAAATAGTATTAAAAAAGAGAAATCTAGCTAAATCTTTAAATTATTTTTTTGAATAAATAACCAAAAACTTAAGAAATAATCCATATAGCCAGATGGACCTTTAAGAGTTTAGGTAGTATTCGATACATGAATAAGATAGGACTGAACGGGACGAGACCAGATTGAACTGAACTGGGGGGTATGAGTGTGGGTTGGGTGTGGTTGTAGGTGGAGGGGTGGGGATGGGGGTTGGGGTGTGGGTGGGGTGGAGTGGTGATGTGGATGTACGTCTGCGTATATGTGGGGGTAGGGGTAATGGAGAGGGATGGGGTGAGGGGTGTGGATGTGGGTAGGTTGGGGATGAGGATGAGGTGTGGGGGTTAGGGTAGATGGGGTGGGATGGGGTGTTGGTGTGGGTATGAGTATCGATGGACTATAGATGAGAAACGGGTAAAACTAATTTTTGTCATTTGATTTCTTGTTCCACCGTTTTGTGTAGGACTAAATTTAACGAATCAGTCTTATTTGACTTAATCATTGTTCGAGTCTCGTTCACACCAAACATTACTTCAAAATAATTTGTTTTGTTCTGTTCCATCCAGTACTACATACCAAATGCTTTTATGGGCTGCAATTTTGTCATTTGAGTTGTGATTTAGCCAAAAGCATAAAAAATATTTCATGTTGTGTGTTTTGGCCTGATGAAATGACAGTTGGCATCCACCCATCTATGATTTCCATTTACCAAAATCTACGATTTCCTCAGCCAAAATTTATCACTTCCCTTTTTGAAACTCTAACAACTTGACTACGATTTATGACATTTTAACTACAGTTTCTGAAATTTTAAACAGTTTGACTATGATTTCTAATATTTTGATCATGATTTCAGATAGTTTGAATGACAAAAGTACATAAAAGATTTGCAAAATATAGCTTTATCTAAACTAAATAAGAAAACAAAACAAGTTTTTAAATCTGCTTTTAACTTAAAAACAATGAGTTGTTCACATTCTAGTGACTTCTTCGTTATTAGCCAAAATATTTTAGGCATTTCATTAAGAATTACAGAATACAACTTTCGACAAACACAACTTTTAAATATTACCTTGTATTTTCCAACATCTTGAAATGCTCTATATTCTAGCGATAGTTGATGATACTGATGTCTATCACTTGCTCAATGTAATTCAATATGTTAGAAACGTTGTGCACTGGTATATGGTTGAAGGTGATGGTGATAGTTGATGTAGCAGAAGTGGAAAAGGCTATTGTAAGAATAGATCTAACTAATTAGGGATCAACAATCCAAATGTAGTTTTATCTCTCCCCGTATATCTAAGTATCATAGGGTTCCTGAAACTGTAGTACAATTACCGATTTTGAACAATGTCTATACATGATGATAATCATTATTAAGAAACACTTCCTTTCCGGAACGATGCCATTCTAGCACCTTACGGGGATCCGGTAGATATTTGTTTATGATTATCCAACTTAGAGTGAAAAGTGTTTAGGAAGGTTTTCGGTACAAAACAATCAAATCTACAAAAGAAATGTTTGAGGTTGTTTGTTATTTAAAATTTTTTATTATAAAAAAACTCAGAAAAAAATATTCTTCAAAAATTATGAAAATTTAAAGACTACTTCTACTCACTATACTAGTGACTTTGTAAAAGGAATTTTCTAAAAATAAGTTTTTAACGTGTTCATATTTTAAGTTTAAGAAATATTGGTTTTTATAAAATATAACGAATACTTTTTTATCCAAATTCAAAAAAGCATTTGATAGAGTTCTTCGTAATACTATTTTAATGAGTTTGTAAAAGAAAGTTTTTAAATATATTATTGTTAAGGATATGAACGTTTTGTTTAAATGATTTGAACTTTTTATAAAAAATAGGTAGTGAAAATTTTCGTTTCTTCAAATTAAAAACCTTTTTAAAGGTTTATTATATATCATATATTATGAACATTTTGATTTTTTATTTAAATAATATTGTTTAGATACCAAACTTTATTTTGAAAGATTACAAGTCTTTAAAAAAAAATTTTGAACATAATATGATCCAAAAGACGATGATTCAAAAAATTTATTATTTAAAAAAATTTATGATTCGATATTTAATGATCCTTAATTTGTTATGATCAAAAAATATTTTGATTCAAATATTTTATGATCCTTAATTATATATTTTATGATTCAAAATTAAATGATTCAACATATATAATGATCCAAAATTTGTTATGAACAAAAACTTTATTTAATTAATATATTATTGATTCAAAATAATGTGATTCAAAAAATGATATGATTCAAAAAAATCTTGATCAAAAAATGATATAATTCAAAGATAGTATGACCTGAAACTATTATGATGCTTAATTTTTTATGATTCAAAACTTTTATAAATTTCAAACATTAAAAACTCGAACCTATATTAGTTTAAAAATATAAAAAAATCAAAAAAAAAAAAACAAAAACAAAATAACGCTAGTAACTTCAAATATGTGGTAAAAAATTTAAAAAATAAAAAAACGAAAAATCATAAAAAATAAAAAACCAAAAAAATAAAAAACCAAAAAAAATAAAAAAACCAAAAGTAAAATAAAATAAGTGAAAACGGAGTATATATGCATTTAAAAAAAATTAAAAATTAAGAAAATTAAAAAACACGAAAAAAAGAGAAAAATCCACTTAAATAACGTTCCATGAACATTCGTCGCATGCGATTAGATAATCGAGTCCGTATTGCGTTCCACGGATGTGCGTCGCATTCGAATGATTCACGTCCAAGTATTGTGTTTAACGTTTGTGTCGTTAACGAAGTGAGTGGTGGAGAATTGTCCTCACACAGTGCCGGTCCAAGTCGATTTGAGGCCCCGGACAAAAATAAAATATGAGGCCCTTAAAAACCCGAATGGTGAAATAAAAAAATGTCACTTCCTAAACTAGAACCCGGATCATCTAAGAAAAGGCTACGCAGTGTCTATAACCAAGTGAGCTATATATATTTTTATGTCTTTATTGAATAGATTAATATATAACATATGTTAGAAAGTAGAAGTTGGGGCCCTAAACTTTGACGGGTCCTGGGCGGTCGCCCAGCTTGCCCACCCTATTGAGCCGGCCCTGTCTTCACAGTCCTCATCGTTTTTTGAGTGTTCACCGGATCCACACCTTATTAACATTCTATTAGTTATAGTCGGTTCGGTTCGGTTATATATGGATCGGTTTCATATAAAAACCAAAACTGAACCATTAGCAATCGGTTAATGAAAATCAAAAACCACACCACCGTTTTCAATAATGGTTCAGTTTTAATGGCTCGATTATATTGGTTGATTCAGTTATGGTTCGTTTTCGGTTATTATGGTCACCCCTGTTAGAATGTATTAATGTTACAATACACACAATACTCATTAATATATTAAGGATGAAAAAAATAATGATTTTTGGGAAGTTATGAATACTTAATTGACAATTGAGATCGGCGATTCTGCACATTTTAAAAGTGTTCGGTAAAGTGAACTTTAGGAGTTTAAATGTTCAAAAGTCACTTCAATGTCTAATATTCATATTGCATTCTAAGGCATAATATTCAAAAGTTTAGAAGGGACTTCAATTCGTGGAAATAAATTAGGCATCGTTCGTCATATTAGGTAGATCAAACTAGTTTTATATAAATATACACTATGTATCATTTAACTTGCAGTATATCATATTCTAAGCTCTTTAGACACTCATATAAATTTTATTTGACGTCAAAATTAACACAAGATTGTCACAGATGATGTCAAAAATACCAAAACTTAGTATATACACTACAAGAATTAGTGCTTTTAACGACGCCCCCTTTAGGGGCGACACGAGCTTTAGGGGCGACACCAAACCTGAGGAGCCGAGTGTCGCCGCTAAAGCTCATGTCGCCCCTAACGGTGTCGCCGCTAATACCTGGATCCGATCGTGTCCACCGTTTGAAATCCTAGCCATCGAAACCCTAGCCAATCGGACGGTCAAAAATCAGGCGGGAGATTTTCCCTCCTTGTGAAATCACGTGTCGCCCCTAAAGGTCCTTGTCGCCGCTAATGAAGTCGCCCCTACTACCACTATCCGGCCTTCCCCACTCCTTTCAATCCAGTCCATTGAAAAGCCAGCCAATCAGACTGTTATGGATTATATAACTATTTCTGGATGTTGTTTAAATTTCTGCATTTTCTAGAACCTGTCTGAATTGATTAAGAGCTTCTGTATTAAGAACTTAATGAAAATAAGGAAAACAGAAAAAAGAAAAAAAAAAGCTATTAGGGGCGACAGTTTTAGGGGCGACAAAAGAGTATTAGCGGCGACACGTATTAGCAACGAACGCTTTAGTGACGGTGAACCATAATGGTGACGAACGCTTTAGTGGCGACATTATAGGGGCGACTTAACAGTATTAGCGGCGACACTTTTAGGGGCGACACTGAAGCATTAGCGACGAAGCTATAGCAGCGACTTTTTTAGGGGCGACATGTCGCCGCTAATGCCTTTAGGGGCGACAAACTGGACTATTAGGGGCGACATATGTCGCCGCTAAAACCACTAATCCTTGTAGTGATATGCTACTGATCATCATCTCCTATTTCATGAATCACAAATTTTCCATGAAATGTGTGATTATTTTGTTATACTTGAAAAAATGATGATTCGATGTTATTATATTCTCTTTGGTCATTTTTTGTGATCCCAACATATATTACAGGTATGTGCGGTTGTCATACGAAAATTAGAATCGTTTTTGGTGGACAAATATATTGAAGAATGCATCCACACAATATTTTTTCTATATTAATGTTTTCTCAGTTTGATTAGGTTACGAACACGTCTATAATATATAATTAGGTGAGACGGATCATCTCTCTTGATTGCGAGTTGCATTAATTTTATATTAAGTTAAAATCTGTCGAAAATAATGCAGAATAAAAAATTCAATTTGACAACTACATTATTAACTTACATATAATAAAATTGACACTTAAATGGTGATGACAATAAGAAAATTAATGCCAACAGTCGAATTGTTTTTCAATTACTATGTTATTAATTGATGAATACATACATAAAAAGATATATCATCAAACTGATCTTTAAATTACTTTATTTTATCATTATACATTCTGCATGCATACAGAACGGATATGTAAAGGATGTTATGGTCGAATAATTGATTCTTTATATGAATTGATATAAATATAAGGCAAAATGACACTGTAGCCCATCGAAGTTTCAGCTTCTGGTTTAAAAGGTCCCTCTTCTTTTTTTCTTGTCTTCTAAGGGATTGAACTTTAATTTAACCTGCTAATGAAGCCCCTTGACCCATTATAACAGGTTATCATGCCCACATAAGCAAGATTTTATGCCTAGTCACATACATGTCATAAGCCACGTCATCTGTCTCCTCCCAATGTGACCCACTTGGCCATCCGATTTGACCATTAATCCAAACCCATGATCCGACCCGACCCTAAATCTAACCCTAACCCATTTCACTCATCCCTCTCCTCTCTTTCTCTCCCGATCACGTAAACCAACTACCCAGGAGCTTCCAGATGCAAACCTAAGAAGAATGATTTGTAAGATTCATGTTGTTGATAAGAATAAGGGATTCGATTTTGATGTTTCTTGAAGAGATGATTTGATAACAGCGTGCTCACCTTCAGATGCAGATTGAAGACTTGCATATGGAATCCATATACAATGGCTCACTCGCAAAATTGGTAATCAAAATTGGTCATCGACGTTGAAGACTTGAAGATTAGCATATGGAATTCACGGTTGTTATGTCATGAATCTCCGCCTCCGTGATCTGCACCTGCTTGGGCACCCGTCCACCCTTGGCATCCAAAAGCTTCCTGATAATCTCGTCAAGTATCACATCCTCCATTCTTTGCAAAATCTCACAAACACGCTCTCGGCAATCTCCTTGTGTGTATATAAACCGACTAATTAGTTAAACCGTATGAGCTATTTTTAGGCAGAAGTCATAGACTTGCCTCCGTCTTTTGTCACAAATTTCAAAACCCTAGCTCTGTCTTTACTTATCTGTGTTTGTACATATACGCAATCAATTGATCAATTAAACCCCGTGCTCATGTAACACGATACCTTTCTGATTTTAGAACTGGAGTCCAATATTACAAATCAGAACCTTTCTTCTCGAATTTATATGTTGTAATCAAATTCGATTCCAATATTCTCTCGATTGAAGATATCGATTCCAATATAGAACTTGATTTTAGAATTCGATTCCAAACCATATTGGAAAATGTAGGCGACTGCATTGATTTTGCTTCGCGAGATCGAGAGAGAGAGGTGATAGAGTGAGGGTTGAGGAGGCGGAAGACGCAAATTAAGATTAAACGCAATTAACTTTTATTTGAATATCCACGTGGATGTTATTTCAGCGCCACGTAGACATCTATGTTGACAAAAAAATGCCCACGTCATCAATGGTACCGGATGACCCCTTCAAATAAGTTACAATGGTCTTTTTAACACACTAAAATAGACTTTATGCCTTCAAACAACAAAAAAAAAAAAAAAAAAAACATCAGGGACCTTTTAGACCAATGATGAATACTTTATTGGACTACAGTGACATTTTGCCTAAATATAAAATGGATTACAACAACATTGCTAAAGAATAGTAACTATCTACCAAAATATAGGAAAATAGGAACTATATTTCTACCAAATAAATATTTTTTGAAATTTGACCAGTTATAATTATTCAAGTTTTGTTGTTTTTAGTTTTGTTTTACCAAATAAATATTTTTTGTACTTTTTAAAAAATTTTGTGTTGTTTATTATGTTTTTTTATTTTTTAATATCTTTTTATTTACTTTTTTAAAACTTTTTGCTACCATACTTTTTATTATATTTAATTTCATTATAACCAAAAAATATTTTAATGTAAATAAATGTCTTAGATTATTTATATGATTAATTCTAAATAATAATGTTATTCTTAAATCAAATTTGATACCTTAGCTACAATATTTTAGCTATATAACCATATTCAATGTTTGATCTACAAAAACGATAATGACTTCATACAAAAACAAATGTAAAAAAAATTCTGAATAGTTTGATTCAATAACCACTATATGTAAAAAATGATAAAAAAGTAAGAGATAATGTCATATCAATGAACAAAATAAAAAAAATATTGAATGCGTCTTCATTTACTCTGGCTTAGATGAACATTTTTTTATTGTGACCACTTTGCTTACAAATTCCACAAAAGTTAGCATTTCTTCATTTTCTAATGTCCATTCGATTTCGTAGTCTCGTAGAGTGTGGACGACCGTTTTTATTCCCTAAGAGCTATAAATTTGGAACCAGTTCTCCAAACAATGATTGTGGCCAATATACGTCTTGAGGAAGTAGGAAAAACTCAGATGCCCACGTATTACAATATGTTTCAATGTAGTAAAATCTATCTACATATTTAAATGCTTCCCACTTACCACATCAACAAGTTTTTTGCTCCAAATTAACTACTTGCACATTTCCTCCTCTTTGAGATATTCACAAAAGAACTACAAAGAAAGGGTAAGCAGGTTATGGAAGACATTGAAGATGAAAAAATATTGGATGATAATGCGACTGGGAAAAGAAAGGTGAAAAGAGGTCCAAAATTTTGCTCACCGTATGTTATAAGAATTGCGATTTGCAAGATAAAGTTACAACGGATGAGCAGATGGTATATCAAACAATATTAGCATTGAGAATTAACACGTGGTGAGTGTATGAATCCAATAACTTGTATGTATTGTAAACGATTTATCTGAAATTATTTTAATATTACTGATAATTACTAAATTTTGCATGACGATTGTATGTAGGGCTGTAAACGAACTGGACGAACACGAACTAGAACATGTTCATGTTCGTTCGTTTAAGTTAGCCGAATAAACGAACGAACACGAACGGATAAACGAATGAGTTTTGTTGTTCATGTTTGTTTGTTTAACAAATTATCTTGTTCATGTTCGTTCGTTTATGTTCATGAACATACTAAGGGAACATAAACGAACAAACATAAACGAACAGAGATACATTAACACAATTGAACATATATATGAACATAAACGAAAACATAATATTGTTATGCAATCAAATACAATTGAACATATATAAACATAAAGTGAACTCAAATGAACAAATATAAACGAACGTTCACGAACATATTTGAACGAACGAGACCATTGTTCATGTTCGTTTGTTTAACTAAACGAATGAGAATTTGTGTTAATGTTCGTTCATTTATTAAATAAATGAACATAAATGAACTTCCCAACATTTCTTGAACGGTTCACTAAATGTCCAGTTCGTTTACAGCCCTAATTGTATTGAACTAAATAAAGGTTTTCCATTATGTCTATAGTTTGTTCAAACTTTGCAGCATCTATGGAAGTTAATCCAAAAGTTACGGATTGGTGGGCGACATTATTTGGCAAGTCAGAAGAGTACAAGTTAGCATCATCGTGGTCACGCAATTTTTTCATACAGATACGTTAGTAAGTAAAGAATATTATACTAGATTAATTGTAACGTACATTTTGCATTGAGTTTATTTCTATAATATATTTATTTCCTCTAGGTATATCCAAAGGTTGATTAGGCTATAATCTTAAAGGCGAGATATGCTGAAAATAGTTGACGTTTGAAATGATTACTGTGATCGAAAATAAAATTGTAAAACAATTTATTTTTAAATTAACTAATCATAATAATAGTTAAAAAATAAGTTTAATTCTATTCACGCATAGAGGATATAAAAATTATATGATTATAATATATGTCTATCTAAATTAATTAATTATATTAATAATTAAAATTAACAATAAATTAAAATTAAAATTTTATTATTTCCATGCACATCATAGAGGTCAATTTCATTAAGATAGTAATGTTTTAATATATTTTTATTTTATTATATATTTAAAAAATTATAATGTATTGTATTAAGTTAATGTAAAATTATTATACAATTTTTAATATTTTGACTATGTAATTATACAGTACCCAACAAGTCACATTAGTCTACTCTATATTTATATCTATGTTTATGTCTATACACATTATAAAAGATATCAACCAATGATCGGAGATGAGTTAAGTAAATAACATTTTGCTTGATAGTGGAGATGTGATGTGATAAAGTAACACAAAATTAAATGAAATCAAGGATAAAAGATATTCTTGAGCATATCTAATTGTAGTTTTTTTAAAGTTATTTTACCATCTATAAAGGCTTTTGAAAAACTTTTTACCATTGAATATAATATTCTTTAATATCTTAGTAATCTCTAACCTTTTAACATTCTTATTGATTTTGCCATTTTGAGTTGTATACTTCATAACAATTTATTATACACCCTAATTATATTTAATTATTATTTGTTTATCTTTTCATTACATAATCTATTTGATTAAATATACAAAATAGATTTTAATATTTTCTTATAGAAATTAATATCATAAAAAATAATTTTTAAAATTCTGCAAATATAAATATTAAAACAAATTACAATAATATGCTATTTAATATTTTTTTAATTTATTAAAATATTAATATCAACTAATATTATTTTTCAAATATATGAAATAAACTTCAAATTTGAAAAATCATATAAGGATAATATATGTAACATATGAGAAAGATAAATATAAGTTAGTTAATCTCTAAATTTTTTTTTAAAACGTTAACAATTTGAGTGAGTTTATAGCAATGTTTTATAAATAAAAAGGCAATTTGCAAAAAAAAAAAAAATCATTGTGTTTACATAAAAATTTGATTTTGACAATGTATTTTTTTGTTGCAATTAAGTCACTAAGTTTTTCAAATTGTTGTAATTTTGACCATTTGACCGATAATCCCGGTTGTCAACTGACGTGGTATGATGATGTGTCAGTATTTGATGATGTGTTACTGACGTTGCATGACGATATTTTCGATTTTAGCTAAAATTTTCTTTTATTTTACGTATTTGACTATTAAGATAAATAATAATCCAATTAACAAATCCACCCATATATAAACCATAATTACAATTTCTACTAAATATGTATTTTACACTTTTAACATAATTATCAATAGATAGTATATATAATCACCGTGCTAGCAGCCTGGTGAGGGCTAGCTGTCTGGATTTTAAACTGCTATTCAAAAATCGTAGTTCTCGGCTTTCTGCACAAAAGGATGGTCCCCTATGCATTTCATTCTTTCCGGAAGGGAAAAAAAGTAAGACCAAGCTCATTATATCATCTTACTTCCAAATCAATTTTTAAAATCATGCTTTGAATTTATTTATATAATTAATAGTATATATATACAATCATCGTATATCATTTTTACTTTTAAAATATTGTATTTGTATTGTTAAAAAATTAAATAATATACTCTATTCCTTATAATTGTTGTTTTAAATCTTAATGTTCAAAGAAACTATGGTCATGTCAGCGCCACGTCACTAAAGACTGACACGTCGCCATGTCACATCAGCTGGCAGCCGGTTTGACCGGTCAAATGGTCAAAATTGCAACAAATCGAAAAACTTAGTGACTTAATTGTCAAAAAAATACACACAGTCAAAATCGAGATTTTGTTTAAATTTAATGACTTTTTTACAATTTTACCCTAAATAAAATTGTTAGTAAAAAATCTAATCGGTTAAAAAAATTAAAAAATATTAAAAAAAGGTTAATAATTGGAGACGTTAGTAGTCTTCACGTCAAAAAGTTTAATGATATATATGAATCAGAAAGAGATTTAAAATGACATAGGGAAATTGTGGATGTAGAACTGCCATCTACAAGCCTCTTCATTCAAACCATCAATGTGTTTCTTTTCATTTTATAAGTAATCTTAAAATGAACCTCCTTAAAATAACATATTTGTGTATGGTGTGAGATCCTCATATCAATATGTTTCTCTAATAGGATTCTTTCAATGAAACCATTTACAAATCCAGGCCCGGGCCTAAGATTTCAGAGGCCTTATACCAAAATCAAATTGAGACCCTATAAAAAGTTTATTCTAGAACGTTATTAAGTAAATTCCCTTATGCTAAATGTAAACTTAAATTTGATGATAAGCACGAGAGTATAAGTTAAATACTAACACAAATTGATAGTACTTGAGCATAATATACGGGTCTTCACTTATTAATAATAAATTGAATCTGGTGCAAACAACTTTTCAAAAGAAGATTAACAACCAAAGTATTATTTGGTCGTGGTTTATTCTTAAACAACTTAGAAGTGAAACGAAATACTTTATCTGGTTTAGAGTACACAAGACAATTTCTGCGTACTTCTCTTTGTTTGGTAAGTACTTAGGCTAAATGTCTAAACAAAATGTATGTTTCTTCCTTTTTTACGACCTTTACCCGTTAACATATCAACTCTATACACTCGTAAATCTCTCCATTTAGCATCAATGGTGTTCCACATTCTAGGATCATAGATGTTCATTGGAGTATATTCTTTTCCATCAACATTACCATTTCAATTAACTATGTTTTCATCTACATAAGAAACAATTCTCTATGTTCCTTTTACAACTTCATCCATACTCATGTTACTAATTCATGTTACTAATTCTCTATGTTCTTTTACAACTTCATCTGTATTCATGTTACATGTAGCTGAACTTCTTTTTCTCTAGGTTTAGGGTATTCTACAACTTCATCTATATTGATGTTACTAATTCTCTATGTTCGTCCTCATTAAACTGTTTATCAAAATTTATAGTATTATTTTCAAATGCATTTTTCTCCACTTGAACTAATTCTTCATTACGATGATATTTTGACACACCTTTGATAATAAAACGATTGATAGCTCTTTTTTATTATGCATAAATTCTTGTTCTTTTTATTTTATTTTATGTTTACAACAATCTTATCAAATCATCTAATTGCAATTAGATAACGATATATGTTAGTAATAATTTCGTTTTTATAAATAATCATTGTTAATAAGTTAACGATATATGTTAGTAATAATTTCAATGCAATTAGGGAATCTAAAAAAACTTTTATAATATTTTAATAATATCTTATGAAAGAAAATTTTCAATCACAAGCTCCCTACAATTGGAGGCCATGTGCGACTGCACCACCTGCACACCCCAAGGCCGCCACTATACAAATCATTCATAAAAAATAATTAAACGCATGAGGGGATTTAATTTCTTCTTTCAAATTTCATTTTGTACGATAGATTTGGATTTACTCCAAAACGTTATTCGAATTATATATTTGCCCGTTACGAACATGTTAGGCAAAACTAGGCTCTAGCTAGTGCGTGTAAATTTTAGTTTTTATTTGTACAAAAATGTTTCACAAAAGTAATTGTTAGTTTTTAAATGTGTAAAATTATATAAAAAGCAAAAGTTAAAAGCTATTTGAAATTGTTTTTGGATTATAAGTTTTTTGTTTAAAATAAAAGCTAAAAGCTTCTACTACTGAACGTTTTTTTTTATCTTTTTATTAAAAACTAAAAGCTAAAAATTTTCAAATGCTCTCAAAACCAGTATGTCAAACACCCAAAAATTTTGTTCGTAGTCATTGGTTATAGAAATTTAGATTTATATATACTTTTCAGATTTTGGTTAATTTACATATATTAAATCTTTAACATACAAAAATAATATTATGCAAACTACATTAGTATAGAAACCTTGTTAAAACACCAAACCGAGTACATTATCAAATATAATATTTATATTTTTAATCTTAGCCAATAAGTATTATTAACAAGGGTTATTGTCAAATATAATGTGGGGGATTTTCCCGGATTGGTGGTAAAAGGGGGGAGGAAATGGAGGCGATCGGGGCCCGCCCGGGAACGGAATTACCCCTCTAACGTTCCAGAGTACTCATCATCGCCGGTTCAAAAAAAACAAGGGTTATTGTCACTGTAGCACAACCAAGTTTTGTGTTTTATCCGAATTGGTCACTAAAGTTTTTTTTTTTTTTTTTGCGCAATAGATCATTAAAGTTGAATTTTACGTGCTAAATAGATCCCCGACGTTAAAACTAACTGGTTTTCATGTTAATGTCGGGACCTATTTAACATGTAAATGCAACTTTAGCGACCTATTGCGCAAAAAGAAAAAACTTCAGTGACTAATTCGAAAAAAAAAACTTCAGTGACCTATCGCAACCACAAAGACCATAGTCGGTCTCAATCTCGCACTGTCTGTCTCGAATCTGTCTTCTCTGTTCCGCTCTCCCCCCTCTTTTATTGGTATTGATCGCGAATCACAACCACCGTCTGTGTTGAATTCTTCTGTACCACTAATGGGTTCTTCCGAGATGGTTGTGGGTCGATGGAGAACGATAACTGTGTTAAACAGTGATCGTTCACTGACATTTCTTCTAGCTAGCCGAAGTAACTAAGGGCTAGGAATTGGCACCAGACTGTTTTGTCTGTTTCCAACCATGTACATAGTCGCAGCAGGAAATCGACTCCGGTGTAACTCCAAAATGATAGACCCATTTAATCTATTCAAGTTATCAAATTCCTCTATGAAACCTCCGTTGCAACCGGGACAATATAAATATGAATATAAAGATGAATCTTCCAGATGTATTCGAACCTTAATAAACCGGTTGCACCTATAACACCAGTGTGACGATGATGAAGATCCAACCGCTTCATAATTTGTATTAACTTTCAATATAATAATAGTTATTTATATATAATTAATTATTATTTTAATATAAAATACGCGGTGCGGTTCGGTTATATTGCGGTTTGTGGTTAGGTTCCTACAAGCGGTGTAGTTTTGGTTTTTATAAAAATAAAAACTGCACCGCACCAAAAATTTTCGTTTTTTTTTTTTTTGCAAAATAAAAATTGCATGTTCAGTTTTTTTCGGTTTCAGGGTTTTTTCGATTTTTTTGTTGTTGTGGACCCACAAGTATACCGGAAGAACTCAGTAGTGGTATAAAGGAATCCAGCACCGGCGATGGCTGTGATTTGCGATCAATACTAGAAAAAAAGAGGGGGAGAGAGCGGAACCGAGAATACAGATTCGAGACGGACAGTGTGAGATTGAGACCGACTATGGTCTTTGTGGTTGCGATAGGTCACTGATGTTTTTTTTTCGAATTGGTCACTGAAGTTTTTTCTTTTTGCGCTATAGATCACTAAAGTTGCATTTACATGTTAAATAGGTCACGACGTTAACTTGAAAACCGGTTAGTTTTAACGTCGGGGACCTATTGCGCAAAAAAAAACTTTAGTGAACAATTCTGATAAAACACAAAACTTGGTTGTGCTACAGTGACAATAACCTTATTAACAATAAGTTTCATTATTAGCTGTTTTTTTTAAATAATTACAAAGTAAAGCTATAAAAAGAAAAGTGAAACAAATAACAACAATGTTAAATATAGAATATATTTTAACCTTTGATTGGAACAAAACTAAAATAAATAAAATAAAATAAAAAGCACACACGTTGGAACCTGTTTGTACATAAGGATATATTTTTATTTCAAAAAATTGTAATAGTTTAGGCTATCAAGAGTACTCCACTTGGTTCCCA
Source organism: Cichorium intybus (assembly GCA_023525715.1). Taxonomy (NCBI): domain Eukaryota; kingdom Viridiplantae; phylum Streptophyta; class Magnoliopsida; order Asterales; family Asteraceae; genus Cichorium; species Cichorium intybus. The sequence goes on along the minus strand of CM042011.1, from coordinate 7,971,631 downwards.
CTTGAAAAGTGGTGCCACGTCACCGACACATCATCTCCCTTGCTTACCACACCACCAAGGAAATACCCACCACTCTACATCACTTTTTTTCTTTTATTTTTTAATTTTATATGTATTATAATATTAATAAGAAGAGAGAGAAAGGGAGTTGGCGTTGCTCGACGTTGCATAACCCACGCCAACCCACGGCCACGCCACCCACCCCAAGGGGGAGCGGTGTTCCACGCCGTGGGTTAGCGCCACATAGTCCCAACGTGAGTGGCGTTGTATGCACTCCTCATAGCCTTATATGAAGAAGAGAGATTTTAAAACGACATACAGAATTGTGGAACAGCCATCTACAAGGCTAGTAATCAAAACCACCAATTGTTGCTTTACAAATTTATAAAAAATGATCTTAAACGAACCCTCGTTTAAACGACATATGTGTATAGTGTGAGACCCTCATATCCATATGCCCCTTTAATAGTGTTCACCACCGGTAACAAATCATTTAATTGAACTTCATTCTATTTTCCATTGATCAAACACATGCGAGGATTCAGTTTTTTTCTTCAAATTTCATTTTGTTTGATATATTTGGATTTACTCCGAAATATTATTCCGAGTATATATTTGCTCCCTAAATCCGTAGAAGTTGTTTGTAGTAGGGGTGAGCGTGGTCCTGGTACCGACCCGACCCGGACCGAACCCGAGTCGGACCGGGACGGAGGGAAGACATTCAAATAGAACTGAGAACCGACCAAACTATGGGACTTGGTCTTGGATTCGGGTACGGATTTGCTCGGGTTTGGTCGGGTTTTACCCGAGCAGGACCAAGCGTAAAAATTTCAAAGGCCTACATTATAATCTTAATGTCTTTTAAACTTTCGGTCGGTTCCATACGGACCGAGTACCGACCAAGTAACATGGTCGGTTCTTGGCTTGGGCTCGGTTCCGAGGACCATTTGCACATCCCTAGTTTGTAGTCCTCTTGGTTATCAAAATTTAGTATACACTTTTAACATTTTTATTAATTTACATAGATTATTAAATATTTAACAAACAAAAATAATTATATGCAAACTATATCAGATAGAAACCTTGTTAAGACCTCAAAACGAGTACATTATAAAAAATACATTTTTTTTAATCTTAACCGATAGGTCTTGTTATTATTAGGTGTGAAGGTTTGAACTTAATTGTCAACAAAAGGAGGAAGAACTTCTGGATGATTGAAGTTCTTTCCACAGCTTGCTTCTTATTTTGATTTGAACATTCTCATTTTCACACTAATTTATGTATATTATATACATTCCAAGATGTATATAAATAGAGGTTCAGTTGAAGAGATTAGATGTACCACACCACACAAAAAAACACAGAAGCAATATACATTCCTAGTTATCCGCCGTGGACGTAGATCATTTTTGGACCGAACCACGTTAAATTCTTGTGTTCTTAATTTGTGAGCCGAGTGTGTGAGTTTAGTGTTCGTATGCTAAGTGTCTTGATCCTAACAAGTGGTATCAGAGCCTTGGTATAGCTCCAGAGAGTGATTTTCTGTTTTTTGGGTCGAAAATTTTTTGTCTCAAAAATGATTTTGGTTTACGCCGTTGGAAAGGACTCGTTCCGCAGATTCCGAAAATATATTTTTTGGAATTTTTCGACCACCGGAAGACCTCCAAATCGCCGGTCAAACGTTCGCCGGAATAGTGACAGAAGAAACCAGATCGTCGGAGAAGACGACACTGTAGTGCCGGAGTCCGCCAGAGAAGACGACACTGTAGCACCGGAGTTTCGCCGGAGAAGACGATATTGTAGCGATACTGTAGCGGTACTGTAGCGACACTGTAGCATATTTTGAAAAACAGGTCCTGAAGTTCCAGAAATTGCAAAACAGGTCCCTGGAGTTTCAGATATTGCAAAACAGGTCCCTGAATTTCCAGAAATTGCAGTTTAGCCCCTGATCTTTCAGAAAATTGCAGTTTAGCCCCCAAACTTTCAGAAAATTGCTGTTTAGCCCCCGAAATTTCAAAAAATTGCTGTTTAGCCCCCCTGAACTTTCAGAAAATTGCAGTTTAGCCCCTGAATTTCAGAAAAATTGCATTTTCACCCTTAACTTCTGAAAGAAAAGTGCATTTTGTCCGTTAAAATGGCAGAAGACGGTAAAATTAAAATTGAGAAGTTTGATGGTACCGATTATGGATTTTGGAAGATGCAAATTGAAGATATGCTGTATCAGAAAAGTTTGCATTTGCCTATGTTGGGCGAACAACCGGATGACATGTATGATGAAGATTGGAAGTTGTTGGATCGAGAAGCCTTGGGTGTAGTTAGGCTTTCATTGGCAAAGAGTGTTGCATATAACATTGTCAATGAAACAACTACTTATAGAGTATTTAAGGCTTTGTCCAACATGTACGAGAAGCCGTCCGCTTCAAACAAAGTGTTCCTCATCAAACAACTGGTTAACACCAAGATGAAGGAAGGCATGTCGGTTACCGCTCACATAAACGAGTTTAACTCGATTATTTCTCGTTTAACCTCAGTTGCAATAAAGTTTGAAGATGAAGTACAAGCGCTCCTCCTTTTATCATCTTTGCCCGACAGTTGGTCAGGCACAGTCACAGCTGTTAGTAGTGCATCTGGCACTACCAAACTCACTTTCGAGAGTATTCGTGACTTAATTATAAATGAAGATATCAGACGGAGAAGCAATGGTGAGACTTCTAGTTCTAGTTCTATATTGCATACAGAAAGTAGAGGAAGAAAAAACGAAAGAGGACGAAATCGAGGCAGATCAAAGTCCAGAAAAAGAGGACAGTCAAAAACCAGAAAAGACATTGAATGCTGGAACTGCAAAGAAAAAGGTCACTTTAGAAGCCAGTGCCCAAAACCACAAGCTGAAAAGAAAGAAGTAAACAATGTATCCTCTGAAGAATCAGGAGATTTTCTCATATGTTGTGTTGAGAATTCAGCAGAATCCTGGATTATGGATTCAGGTGCTTCTTTCCATGCCGTCTCATGCCCAGATATGGTCAAGAACCTACAAACAGGTGCTCTTGGCAAAGTTCGTTTGGCTGATGATCAAGTGCTTGATATTACGGGTATGGGAGACGTAGATTTTAAGACCTCCTTAGGAACCACATGGACATTGAAAGATGTCAGGGTTATCCCAAACTTAAGGAGAAAGTTGATTTCAGTTGGTAAGTTGGATGATGAAGGGTTTGATGTTCACTTTGGGGGTGGACAATGGAAAGTGATCAAAGGCAACTTGGTGATTGCCAAAGGAAAGAAGAAAGGCACTCTATACATGGTAGAGATACCTAGTGATGGTGTTCATGCCGTAACCACAAATCCGAGTCCATCTAATTTATGGCACCAACGACTCGGACACATGAGCAATAAGGGATTGAAGATGTTGGCTCAGAAAGGGAAGTTTCCAGACTTGAAGAAAGTTGAAACTGAATTTTGTGAATCTTGTGTTCTCGGGAAACAAAAGCGGGTTACTTTTGTAAAGACGGGGAAGACACTGAAAGCTCAGAAGTTGGAGCTTGTTCACTCGGATGTATTTGGACCAACACTAGTTTCATCCCTAGGAGGCAAAAACTACTATGTAACCTTTATTGATGATTCAACACGCAAGGTATGGGTCTATTTTATTAAAAATAAATCTGATGTATTTGATACTTTTAAGATATGGAAATCTGCTGTTGAAAATGAAACTGATTTGAAGGTAAAATGCCTGAAGTCGGATAATGGTGGTGAATACATAAGCAAGGAGTTTGTTGACTATTGTGCCAAGCAAGGGATAAAGATGATCAAGACAGTCCCACGAACCCCTCAGCAGAATGGTGTAGCTGAGAGAATGAATAGAACTCTGAATAAAAGGGCTAGAAGCATGAGGTTAAATGCCGGTTTACCTAAGACATTCTGGGCTGATGCAGTTAACACTGCAGCCTACTTGATCAACCGTTCACCGTGTGTTCCCTTGGATTTTAAATTGCCGGAAGAAATGTGGCAAGGGAAGGAAGTAAGTCTTAAACACCTAAAAGTATTTGGTTGTAGTGCTTACAGTTTGTTAAAAGATAGTGACAGAGATAAACTTGATTCAAAAACCAAGAAGTGCACATTCATTGGTTATGGGTCAGACGAAATGGGTTACAGGCTTTGGGATAGCGAATCCAGAAAGATAATCCGAAGCAAGAACATCATTTTTAACGAAGCTGAGTTATACAAAGACATAAACACCAAAAGTTCAGAAGTCCAGAAGGAGTACGTTGAATATGAAGGTGGTGCAATGAAGAAAGAAGCTTCAGTTGAAATCCCTGAATCTGGGGAAGATTCAACTGACAGTGGGAGCTCAGAGGATGATTCCAGAAATGACTCTGAAGATGAAGAAACCAGTCCTCCAGCTCCAGAGTCCCCAGCCACACCTCAAGTTCAACCAAGAAGATCTACCAGAGTCATCAGACCACCACAAAGATACTCACCATCTGTCAACTACATTCTTTTGAACGAAAATGGTGAACCCCAGTGTTACTCTCTGAAGCTAAGAGGTTAAAAGATTCATTGCAGTGGGAGCTAGCAATGAAAGATGAAATGAAGTCGCTTGAGAAGAACAAGACCTGGCTTCTAACAAAGCTTCCATCCGGGAAGAAGGCTCTTCAAAACAAATGGGTTTTCAGGGTCAAGGATGAACATGATGGTACCAAACGATACAAAGCAAGATTAGTAGTCAAGGGCTTTCAACAGAAAGAGGGAATCGATTTCAATGAAATATTCTCTCCAGTAGTGAAGATGACCACTATCAGACTTGTTCTCAGCATTGTAGCAGCAGAAGGTTTGCATCTAGAGCAGCTAAATGTCAAGACAGCTTTTCTACATGGTAACCTAGATGAAGAAATTTACATGACACAACCAGAGGGTTTTCAGATTAAAGGCAAAGAAAACTTGGTGTGTAAATTGAAGAAGAGCTTGTATGGTCTGAAACAAGCACCCAGACAATGGTATTTGAAGTTTGATAACTTCATGAGAAGAGCTGGTTACAAGAGATGTGACAATGACCATTGTTGTTATATCAAGAAGTTTAAGGGTTCTTATATCATTCTACTACTCTATGTAGATGATATGTTGATTGTAGGCTCGGACATGATAGAGATCAAGAAGTTAAAGAAGCAAATGTCTGAAGAATTCGAGATGAAAGACTTGGGAGCTGCAAACCAAATACTCGGGATGAGTATTTTCAGAAACAAAGAAGATGGCTCTTTGACACTCTCTCAAGAGAAATACATTGAGAAAGTATTAGAGAAATTCAGCCTTAAAGATGCCAAGATCAGAAGCACACCTTTGGGAAGTCACTTTAAGCTTTCTAAAGTTCAGTCACCCAAATCAGATGAAGACAAGAAAGAAATGGCTAAAGTACCTTATGCATCTGCAGTTGGTAGTCTCATGTATGCAATGGTATGCACGAGACCAGATATTGCACATGCAGTGGGAGTTGTTAGTCGATTTATGTCTAATCCGGGGAGAGAACATTGGGAAGCAGTTAAATGGCTGCTAAGATATTTGAAGGGGACTTCAAAAGTGGCATTGCATTTTAAAGGGAAAGATGTCATTCTGAAAGGTTTTTACAGATGCAGACCTTGGTGGTTGCAAAGACTCATACAAAAGCACTACCGGGTATGTCTTTATAGTGGGAGGCACTGCAGTGAGTTGGATGTCTAAACTCCAGAAAAGTGTTGCCCTTTCAACCACAGAAGCAGAGTATATGGCAGTTGCTGAAGCAAGCAAAGAGCTTATATGGTTGAAGAACCTCCATTTTTTTAATGGTCAACACAAGAACCTCCATTTTTTTAATGGTTTTTTGCTTAAAATATAAATCTTGATTCACAAACCTGTAAATTCATTTATATACTTAACATGAATATCAAGTTTAGTTTGACCGTGGGAAAAGTCAACATCTTTGTTATGAAAAAAACTTGGACCTGTAAATCAAGAATGAGGGGTACTTCAATTTCTTCAATTTTGGAAGTAGTGATAAACAGGCTCCTGCTAGCAATTTCATCATCCAAGCTTTGTCTTTCTGTTCATTAAATGACATGTAATATATTAATTATATATCAGCATAATCAATGAACATTGAATTGAGGTTTGAAAGATTCGTAACAGAAGTTAATAACTCAGTATTAAAACCTAGACGATAAAAACAATACATAGTAAAGCTTACAGGAAATTCATAGACAGCAAGAAATTTGTCCAAGTAGTTGATGCATAAATATGCACAAAAGGGTCCAAAGTTTAAATGAGTATGAACCTGGTCAAAGTCAAAAGCAGCCACAAAAGTTGTTAGCATCATCAATATTTCCCAAATTTATGAATAAAAAACGATTTTTCTATAAATTTCTTAAAATGTTTATAACCCACATAACAAAATCCCTGATTTCCTACGAAAAAATGCAATTGATCAAAAAACTCACAAAGGGGTTGATGTAGATGAACAAACCTTTCTAATCCGATTAACTGCTTGTTGTCTTGCAAAGAAATCCAAATCCCCTTTTTTAATCTCTTATAATAATCAAATTCACATTCTTTTTCAATCAAGAAGACAAAGCACTTATCAATTTGCAAAGAAAATCAAGAACATAGTACTCTGTATCGGGTTTCTTAATTGAGGGTTGAATTTTATTAATTTTGAGATGATTCCCATAATCCATCATCCACATTCTTGTGATTATCATCAAAATCAAACCATAAACCATCATTCTTTTCTGCACATAGTAAACTTTATAGCAAGCAATCGTCCGTAACAAAACCTTCAAGACATAAAAACTTTCAAAGGGTCAATCAAATATCTTAATGATTTAAAACATAAATACAAAAATAAATACAAATACAAACCGGTCTATAGTAGGTGTCGAGAATATCAATCTGATTAAAGATTAAAGATAAAAAACGCTCTCTTTGCGATCTATTTTACTAACAAGAAACATAGTAAGTGTAAAATAATGATAACTCACCATCCATCACGACCATATTAGCCCTATCTAACTCCATCAATGGCTTTTCTTGTTCTCTAGAAAAGAAAAACCAAGCATAAAGTTACGAACTGATATGGAAATTACAAACATTAAACAGCAAAATCAGAAGCAAATGAAGAATATAGCTAACCTTTGTTGAAGTTCTAGCCCACACCACCAAAAAATCGCACCACTTACCGTCGGAAAATGCAGAACCGATGAACAAGAAAATCAGGAAGAAAAATCAAGAAAAATCACGGAATTATGGTTCACAGATGCTTTTAGGGACAATGTTGTACCTTTCTCCCACCGGAAATCGCACCGGAGCAACCACAGCCACTGGAAAAACGCTAACAATCGCCGGAGCTATCCACAATCGATGTACAAGAAAAATCAGGAAGAAAAATCGCGAAATAATGGTTCACATATGCTTTTAGGGACAATGTTGTACCTTTCTTGGCCGGAAATGGTGCGACTGCTGCTACTCGATGGTTTCCGCCACCCTTAGCTACCGGAGAAGACCACCACGAACAGCCACAACAAGGTACCTGCAGAAAAAACCCAAAATCATTTCATTTTTCTGGAAATCGAGACATTCAAAGGAGAACAAAACGTACCGGAGATGATTCCACACCTTCTTGGCCGGAGAGACTGCAATGCGGGGTGAAACAAGCTCTTCGGTAGCCGGAATCGCCGCAGCAGAAAAGAGAAACACGCAAGGGAGAAACGGGGAAGAAAGGTTGTTCGCGAAGGGTATTAGGGCACTGGGAAGGCTATAGGGACGACATGTCGTCTCTATAGCCCAGCCCAATACGACGTCGTCCCTTTAAATGACTGAAATACTCTTAATATATATATATATATATATATATATATATATATATATATATATATATATATATATATATATATATATATATATATATATATATATATATATATATATATATATATATATATATATATATATATAATTTTTTGAAACGAAAAGTCGTTCCTATAGCTATTTAAGAAACCGCCAATAATATTTCATTTCCCGCTTCACTCCGTTGCGAGGACATGTCGTTGCAATACCTCGAAAAGTGACTTTGACTCGGTACCCTATAGAAACGACATGTCGTCCCTATAGGGTTCGACGACAAAAATACATTTTCCATCTATTGTAACGTAATGTCGTCCCTATAGCCATTTAGAAAACCGCCAAAGAGTTTTCGTTTCCCGCCTCACCCTATTGCGACAACATTTCGTCGCTATACAATGAGGATGCTGAATTTGATTTACCACCTATAGAAACGACATGTCGTCACTATAGGGTCCTCTATAGCGACGACAGATGTCGTCCCTATAGGTTTAGTTTCTATAAACTCAATTTCTTGTAGTGTTAACAATAAGTTTCATTATTAACTGTTTTAAAATAATTTCAAAGTAAATTTATAAAGTCAGATACGTACAATTAGAAAGTGAAATAAATAACAACGATAAAAATAAAGTATATTCTAACATTGGATTTGCAACAGAACTTAAATCGATAAAATAAAATAAAAAACACACACGTTGAAACCTATTTATACATAAAGGATATATTTTTATTTCTAATTAAAATGATAAAATAAATTATCTTGTAAATTATTAATTGACGTAGAAAACTTTGGGGGTAAAATTATATGAACAATGTGCACGGAGCAATGTTGTAAAACCAAGTTTATTTGACCAAATACTTGAAATTGAGTATATGTATAGACGCTGCTCTGGAAATTGGTCAATAAACTCGGAATTGGTAAATTTTGGAAAAAATCGGTCAAATTTGGGAAGTTTGATTTTTTTTAATAAATAATTATGATTGTTAAGTAATTAATTTAACATATATCATAAATTTACTTATTTATTAAGTTTTTTGTTGTTTAATTATAATTTTATTCAATTCAAAATTTGATGGAATTATAATTGTATTTAGTATTTTAGTACAAATAAACATATAATGTGTACGTATTTCTAACTTTTTTAAATGTAGATGTATTTCCCATTTTTAGTATTTCAGTATTTCAGTGTGTATAATCATATCATGTGTATGCATTTCTTTCTTAAATGTGTATGTATTTATGATTTTTTGTATTTGAGTGTGTATAATCATATAATGTGTAATTATTTATCCAATCCGAATACTCGCTAAATACTCACCGCCTACACCGAGTACTTGTTACTCGTTAGTTGATCGACCCTGGACCCCTTAACAATTTTTGCAACATTGACACTCAGTTAACCAACTCTAGAGAAAAATAATTTAGTTTACACTATGGTTGTTGTAGACACACCACTTAATTGCATGATTTGTTTTAGGTTGCACGGAGTGGATGAAAGATGGACGATGGACTCTAAAGGGCGAGGGGCGCTGCCGTCAAAGAGATGGCTACACTGCCTTGCGCGGGTTGGAGAAAGATGGAGAATGAGGGTTGGGGTACGGCTTTGTGAACCCATATAGGCATGCTTCAATATTAAAAAAATTAATTCTTTTTATAAATTTTTACCCCCACCCTATAAATCACATATTTATTTCTCAACTATATAAAATATAAAACTATCTACAAAGTTTTATAAAAAATGGTTGACTTAGGAAATAGAAATACTCGCCGGGGATGAACTCCAATTGAAAAGGTGACTTTGGCAAACGTCTACATCGACATCAATGAAGAGGTGCATTTGGATAGCAGGCACCAATTCTGGGAATGTATGGTTCAATTGTTTCATAGAAGATTGAGCACAGAATATTATCGGACTAAGCATCATCTTTACAGCAAATGGAATGATATATCGGTAACAATGACAATATTTAACCAAATTCACTTACACTTATCGGTCAATCGACAAAACAGCCGATGATGAGATTCTTAAACAAGCCCTACAACAGTATTTGATGACACACACAGAGGCTTTACGCACATCGAAGCATGAAATGTTGTAAAAAATACATCTAGGTGGTCTTTTATTTAGGTTTTACTTATTGTATTTGAGTCTTAATTATCGTATTTAATTTTTAATTATTGTATTTAGGTTTTAATTTTTCGTATTTAGGTTTTTGTGTGTTTTTTTAATTTAATGTTATTGTCTTTTTAAATTTATTTATTACTTTTTAATATTATTTTAAATATTAAATATTACTTTATTTTATTTTTTTGATTTAATTAATCAATTTAAATATAGAAAATTTGATTTGACATTGAAGGTTGGGAGTGTTAGGAAAGATATGCTTCCGCTGTTGAAAAATGGTGAAAAATGGAAATAAGAAGAGAAAGAAAATCTGATGTAAGAAGAGAGAAAAGCTGATGTGAATAAGGGTTGGGAGGGTTTAAGGAGATCTACTTCCCCAAGACATCAAACGATAGAGAAAGCTAGCGAGTGTTAGAATTACAAAAACAGAATACTCTAATAAAAGATTACGGCACCAATATATCGAATTAAAAAGTGCAACCAGAAATGCTAATTTTTGAAACATTTATAGTTCGAATCAAGGACAAAAGTCTTGGAAAACATCTAGCTAAAGGGATATCTCCGATCCACAAATCCAACCAGAAACAAATGTGTGCCCCCAGTACCCAATCGTCCTACAAAAAAGATAAGGGAATTGAAGTGTTATTGTTGTTGATCACAAATTCCACAAATTACTATACAAATCGCAACAAAAACTTAAAAACAATAATAATTGCAACTTATGGTTATAGATCATAAATTCCATAAACTACTGTCAGTCTTATAGTGTTGGGCTGTTTACAGAGTGTTTTCCTCAAAATAGTAAGTAAAATATTTATATATGTTGGGGTCAGTCAACCAAATATTTTCTATATAAGGCCAATGTATCGGCCATATCTTCCCACAAACTAATCAACTCTCTCTTTCAAAGAAGTCGTTTTAGGGTCGTGAGATTAATCAAGAGATGGCTTTATCCGGAAAATTAATTGGTCACGTAGAGATCAGTAAGAAGGGGGATTTCTTCCATGATATCTTTAGGCACAACCCACATAACATGGTCGCAATATCACCTGATAAGGTTCATGACTGTGAGCTGCATGCTGGTGAGAGGGGGTCCGTTGGATCTGTCATCGCTTGGCACTACACTCATGGTACGTAATAAGAGAAACCCTAATTCTGTTCATTTGTTCTTACATACTTATTTCATCCAAAAGTATACGGAATATCGGTTAACGATTATTTCGTTGCATTTTTGCATGAAAATACAGAGGGAAAGAAGAAAGTTTCTAAACAGATAATTGAAGCAGTCAATGAGGAAAACCACACGATTGTGTTCAAGGTTATCGGAGGAGATTTGGTGGAGGAAATATACAAGAGCTTTACAATCATCTTGCATGTTGAACAAAAGGGTGATGGACAGGTGGTTGTTTGGACCTTTGAGTTTGAGAAGCCAGACATAAGTACACCTTATCCAACTTCTTTGATGGACTACCTTTGCGATCTTGTCAAGGGCTTGGATGCCCATGGCAGCACTTAATACTTCTGCAACTTCTATTTAATCAAAGAGGGAATCGGAAGTTCTGAATGTGTTTATTTCTGAATGAAAGAATAAATGAAGATTGTGAATAAAGAGACAGAAATGCATGCGATTGTACTTGGTATACATAAATCTTTGTGATTCTTATTTGGTGTGATATTGTCAGCTATATATGTATCATTATTCTCGTTTCCTAATGATAGTTGTGGTTTTAGAAACTTTTGTCTTTCGATCCCCAAAACAATTATTGAGTCCAAATCATTAAAATTTGGCAATATTTAATTAGAATAGTCTGGGCTAAAAAAATGTAATATATATAGGGTTAGGTTCAATGGAGAACCAAAATTAAACAAGGAACCAAGGAACCAATCCTACGGCCAGAATGCAAAATATCGACGGCCAGCGATAAGGATGTAAAATTCTTAATTGGACACGCATGTAGCGGATCATAGCAAAAAACCCACTTCATTTCCTATGTTTTTTTAATTTTTAAGCTTATTCTTTTTTCGAAAAGAAAAAAACTAATTATACCAAAATTCATAATTTTTCATCCTCTATAAATAGAGATCCATATTGATATATAAATTTTTTTTGTTTTTTTTACTTCAAGTTCGTCCAGATTCACCTTGTGAACCTGAACTGAACTGCATTGTTTTAAATATATTTATTCACATCTAAATGATAAATCTATCCAATTTTTTCAATAATTCTTTATCTCACATGTGAATTTTAAGTAAACTATTTAATAATCTCAGTTAATTCAATTGTATATGATATTAAAACATTGAAATAGTAAAAACACAAGTGATTTTTCTTGAAATCACATCTGAATTTAAAAATATTTTTAAATTTACACAAGTTGTTATTAAATGATTAAAAATTATTGAAAAAATGAATTCATTGATCATTTACATATGAAATATCTTCCATACAAATTTAATACAGTTTATATTCACAGTGCGAATTTTAACTGCTTATTGTTTTATAAATGTTAATTCACATATAAATGGTAATTGTACCTGACTTTTTCAATATTTTTTATCATCCACATGTGAATTTTAAGCAAATTAATTTGTGAATCTAAATTAATTCATTTTTGTATGATCAAAATGTTAAATATAGTGTGCATCTAGTTTTTGATATATTAATTCACATATAAATGATAATTGTATCCCATTTTTTCAACAGTTGTGTGTTCATTAGTGTATAAGTTTAAGTAAATTAATCTGTGAATCTTAGTTAATTCAATTGTATATTACAAAATGTTGAAATTGTAAAGAGTATAAATGAATTTACTTAAATTTAATATGAAAATTTAGTGAGATTCACGTCTGAATCTAAAAGTTTATTTAAATTCACATAAGTTGTTATTAAATGATCAATGATTGTTGAAAAAAATAATTTCAATGATCATTCACATGTGAATAATCTTCTATAAAATTTGTTATAGTTCAGATTCACATTGATTAAGTGTTGTGAATCTGAACAAGATTTTTGAATTTTTTTTTTCGTTTTTACTATATTGATATGGATGTCTATTGAAAGATAATAAAAAATTATGAATTTTGATATATTCGATTTTTTATTTCGTTAAAAAATAATCTCTAAAAAGAAAAAATAAAGAGAAAATTGCAAAATTGGTCCCTGTGGTATCCCAAAATGGCAAGGTTTGGTCCAAAATAGGTTTTACTAGCACCTAAAGTCCAAAAATGATGTATTTATTGCGACTTTGGTCCAACTTTCTAAAAAAATACATAGAATGACTATTTTGCCTTTACTATTTTCTTTTTTCCTTCTCTTTTAATTTATATTATGATTTTTTTGATTAATAAAAAATAAAAATAAAAAAAATCCCTCCATCCCCTTTAATCCGTATCCCATATCTTTGTCACTCTCTCTCCTCCATCCCTCTCCCCCTCTCTCTCATTTATCAGATATCAACAACCTTTCAGATTCAAAATCGCAACAATCAAGTTCTAGAAGGGTTTCAATCTAAAAATCGTTGGTGGTGCGGTGAACACGAATCTGCATCTAAAAGGCATTGGTGTTGTCGAGTGCTTTAAGGTCCAGAAATCGATCCTGAAGACGAAGAGAAGAAGTCAAAGAGAAGAGGAAATTATGAGATGACAAAGATGATTTTAGGTAGTGGCGGCGGTGCAAGGTTAGGGTTTTCAGATGGTGGAAGCGATGTATGTTGTTAACAACGAAGCTGTAAGATCTTCGATCCTAGATGAACGATTTTTTTGGAACTGTGGTTTGTTTTTAGTTTTCTGTTGAACAATGGTGGATTCACCATCAGTGAGAACTGGGCTATTAATCACCACCATATTGGATTTTCGATTTTCTGGAATTGTGGTTTGTTTTCGGACCCGTAAAGATCTCCTCTGCCCCATGTTCACTTTCTCAGAAACCCGGTGAGCAAGAACACAATGGAGAAAGTGGGAGCAAGAAACTGAAATTGATTTCCAGATCTAATCTCAGAAACCTGTGTGCAAGGACCCGTCAAGATCTCCTCTCAACTTTTGCAGACCCATTTGTTATGTGACGATCCTGGGAGTCCAAAGTTCAATTATGTTCAGAGAAAGAGAGAGGAGATAGTAGAAAGAGGATGGGTTATTTTCTGGAATCCGATTTCTGTGCGTGTATGCTCATCCTCAAAACTCATTTTTGTGTATGTTTTTCGTTTCTAAAAATGATTTCTATATGTATGGTTTTTGTTTTTGGGAACCAATTTATGTGTTTTTGTGCGTGTTCAACCTCAACACTCGATTTGTATGTGTGTGTTTTTTTCATTTCTGAAATCGATAAAAAAGGTGGGTACAATTCTGAAATCGTTTTTGGAATGATTTCTTGGTTGAGATGGACAAACACAGAGGTGGTTTGAGCACCAGATTCATCTTCATCATGGTAATTGTGCACAGTGGTGTGTGTGAGAGAGAGAGAGAGAGGGAAGGGAGAGGGGTGGGAGTTTTTTATTTCTTTTTTATTTTATTTAAATCAAATGTCATTAATTAAATTAAAAAGAAAAGGAAAAAATAAAATAGTAAGGGCAAAATAGACATTCTATGTATTTTTTTTAGAAAGTTGGACCAAAGTCGCAACAAATACATCATTTTTGGACTTTAGGTACTAGTAAAACCCATTTTGGACCAAACATGGCCATTTTGGGATACCACAGGGACCATTTTTGCAATTTTCTCAAAAAATAAATAAAAAACGAAGTGAGTTTTTTGGAATTATCCGCTACATGCGCGTTCAATTAAGAAATTTACAACCTTATCTTCGGGCGTCGATCATTTGAATTCCGACGCTCACGATTGGTTCCTTGGTTCCTTATTTTATTTTGGTTCTCTATTGAACTTTTATCTATATATATATATATATATATATATATATATATATATATATATATATATATATATATATATATATATATATATATATATATATAGATCGACCCATAAATTCAAGTTTTTCTATAATAAATGTCTCGTTGCTTCCTTACGAGTTACGACCATCAATCTTATTCTTTATAATTAAAGATTCTTTATAATTATGTAAATCAATCTAATTTTCTGGGACCACCATATCCCAAATCTTTAGTAACTTGACTGATTACGAGGCTTATTGAAATCAAGACTATTCGGGTTCAACTTGCTACATTGCACAAGGCCCAAAAATTTATGCGTCTGCAGGCTACGATCTACTAGTCACGCATAGGCGGGAAAAAAGTCAGCAGATAAAGAAGCCCAAAATTCGGGAACCAACAGCTCAGGAAACAATTCGTTGTTCCTGAAAAGGCTCAAACAAACGTAAAATATAAAACAAACAAACCAGTCATCATTCACAACAGATTCCCTTGATCTTTTTATTGGTGTTCTAAGTTTTGATTTTTCTAAGATCTAACCAAGTCTTCTTATTTTTCTCAGCCTTCATGTGTTTCCGCCTTGGTTTTTCTCTCTTCGTAAACAGTTCTGTGTGTCAATCACTTGATTGTTAATTTATCAGTGTCTATGAATAATAAACGTGATTGATGTGAGAATTATACTTGTGAGTTTAAATTTGTTCATTAATGTTAGCGAAAAGCCTGATGGCCGAAAAGGATATTCACTAATTAGAATTTTTCGTTCTTTTTTACACTTTATTAATTATGCTTTGTAGAATTGAAAAATATGAGTTTTGATATGAAAAACGAAACATTTATCTTGTACAAACATAACCACAACTCAAACCGCAGACCTTCAAAAAAATTACTAATAACATACATGTAATAATGATATGATCAGTCCATAACACCACCAATCATTTACTTTAGCTTATATATCAGTGATCTTTCCTCGATCACGAAATGAAAGAACAATTAATGTAAATGCAATGTAGAATCGATTTATGTGAATGTACGTAATTAGACAGTGGTGAATCTTTATTTTCTTTTTCTTGAATGATATCATATTATCCAAACTTCATGCTAGATTGAATAACCACATGTTAGCTCTTTTTTTCTAGAATCAATACTAGCAATTCTCTATCCAAAACAAATAAAGATAATTCAAAATACATTTACCTAACACATAATTTAAGAAATAAATATTTAAACATTAAGCACAAATCAACTATATGTATAAGAACAAATGGAAAAAGAAAAAATTGATTACCGTTTTTATGATAACTTTCAAAAGATGAAAACATAAGTCACTACTATTACTACGTAAGGTAATTGAAAAATAAGATAATAACTACAAAAAATATTGGTATTTACACTACTACAAAATAAGTCTAATGTAATCTTGGCAGAAATCGGTAAAAAACACACACAAAAACAAGAAAAGATCATATGGAAACTCTTATTATAACATAGAAACTAACTCAAAACTTTGTTACAATCGTTCCATTGACTCTCGATACCCTAACTCGATATCTAGACGTCTATATATACTAGGCGCAATAATGTAGATAACTAACAATTAAAAGACTTGGAATTATCCTATAATACCGGCTTGTATTATGAGATAAGCACTTATCCTAACACCTCATCGTATTAGTATTTATCTCAAAGTCTTCTAACAACCGGAAATTATCAACATTTACCCCCCTAATTTCCGAGTGGAAATTTGGAGGTCTTCCACACCAAGCAACTTTCGCATTTCAATGAACTTTATCCTAGCCAACGCCTTAGTCAATATATCAACTCTTTGTTCCTTTCCATTGACATGTTCAACCATAATTTCTTTCTCCTCAACACGTTCCCGTATGTAGTGAAAACGGGACTTGATATGCTTGCTCCGGCCATGAAAAATTGGATTTTTGATCAAAGCGATTGCTGATGTGTTGTCAATCTTAATTAACACTTCTTGTGCTTGAGAATCTGTCATTTCTCCCAAGAGATCTCGCAACCACACTGCTTGACAACTTGCTGCAGAAGCAGCCATATACTCAGCTTCACAAGATGACAATGCTACTGTCTCTTGCTTCTGAGAACACCACGTAATTGGCGATCCTCCAAAGTAAAACACATGTCCGGTGGTGCTTCTACCATCATCAAGATCAATGTTGTGACTACTATCACAGTAGCCAACTATACTTGTTTGATTATTGCGACTATAACGAATTCCAAACCCCATAGTACCCTTTACGTATCGCAATATTTGTTTTATGGCAACCATATGAGACTTCTTTGGAGCTTGCATATATCTACTAATAATACCAACTGAGTATGCCAAGTCAGGTCTCGTTTGAAGCAAATACCTCAATCTTCCAACTAGGCTTTGGTATTCTGTTGCGTCGGTGTCATCCTCGCCTTCACCTTTTGAGAACTTTGTATTTGGATCCATTGGGACTAGAGTCGGATTACAGTCATTCATGCCTGCGTCTTTTAGCACCTTTTTGCATACCCTTCTTGCATGACACATATATCATCTTTCTGTTGATATACTTCAATACCTAGATAATATTGCAGCATTCCAAGATCACTCATATCAAAGTTCTTTGCCATTGCTAGCTTGAACTTGTTTATAATTGATGCATTTGTACCCGTAACAACTAGATCGTCCACATATACTCCAACCAGGATTAGATTGGAGTCCAATTTCCTTCGATATACTACTTGTTCTTGCACACACCTTTTGAACTTCATGCCTTTTAAAATCCCGTCCAATTTCATGTTCCAAGTTCGAGGAGCTTGACGTAAACCGTACAACGCTTTTATGAGCTTGAACACGAAAAACTTTTTATCTTGCCTCTCGAAGCCTTCCGGTTGTTCAACACACACCTCTTCTTGTAATTCCCCATGTAAGAAAGCGGATTTCACATCGAGGTGGTGAAGTTCCCATCCTTTTGAAGCCGCTAATGCTATCAGAATTCTGACGGTTTCAATTCTAGCCACTGGTGCAAAAACTTCTTCGAAATCGATACCGTGTTGTTGAAGATATCATTTTGCGACAATTCTAGCCTTGTACTTGCTAATCGACCCGCTTGCATCTCGTTTTATATTGTAGACCCATTTCAGACCGATAATGGTTGTATTGCAAGGTCTTTTTACCAGTTTCCAAGTTCCGTTCTTTTCAATGGAGTCGAGTTCGTCTTTCATCGCTTTTACCCACAGTGGATTCGCCTTGGCTTCGTGATAATTTTTCGGTTCCTCTTCATTAAGAGTGTAACACCCCATCCCATATACAACATTTTAATAAAACAATTTACGTGCTAAATTTCCCATAAAAATGTTCATTTTTCAATATGGGGTGTCACAAGCTCAATACATTACCATAATTTAAGGAAGTAGGTACATACTCTGATAAATCTAGGACTCCTGTTCCTTTAACGCATCATCTACCCTTTCCATTGCTCCCTGAGTACATAGCATTTTTTAAAAAAAAAACATACGTAAGACATACGTCTCGTGAGTAATATGGGTTTTAGACCCAAAATAATTTCTCATATTTAAAACATTCCAAATTTTCATATTATTTAATTTCCTATGAGCGCACCCATAGGTATTCCTTTTCATTAGTGAGCACATTCCTACGAGCGCACCCGTAGGTTTTATACGAGACGCACCCGTATAGCTACTTCCTCAATAGCATGAAACGAATTCATCTACCAAGGTAATTAGACAACTACTTCGCGATGGGAGGTACCATCCCAGTAATGTCTTTTTGCCACCCCTACCGCAGCAGGCCGTGGTCTTTATCCGGATACTTATTTTCTCATCATCAGGGCTCAATCACTTTATTAGTTCTCTGTATTTCTCATTTATCTTTTGTATACATTATACTTACTATTTCACAAAAATCATTTCCAGTTTCACAAAACATTTTAGTTCCGCAGAACCATTTCCTTTCTCATTAACCATATTAACTTTCATAAAACCATTTTGACCCACAAATCATTTTTCATAAAATTCATTCCTTTATATAAAACTCCTTTTGCTATGTACTCGAAAATCCACACATTACTCACCTTGACTAGTTAGAGAAGTCTAACTAGAACCATCCTTTTTCCTCGTCCCTCCTATTCATGATCTTTTACTCCTTAAGTACCTAAGGAGTTTATTCACATTTTATTAATAACATGTTATACTTTAACATTCATGCTAACTGATTCTATAACTCATTAGAGTCCTTATAATACTATCTTGGGTCATAATAAGTCTATAATTTTTAAATGACCAACTTTAGTTAAATTGTATTTTATACGTATTTTGCTACAGTGCCCTCGAGGGGTCGTATTTCAATTCCGATAATTTTCCATGAAGTTTTGGTCCATAATAGACCTATGTTTAAATTTTGGGGTCAATTGGACAAGTGTAGCATCAAGTTTCAAAAATGAACCAAGCCTTAGCTTACCCTTAACAGAGAGCAGGAGAAACTTGGTCTTTTTTTTCCCAGGCGCGGGATCGCGACCCGATCCTAAGGGGGATCGCGACCCGACCTCGTCTGGTGCGACCAGATGCTCCATTTTTATGCTACAAATTACCATTTTCCCTTATTAAGCCCTTAATTCACGTCTTAATCACTAAGGTTTGTTCCAAGACCAAAACCATTCATTTACTTCAAGTTTTTAGCCATAAAAATCATGGATTTCAATTAGTTTTCAAACATTCCCGTTTTTGCATTTTTGATTCAAAAAAACCGAAATTGTCCAACACTAAGCTCTTCTACTGATTTATTTTAACAATTACCACATATGAAACTTATTAAAACCCCTTAGAACCAATTTGGTCATGTTAATATGAATTCTACGGTTCTTGAACAAGATTCCCATTTTTCAACAATAGCAACATACTTTGGTGATTTTAAGATATATTCTTAATACACAACTTAATTGATTTAGAATCATTCCATGACTAAAACCTTCAGTTTACATCAGGTTTTAACTCAATGGAATCACTGATTCCCTTCCTTTATCAAAAATTTCAATTTTTTACATTTTTACCCCAAAACCTTAGTTTCAATTCAATTAACGATTACTACTAGTTTCTTTTATTTATTTCAGCATATTAGACTCATTAAAACCCTTTTAAATCAACTTGGTCATATAAACCCGTGATTTAGGGTTCTTGAGCCAAAAACCCCAATTTTTTCCAATTTCACCCAACTCTTTGATTTAAACGTGTTTTCTTAGTTCATAAGACGTGTATACTATTAGAAATCATTAAAACCATATGAACTCCACTGAAATTTCAGTTTCCAACTTATCCCGTGAAGAACACACGAGGAGCTAGGTTGGAAAATTGGATTACTAGCCTTATGTGAGCTTGAATTCCTCAATTCCTAATAATTTGTATCACATTTCCGCTTCCAATCTTCAAGAACCCACCAACCCATGTCCTCTAGCCTTCTCCAGAAACTTCTCCCGTGTTCTAAGAAATGGGAGATGATTTCCTCCCTTTTATACCTAGCAATTTTACACTATGGCCCCCTCTAGTTCCATTTTTCCCAAAATGGCACAAAAATTCATTTTTATAACATTATAAGTTTTGTTTTCTTTCATTTTAACCCCAACATTATATTTTCTTTACATAAAGGTCATTTGTGTGCCAAATGACCATTTTGCCCTTTTTGACCAATTTTTACTATTACGCCCTCGTTCACCCCAAATTTTATATATATATTTATTTTATGACTTTTACCAAAATTTTTAGGTTCTTACAAAGAGCCATCAGTAGCTCGTGGTTCTCAATGTAAAAATTGACATCAAAATCATCATACCTTCTTGGGAATTGTGTGTTGCGGGTCGACCTCCGTAACGGTGGAACTTCTATTTGTGGAGCTTCTTCTTGTGCCACCGCTTCTGTTTCTATTTGAGGTGACCCACCGTCATCATCATCCTCGGTCCCAAGTCCTCCACTCGCTACCGGTCCACTTCCGGTGTCAACTGTCGTGGACCAATGAACCCAAAACATTCCGGGTTCTAGTGTCGGCTTGGTTTATTTTTCCCAATTCCAACTCGAGTGTTCATCAAAGATGACATCCCGCGACACCATGATTTTTCGTAGCGTAGGATCATAGAGACGATAAGCTTTGGAACCGGGTTCAGACCCAAAATATACCATCTTTTTGGATCGGTCGTCTAGCTTCTTTAGGTGAGGAGTTGTGATTTTCGCATAAGCTAGTGACCCAAAAACTCGTAAGTGTTCGATGTTGGGCTTGCGATGATAGTACTTCTCATACGGTGTTGAATCCTTGAGTGCTTTCGTTGGTAGCTTGTTTATAACATATGTTGCGTGTCGAACTGCTTCTCCCCAGAGGAAGTTAGGGACATTTTTGGCTTTTAACATGCATCGTGTCATCTCAAGGAGTGTGCGATTCCTTCTCTCTACCACCCCATTCTGCTGCGGTGTGTAGGGAGCCGTAAGATGCCGTATCATCCCGTCTTATTCACAAAGCTTGTTGAATTCTTGTGAAGTAAATTCCCCACCTCTGTCTATGCGAAAAACTTTTATGCCTTTTCCACACTCTTTTTCAACTACTGCCTTGAATTTCTTGAAAAACACTATGGTCTCGTTTTTCTCCTTCAACAGGTAAATCCACATGAACCTTGAAAAGTCCTCAATAAGAACGAAAATATACCTGTTGCCTGCAATAGTAGATGGTGATATCGGCCCGCAGAGATCTCCATGCACGAGTTCTAAGACATTCTCGGTTCGGTACAAGGATTTTTTGAAAAAACTCCTCGTGTTTGTTTTCCAACTAGACATGACTCAAAAAGTTGATTTGTTTCTGTGATGAGGGGTAGACCTTTGACGAGTTCCTTTTTTGACATAGTTGAGATATTATCAAAGTTGGTATTCCCGAGCCTAGCATGCCATAACCACGATTGCTCACTGATACGAGTGTGTAAGCAAACCGGTTTTCCAACTTTGATTTTTGTTTTGTAGAGTCGATTTACTGAGCGTTTTACAACGAATAAGAGAGCGTTTCGGCTATCGTATAAGTGAAGATAATCACATTTCATTGAGACTTCACACCCGTTCTCAGTTGCTTGTCCTAGACTAACAATATTAGTCTTGAGCCTTGGAATGTAATAAATATCAGTTAGTAACTTTTGACTTCCTTCCTCACTCTCGAATAGTATAGACCCTTTGCCATGGATCTCGACAAACGAATCATCACCAAACTTCACTCGGCCTCTAATTCTCTTATTTAATTCGGTGAAGAAAGATAGATTACCTGTCATATGGTTACTTGCACCATTATCTAGGTACCACACATCGTTGTTGTCGTATTGATTCTCGAATTTCCTTGGTATTACACCTTCTTCATTCAAGAAAACTGTTTCATAGAGAGTTTGAGCCATAAAAAGATGTGGGTCTTGATCCTCAGCTTCAGATACATGTACTTCCTCTTGTTTTACCTTTCGATCCGGACATTGCGATGCGAAGTGTCCGAACTTGTCACACCTGTAACATTGTAATTTGGAACGGTCTTTGTTTTTTCCCTTTGGCTTGTCGGAGTCGGCATTATTCGTGTTTGTGTTTCGATTATTATTATAAGAATTATTGTGTCGTCCTCCCCGACCACCACGGCCACCACGGTTTGAGCCACGGCCTCCCCGACCACCACGGTTTGAATCTCCACCTTGATTGGTAGACCCGATTTTGTTGAATAGGAGTTTGTTTTGCTCATCCGATGGTTCACTTTCTCGGATACGTTCCTCGTAAGCCTTCAAACGCCCAACCACATCTTCGTATCCTACTGTCTTGAGGTCAAGAACCTGTTCTATTGAGGCAACGATGTGAATGAATTTCCTTGGTAGGCTTGTGAGAAATTTCTTAACAAGTTTGCACTCAGAAATTGTTTCGCCAAGTGAGGCTGATTTTGACGCGATGCCAGAAAGGCTACTTGCAGACTCATCGATGGTGCTATTTTCTTTCATCTTCAGATTGTCGAACTCAGTGGTAAGAGTTTGTAGGCGGGCTTCTCTTACCCTATCGGCGCCCAGATGACGAGTTTGTATAGCAGTCCAAATCTCTTTTGCTGTACTCATCACACCGACTTGTAGGATGAGATCCTCAGGTATGGTTTGGAAAAGAACTGCGATAGCCATATTGTTTTTCTTCACATCAGACGATCCCGGATCAATGGTGTCCCAAACTTGATGAACGTTAAGGATCACCTTCATACGAATCGCCCATACCGTGTAGTTTACCGAGCTGAGCATGGGGACGTGTAGCGACAGGGACGAGCCTTCCTTCGTACCGCTCGTTCCTGCATTGGTGGTGTCCCCCATCGACGGAACCTTGCTCTGATACCAATTCTTGGCAGAAATCGGTAAAAAACACACACAAAAACAAGAAAAGATTATATGGAAACTCTTATTATAACATAGAAACTAACTCAAAACTTTGTTACAATCGTTCCATTGACTCTCGATACCCTAACTCGATATCTAGACGTCTATATATACTAGGCGCAATAATGTAGATAACTAACAATTAAAAGACTTGGAATTATCCTATAATACCGGCTTGTATTATGAGATAATCACTTATCCTAACACCTCATCGTATTAGTATTTATCTCAAAGTCTTCTAACAACCGGAAATTATCAACATGTAACACTTAAAAAATATGTTTGTTTTGGTTCTAAACCAACGTTTTTAAAGTAATGTTGTATTATAGTATCTAATCACACACTTCTTCTAAAGTTTTGGATTTTTTCTTTAAAACACCAACATATTATAGAAGTGTTGGATTTAATATCATATGAAACCAACACTTATTTTAAAGTGTTGTATTCAAATGAAAAATCAAACACTTATTTAAAAGTGTTGTATTCGTATAATTTTATATAAAGCACATAAAGTAATTTGGTATGTTAAAATTAAGTGTTAATTCCCTCCAATATTTTAATTTCCCCTCAACTTATAATTTTAAGTTCATATATAATTTTTAAATATAAGTTAAACTGTTGATAAGTTTTAATTTAAAATTACAAATATTTTAATCTATTAATTATATAATTTATTTAAATATCATACTATATAATTTATCAATTATTATTTTATAATATTATTATTTCTTTTAAGTAACTTTTTAACAATTAAATAGCATTGTTTCATTTAATTATTTTTCAATTTGCATATAACTATTTTTATAAATGCAAGCTCATAGTAATTCAAATTAGTAGATAAATTTCAATTTTAAATTACCAATAAGTTAAACTATAAATTATATAATCTATTTAAATCTTATATGTTTAAATTTATATAATCTACATACTTAAATAGCTGTAATATTAACATTATAAATTAGAGTATGAAATTTATTTCAAAAGTTAAATGTATTATACTTTTAATCTAATTTTAATTATTTATTAGATTTTTTTACTAGTTTTGATTCCCTCCTAAATTTATATCGCAATTTATTATTTCCCTCCACTAATATTTTTGTTATTCGTTTTCCCCAAAATCTTGTAACCTAAAAGTTCAGCAATTTCAGTTCTTTATCTCTACATCTCCAACGGGCTCTGCACCTTCGTCGTTGTTAAATGCCATCGTGCTCTCTCCCCTTCACCGTCTGCGAGTATGTTTATTCTTCTCGTATCCCCTATCCACCAATTACTGGACCGTGATTTTCCAATCAAATATGTCATGTTTTCTTCTCTAATAGACTTTTTGTTAATATCAAACTGTATTTTCGATTTGATGGTTTATTTGAGCAAGAGTGTGGATCATACTCTTGATGGGTGTAAGAAAGAGGAGAATTGTGTAATCAAAATGAAGAGCCTGATTGTTGCGACTATGTATGTAAGTCTCGTGGGGTTTAAATATTTATACGATGGCTCATATTACCTCATTAGTTGCTGATGATGATATTGAAACCCATTCCAGATTATGGAATTGGTCTGGTCGCCAAAGTAACTTTTACTTTCCCTCAACAGCTCTTGATCTCTGCTACAACAAGACTGTCCTTTCCATTAGTCTGGTCGCCAAAGTCTCTACACCTCTTTCCTCTACTGTTGGTAAGTCTGCCACTCTATTTAACCCTCTCAATTTGCATTCATCTATAAGCATAAAGGGTGCTTACTAATTGCTATGTATATGTGTTATAGATTTCTTAAATTGTTTATAGTTGCATCCCGTGGGATAAAGTCGATTTTTGTAGGAAATATTGTGACGCCCCATTTTCGTCGTTATCAATATTAATTAAAGTCGATTATTTATTATCGTGATTTTCAAAAGAAAAGAAAATAGTTTCTTTCAGGATGCGAATTGTAGTTTTAATCTCCATTTTTTGGCATGTAATAATAATATTAATAATACGTTTAGGACCTAGTTATTTTGTTTAGGGTGGAATTATCAACTTTTGAAACCTTTAAATGTAAAGTTTTGAGGTTTTGGGTTAAGGAAAAATAAGGTAACAAACCCTAGGGACTAGGAGTGAGAGGCTCATGTTTTTGTTTTCCAATCCAATTTTTCTGATCTGTAATGCCATTGAACTTGTTTAAGTCCTTGTAAGTCTTAATGATGATCTTAATTTAGGGATTGAAAACCCTACCCTAGTATCATTTTATGTGATTGTTGTAATTTCACTGTTTAGAGCTTATTCGTAGAAAATTCATAGTAAATCGTATGAATGTCCATTTGGGATTATCTTTATATCCATGGAATTCTCATTCTGTGTAGTTTCGTGATCTAGAATGCCCTGGCCAAACTCGAATCCAAGGTCAGGTGAAAGTTGCAATCTTTATTGGCTGGTCCAGGGATATGTTGTACAGTGAATTCTGTTTTGAAAAATTCATAGTTAATTGTATAAAAATCATTTAGGGACAACGCCTGTGGGAAAAGTTCAGGATAAGGGTCTAGTTTACTCACACCAAAATACAGAACTTAGATCGTTAGTTATTTTATTCTTTGCTTATATCTTTGAGGTGAGGTCCTGTGAGTGAACTAATCAGTTTAGGTAACTTTGAGGATTTTTATTTTATTGTTGGAGAATGAAAATGACTGAGGTCAGGCTCCGTGATCTTGTCCTTCAGTCTAGTATTTGCATGATTTTTTTCAAATTTTATAATAGATTCCTCTTTAGTTTAATTTTTCAAATCTTGCAAGTGGGTCAAAAATTAGCCTTGCTGTCAAATTTTCTTTTGTGGTATTTGTCTTGGCTATGGGTTTTGGAGGTTGTAGTGTGTGTTTGGACCTATGCAAACTTAATAAAAACATTTAATAACCTCAATGATGAATATATAAGATTAAGTGGGGGTGCTTGGTGGGACACGATGCGTGTCAATGATCGGAAACGTATATAATTACAAGTAGTATATTTTATATATATATATATATATATATATATATATATATATATATATATATATATATATATATATATATATATATATATATATATATATATATATATATATATATATATATATATATATATATATATATATAATCAGGATCAGATGAGGACTCTTTTTAATGTGAGGACATGCGAGGACATCTTAAAAAATTGAAAAAAAATATAAAAAAAATACAAATCATAAAATCGAGAATAGTACTATATCATTATAAAAAAATTTGAAAAAAAATTTGGATCATTGAAAAACGCAATGATGCAATTTTTTTTGTTTTTAGTTTGGATCATTATTTCATTATTAAAAAAATAATGATCCAAAAGTTTTTTTTGAATTTATTTTTCTCCGATATAGTACTATGATCTATTTTATTATTTTTATTATTTTTATTTTTTTCCATTTTTTAAGGTGTCCTCGCTAGTCCTCACCGAAAAAAGAGTCCTTATCGGATCCGGACCATATATATATATATATATATATATATATATATATATATATATATATATATATATATATATATATATATATATATATATATATATATATATATATATATATATATAGTATTAAATACATTTGGTAAATATTGTGTGAATGTAGGACCAATTTTAGACCATTAGATTGAAAAAATCAATGGCTTAGATGATAATGGCAATTGTGTAATTAAAATGAAAAAATTAAATAAAAATAATTGAAAATGACCCGTTAAGGGTATAATGGACATTTATATATACCTACAAATAACGAAACAATATTATTTTCAAGTCAATTTTGAATATCCGAACTATAATTACAAAGTCGTTATCAATTCTATAGTTAACTGTTTAATATTGCTTTTATTCTCAAAAAATAATAATATGATACATATGAAATTTCTAAATAAATGCATTAAATACAGAAGCAGTAATGAAAATTTCACATAGCACAAAACATTCTCAAAGAATAATGATTCATTGAATAAAAATACATCAAAGTAATGCATATTCTAAAATAATAAGCGTTAAATAATAATAAGCGTTAAAAAAGAATGAAAGCGTAACTACTTCATTCTCCGAGAATGACTTGATTCTAAAGAAGCGTAACTACATAATGAAAGCGTAACTACTTCATTCTTCGAGAATGACTTGATTCTAAAGAAGCGTACTACTTCATTCTCCAAGAATGACTTGATTCTAAAGAAGCATAACTACCTCATTCTCTGAGAATGCTTTGTTAAAACTACTTCATTCTTCGAGAATGACTTGATTCTAAATAAAAGTAACTACTTCATTCTTCTGTATTGCATTCTTTTTCATTCTATTCTTCAGTTCTGCATTTCCATTAATTCTTGATCTTTAACATCATTCAAATACTCTCTCACAACCACATCCACCACCTCATCCGTGGGTCTATCAACATCGCTCAAAATCTTCGTTGCACTTTCGTCTTGTACGTTCTGTAAGAAAAGAAGCATATTTATAAACATCTAACCTCCAATTCACGAAAATAAGGAGAAATCACCAACGTCAATAGAGGAAAGGAGTTAGCTTACTTCTAATTGCGTCGATTTTGATGAAACGTTGACTATTCTTGGAGAGGCATATTCTCCTGATTGTTATTAAATTTCACATCCACTGGTTGCACAGGGGAATTATCTTCAATAAAATAAGTTGACGAATGCCAACCACCTAAAAAAGTTATAAGTTGTTAAAAAATCATTTGATATCCCCTTCTTATGTTTTACTATAAATTGGAAATGCAATAAATATTATTACCTAAGAATCAAGATTTTGCCGTCGAGAAACTCTTTCTATTTCTTTAATAATAAGTGCCTTTTCCTCTTCAAATTGATAATCATCACCACCTAAAAACATATATATTTCAAGAAAAAGAAGAAGAGTGAACATATAAACATAAAATTGGAGTAATATATATATATATATATATATATATATATATATATATATATATATATATATATATATATATATATATATATATATATATATATATATATATATATATATATATATATCTTAAGGTAACGTACCTTTTCCAGGAGATAAATTGTTTAAGATAAATTGTTTAGCAATTCCAGCAATCTTTCATGGTTTTTGCTAATATGACTTTTATTTCTCAAGGCTTGTTAGGGTTAGTCACAAATATCGGAAGGTAAAAGATTATAAATAATAAACCTGTGGACCCTTTTCTTCTACTTAAGCAATGAAAATACCTCATTATAATTAGAAGTTAAGAATTCAGAAACTGCAATTGGATGTTTAGTAAGCAAATCCTGTTTGGAAATTTGTTTGATAATACGTAAAAGCACCATAAAAGAAAAGCTTAAATGTGACTTAAATGGATCTGACCTGGAAAATGCATCAGAAGCAACATCAAAATTAGTAAGCTCCACATACTTAAAAAATTGTTCAAAGCTTGGAGACTCTAATATATATCTGAAATGGTTTAAGGATTACCGTATCATCCAAAATTCAATAAAATATCTAGAAAATAATAACCAAGATATACAAAGGTAAGCAACATAAATGTCTTACTTTGCAAGAGTCGGGAACTTGATGTATTCCCTTAGAATGTTTCCACAATTTAAGATACATAGATTCGACTTCGGTTAATGGATTTGTAAGTTGATTCAGGACTTCAACGAGGCCATGAGATTCAGGTCGGTGACAGCGATAAGGGACCCAATATGATGAACCAGGAACAAACGGAAGCCAATCTGGAGTCGATTGCCTCACGATGATATTATGGAGAACATCATCAAGTTTTCTTAACCCTAAAACCTCCACAAAAAAATGTGCACCTCTATCTACAGGTGTGGGTAGGGATGAGCATGGGTACGGAACCGGACTGACCAGAACCGAACACGAAAGACCCAAAGATCGAATAAGGGATTTTATGGAACCGAAGACCGAACTTTTTAAGGAATATGTATTTAGTCTGGGTACCCGAATCGTCCGAGTTTGGTCGGGTATATAATCGATTAGGACCGAAAAAGTTCGGTAACGGGTATTGGAACCAATGTGCTTAAAAAACTCAATGATCATATTTCATAAATAGGTAACCATGTTAAAAAAAATTAACCAATATGCCTAAAAACCACAATGATCATATTTCATAAATAGATAACATTTATGCTAAAAAAAATTAACCAATATGTATAAAAAAATCTAATGACCATATTTCATAAACTAGATAACCAAAATGTGCAAAAAAAAACTTAGTAAATTTCTAGTCTATGATCTCGATAGAGCTTTTCACCTTTCCTTGTTGCTTTCTATTTCGTATCGCCTCTTCAATACGTAGTAAACCGAAAATAAAACAATTGTATGAAGTTAGTATGCAATCAATCTCTGTTAAACAAAAAAATGTAATCTTTGGCGACATCGTCATCTCTCATAATGCCTTCAATGTTGTCTACAATTGGCTTTCTAGACTTCCTAACCTAATCTTGTGTCACACCCTCAAACCACGATGGCGGAAACGTCTACGTTTGTACAATAGTATGGATAATATATCTTAAAATAAGTTCTTTATAACCATCTAAATAAGTTATTTCACATATATTTGTAAATATACGCTTTTTACCGACGGAATACTAAAAATAGACTATTATAGGAATAGTTTATGGACACAAGGTTACTATGACATTTTGAACAAGACAAAATAATTATATAAAAATATATAATTATACATTACTATATTATCATGGAAAAAAAAAGATAATTGGCAAATACAAGGGTTTTTCATATACGAATAACAAGTTGATTGATACATACATTTTTGTAAGACGGGTCTTCACAGTGCTTATTTAAGTACATATTATAAGTCCTGAAATTTATAACCAGAGTCTCGGTAAGAGAGCGTGATATTTGTGTATAGATCTATACGGGATTGTCAACCCCGCACCTGAGCTGCTAGCTACAACTAGACCGACGGGTCTGTGGTGACAAATGTCATAACAGTCCGACGCCTGAAGAACGTCGAAGCAGGCCTACATGGTCACAGTATGGTTATAGGGCGTCTCGCATGAGAGATCAACTTTATAAATTGTTTACGTGGAAATATACATTTTAAATGGCTTTATGCTACAAACTATGCTATACATTTTAGTCCTTGGGTTTTAAGGACTTGGATACATTCATAAGAAAATATTGGATTTTCTTGGATTACAATACTACATTTTACAAGGAAAGAGATTCCTCATACAAGTTTTATGGTATTAAAACTACATTTTAACAAGTTACAAATATAAGTATGGTTTTACTTATACACACTGATTCTATGGAAATTAAAACTACGTTTTATCAAATATATAAATATAAGTACGGTTTACTTATACATACGAGTTTTGTGGAATTAAATCTACGATTCGTCTACAAGTAAACATCTATTTACACGGTTTTATACAAGAATAAAACTACGTAATACTATTTTCAAGTATACAAATACCTATACATTTTCGGTCTTTGGGTTTTAAGACTACTACACATTTATAAGAAAATATTGGATTTTCTGGTTTCAAACACCATCTTTTTACAAGGAAAAAGGATTATGGATTTTCTCATACAAAAAATCTTATAAATTCACCAACGTAATGTTGACACTCTTTCAAACTACTTGTATTCTCAGGAAATTTATAAGGTAACTACAACCTTTGACGATGGGTCGCTATGGCATCATACTATGTATTTTGATATCATATTGTAATTGTATTTAAAACGTACAATCTTTTGAACTCTTGTAATATTACAATTATGTATATGATGGATGTGTTTGCTTTGATCACTATTGTACAAACGTTGTTGTGATACTGTTCATGAAGTCATCCACCCTCAGACGTTTCCGCCATCGTGGTTTGAGGGTGTGACATCTTGGGTGCACACCAATGCCTCTACTATCGGTGTAGCCAAATTTGTTCGGTAGGAGTCTAAAAAGCGCCTACTTGTACTGAAAGCTGATTCAGAAATTTGAATTGCCAAAATATCTACACATAAACAGATAAATCGTTAAAATATAAAATACTATAAAATCCATAAACTTATAAAGTATAAACCATTTACCTTTGGCGATCCAGGAAAGAATTGGAAAACGAGTTGCATGTTCTTTCCACCAACCTAAAATATCAAACTCCTTGTTGTATGGAGTGGGCGGGTCATTCAAATATCTTCTTAATTTTGTCTCCGATGAAGCAGATATATATTCTGCTTGTACTATAAATTCTCAAAAAAAAATCATTCAACACTAAGTATGTAAGAACCCAAAAATAGTAATAAAAGTATAAAATGATAGTATATGAGCATTGGTTGAATAATATCCGAATAATAGAATTTTTGTATAAAAAGAGCGGATAGGGTATTTTCGTCATTTTGAAATATTTAACTTAGGAATGAGATTTAAGAGTGTTAAAATGTCCTAAAGTGCAAAATAAGTTTATAAGTGGAGTAAAGTTATAAAATGTAGAAGTTCTTACGATCTAAACATGTTATGTGCTATTTTGAGAAAAATAGTAAAAAAGGGTAAAATGGTCGTTTGACATGCAAATGACTTTAAAGTCAAGAAAATGAAATGTTGGGGTTAAAATGAAGAAAAGAAATTTAAAATGTTATAAAAATGTGTTTTTAAGCCATTTTGGGGAAAAATGAAACTAGAGGGGGCTATAGTGTAAATTGGTTAGGTATAAAAGGGAAGAAATCATCTCCCAGTTCTTAGAACACGGGAGAAGTTTCTGGAGAAGGCTAGAGGACACGGTTTGGGGAGTTCTCGAAGATTGGAGGCGGAAATGTGATACATATTGTTATGAATTGAAGAATTCAAGCTCAAATAAGGTTAGTAATTCAATTTTCCAACCTAGCTCCTCGTATGTTCTTCACGGGATAAGTTGGAAACTGAAATTTCAGTGGAGTTCATATGGTTTTAATGATTTCTAATAACATACACGTCTTATGAACTAAGAAAACATGTTTAAGTCAAAAAGTATGGTTGAATTGGGGAAAAATCAAGATTTTGGCCAAGAACCCTAGTTCACGGGTCCTTGTGATCAAAGATGATTTTAATGACTAAAGTGAGTTTAATATGTTAGAATAGATGAAAGAAACTAGTATTGATAGTTAATTTGAAGTAATTTCAGTTTTTGGTGTCAAAACTCTAAAAATGAAATTTTCATGAATTTGGATGGAATCAGTGATTCCATGGTTAAAAGACATGTTTAAATGATGGGTTTTGGTCCCGGAATGAGTCTAAAACGATTAAGTAAGTCATAAAGAACTTAATATGTGGAACTAGTGAATTACAGGACAAAAATCGGACTAAAAATGGACTCTGCAGGTCATGCACGAGTCGTGCTTCTTGTAGTGCAAATTATGCACGAGTCGTGCACTACCTGGGAATGAAAGAAAGTTGCTATTAAAGGTGCACGAGTCGTGCTCCTTGTAGTGTAAATTATGCACGAGTCATGCTCCAAGTCAGGGGCAAAATGAAATTGCAATTTGATGCTAGGCCTATCCATTTGATGTCCAATTAATACCATAAGGTTAATATGATATAAAAACATGAAAAATAATGTTAAGTTGAGTGTATGACTTTCCAAGGGTATAATGGGCAATAATATACCATGTAAATGATAAATGAAAGTAGCAAAGAAGAGGATAAGTGGAATAATAAATGTCACAACCATATTGTGATATGAGTCTAGTAAAATCTGAAATTCAGTGGTCTATACATACTGTTACAGTATAACAAGTTATTAATAAAATGTGAATAAACTCCTTAGGTACTTACGGAGTAAAAGATCATGAATAGGAGGGGCGAGGAAAAAGGATGGTTCTAGTTAGACTTCTCTAACTAGTCAAGGTGAGTAGTATGTGGATTTTTGAGTGCATAGCAAAAATAGGTTTTATATAAAGAAATGAATTTTGTATACAATGTTTTGGGAGTCAAAATGGTTTTATGGAAATTGAAAAGATTTAATGAAAATGAAAATGGTTTTATGGAACTGGGAATGGTTTTGTGAAACTGGAATGATATTGTGAAACGGTATGTATAATGTTTACAAAAGACAAATGAGAAATACAGAGAATTAATAAAGTGATTGAGCCCTGATGATGAGTTGCTTAGTATCCGGATAAAGACCACGGCCTGCTGCGGTAGGGTGGCAAAAAGACACTACTAGGATAGTACCTCCCGTCGCGAAGTAGTTGTCTTACCTTGATAGATGAATCCGTTTCATGCTATTGAGGAAGAAGTTATACGGGTGCGTCTAGTATAAAACCTACGGGTGCGCTCGTAGGAATGTGCTCTCAAATGAAAAGGAATACCTATGGGTGCGCTCATAGGAAATTAAGTAATATGAAAATTTGGAATGTTTAAAATATAAGAAATTATTTTGGGTCTAAAACCCGTATTACTCACGAGACGTATGTCTTACACATGTTTTTTTTTTAAAATGCTATGTACTCAGGTAGCAAGAGAAAGGGTAGATGACACGTTAAAGGAACAAGAGTCCTAGATTGATCAGAGTATGTACCTACTTCCTTAAATTATGGTAATGTATTGAGCTTGTGACACCCCGTATTGAAACTGAAAATTTTTTATGGGAAATTTAACACGTAAATTGTTTTATTAAAATGTTGTATATGGGACGGGGTGTTACAAAGTACCTCTTGAGTATCACGATGTTGAGAAGACACATTTGACTCGGAATTCCCAAATTTTTCTTTATACATGTTAAAGAAATTTTCAAATCTTCTTTCCAATGCCCATATCCAAGAATTCACCTTCAAAGTAGTTTCCCAGTTTGACATGGGATTTTTTTCAGTCACAATGTAGTCCAACAGCTTGTGAAATGTGTGTTTTAGGAAAACAAACTTCATTTGTGGATACAATAATACCGAAAAATACATGTAATTATTGAGTTTTTCAAAGTTTCAGTATTTATCATACTTGCTTTTCATTTGCTTCCCCTTTTAAACAAAATTGGGATGATAGCGACGCATTCCATATGTGTTTATACAAGTCATAAAATTCTCTAAAAAAAATTGAATTACCAAATACTTAATAAATATTCAATAAGTATCAACTTGATAAATGTGTGACCCTATAGGGTCATATGTTAATAACAATATAATTCGATAATAATTATTGAGCATACAGATCCAACAAGTTTATCTGTCATGTAAACATTATTTTTTAGTTAATAATCAATACATGAACTTTTATGGTTTATTTATAACTAGTTTGCACCCGTGCTACGCACGGGTCGGGTCAGAGTGGTGGTTGGCGTAGCCTGTTAAGTAGTTCGAGGTGGATCAGGTCGTGTACAATAAATACTTTGCAGAATATTAAACAATTATTTTAAAAACACAACGAAAAGAATCACACTTTTTTCATATAGGATTTTGTCCTAGGCAAATTCTACCCAACTACAAATCTAAACTTTATGTTGTATAAAACATGTTGCTCATTTTTATCCTTTATAGCATTTATTACAAATTATTGTCAATAGTGATAGTGCTTTACTGTTGATTATGCTTTTTCATAGTTAAAATGTATTTATTACACATTTGACTTCAAATTTGTATGAATTTCGACCTATGAATAGTTATATAGCTTTCCAGTAGTCACCAAAAAGATTGTTTTTTCTAAAATTATATTTTTTTATTATAAAGCTCCAGTTAAATTACATTTAGATGAAGGGTGCCTCTCAGCACCAAAACTGTAATTTACTCAACAATTAATATTAAACTTACAGATCAACTTTTTATGACAAAGTATTCAACATCTTCAACTGTGAGTTTTGTCTTTTCTGCAATTACATTCAATGGAATGCTCCTATCTTCAGATGCTCAACTGCAAGCAAATAAAATGTATTCCATTATAGCATCCTACTTTTAATTTTATTCAATTATAGCATTGTACTTTAAATAAGTTATTAAAAAACTTCCCGGTTATAGCATTGTACTTCCACACTTTTTCTTATTAAAACATTATACTCTGGAAGATTTACCCTACTATAACAATGAAAACCGCTTTGTATTTGAATGACATTGCTATAATTGCAAGTGTACTTTTGTTTATTTGTGTATTATAGCATCCCACTTTCATCCCATTTTATTACAGCATTGTAGTTTCACGTTTTTTTTACTTATTGAAGCATTTTACTTCAATATATCTACCCAATTATAACATTGAAAGTGAACTTTTTTGTCTTATTATAACATTATATTTTGAAAAATTTACCCTGTTAATCTTATTATAGCATTTTACTTTAAATCTATTGTACTACATCATTGTAGTTTCATATTTTTTGTTATTAAGGCAATGTACTTAAAAACAATCTAATTTTTTTCTTATTATAACATTATATTTTTCAAACTTTTGCCCTAATATAGCAATGAAAATTTCTTTGTATTTGAAGTTTGAACGAAATTGCTATGACTGCATAGATTTTTGGAATTAGATTGCTGTAATAGGGAGAAATTGAATAAAAGATATAAAGAACATGGTTATAAATTAGGAAAACCTAAAGAGAATTTCCATCAAACAGAGAATGTTATTTTTTTCTACAAGCTTCTTATCGTTTCTAATGACTTGGTCAAATCTGCAATTGCCTGTAAAAAAAAACAATGTTTTTCATTATATAAAATGATGTAGAAAATTGGAAATGATTCAAATATACAATAAAATAAATGAGTAAAAACTAAAATGAGACCCTGACCTCAGTAGATTCTCCTAAAGCAGCTCGCGCCTGGCCTCTTCGTTTCCATGCCTCACCAGCTGATAGATTTGATTGTATTGCCTGAAAAATTGAAGACGGTTATGATGGTTAGGGTTTGATATTTCAGCATAATACAAGTATATATAAAAAGGATATAAAAATTAGGGATCTGAAGTAGACCTGTGGAAGTCGATTTGAATTTGAGAATGATTTATGCAGCAAAAATCTAAACTGAAGTTTTTTGTCTAAGAAAGCGTTAAAAAAGAAAAAAATATTGGATTAATCCAAAAGTAACATCACCAAAATTATAGAAAATATTACATATACGCATCAAGAACACAGCAAATTTGAAGTACATACCCTTTGGTTTTTTACAGTTTCAGCTTTTTGAAGATCCGTCATTTTGATCATGTTGTATGTTTCTGAAAAAAATTCAAAAGGAAAAAAATAAACATCACCTGAATCTGAATGATTTGGGGTATCAATTAAGGGCATTGTATTTTGAAAAATCTATCCAATTATAGCATTGTACTTCCAATATTTTTTCTTATTATAACATTATAACTTGAAACTTTCACCGGATTAATTTAAATTTGGGTGATATTCCTATAAATGGGAAGGTTTTTCAAAGTACAGTGTTACCATAGGAAGAAAATAAAGTAGGGGGTATAACACACGAGTAAACAAAAGTACGCTGCTATTTCTTGTATTTAGATTTTAACCTATTTCTTAAACTCATAGAAACATAAATAAACTTATATTTTTTTAAAGATAATGTAATTACCCTTTAATTCCCACACATTAAGTGTATCAGACATTGCTGATGGCAAGAGAGAATCCCTAAAAGCCATTATTTCAGATGTCAGTTCTGGTTTCCGTTCCTGCATTAGTTCAAGAAAGATAATTATACAAGTTTATTTTAATTTTGTAGAAGATTATACCTCTGAAAAAAATTTCTAACAACAACCCTTTAAACTATACATCCTAAAATTTAAAGTGGACATATATAATAGTTTTGGAAGACAAGTACCAGAATCTTTGAAAATATGAACCCTCTGACTTCCTGACGTAGATCTTCAGTGTGACGATCCTTTAGAGTGACACCTGCATTTTAATTTTTAGTGAGTCCCATTCAAATTTTGAGTAATATTAACATATGCATAAATCTTGAAGCAGGAGGATACTAACAGAGTTGACTTTTCAAGACTTACCTTTCTTTATTTCACTGTCATCCATGGCCTTATATTCCATGTTCTTTAATGCAAGTTCTACACCATAACCACCCAAATTCATAGGGTGTTTAGTGCCAATTGCTCCACAATAAGCACTTTTTTATTCACATCCTAAAGGCAATACAGACATCAGAATATACTTAACATTTCTCTGTGAGTTTTATAAATTCTATCAGCAAGTAATTTATCAAATTATTCAAAGACAAACTTCTATAAAATTGGAATCGAGAAAAATATAGTTTCAAATGGACCTCTTTGTCTGCATTAACCAAAGTCTTATGAAATTCCTTAAATCAATTTGTCCCAAGAGCTCCATATAAGATGGCAATAAGACCCTGATTAGATGAATCATGGTAGACATGATCAAAGTTAAAGAGTTGAGGCTGCTGAAATATATCTCCATCCTTATAAGGGCAGATTGGTAAATAACTTTATAGTTTACCACTTCAAAAATGGTTGCATGATTTGTTTAGAAGACTTACTTGAGTTTGGAGATTCGAAATGCAGCATGCACTGAATTCACAAATAGGATGACCCAATAAAGTTGTGTTTACATTCATCATTTCGATTTCTGAATCTGCTTAATCGTTTGATTACAAACAGTATGTAGCTTTTGTTGAATTAAAGGGGTAATCAATCCCAATGCCGATATATGAAGATGTAATAGAGAAGAAAAAGAAAACCTTTGAGGATATAAGCTTGAAGAAGCGTAGGATCAAGCTTAAGAGCCTTATCACAGTCGTTAATCAAGTGTTTGTGAAGCTCCAATTGACTATAACAGTTTGCACGTTTACTGGGGAAAATCAATCGACAACAATACATCATCAATTTCAAAACAATTGAATCGTAAATAGTTACAAATAAGCAGAAACGATAAAAGAACACAAACCAAATATCCTGGATAACGTATGACTGAGAGAGGAGGGAATCGACAACACGAATAGCTTTGGAGCAGTCACGCCAACTACAAAACTTTGCGAATTCAGATCTTTGAGCCATCGTTGAAAGTATCGGCGGCGGCGATTAACAGATCGGGTGTTAAATTTCGTGATTTGCGTTCGCTGGTCTTGAGTGGGAGTTAACAGGATAAAGTTGAAAACTCTAGGAACGGGAGGCGTTGAAGGAATCGGACGGTAAGGTGGGGAGCGATAACACGTGCCACCTGCGTTCAGAAGCGAGGAGCTTCGTAGAAAATTAAATCCGATGATCTGCAAAAACACGGATGACATGGATTCAAGTTCAGAAGAATAGCAAATTGGTGTAATTAAGTTCTTCGAATTTGTCAAAAAATCTGGATTGAGTCGAGGAGTTCAACGATATTGTTGGGTAAATAAAATACGATCATGATTGGACCGTACTCGTCGAAGCGCTGGAAGTCTTCTTCCTTGAAAGGAAATTGTTCAGCCCATTCTACTCTACGTTCTCCAATATCTATAATCATGGACAAGGAAGCAAATTACATATGAATATGATTATTCATCAAATCACCAAAAGCTTATCACAATTCATTATGGATTCATTAAATCACCCAAAACCCAAATGAGATGACAAACCCTAAAACCCAAACTGAACAGAACATAATTCGTAATTTCACAACCATAAATTTGGACAAAAACCAACCTGTTCAACAGCACCTTTTGTCCTGGCCGATGCGATGATAAACTTACAGAAATTGAAGAATCGAGATTCTCCAAGGACGAAGAGGTAGAAGACGGACGAAGATGTTCCAGCAGAAGTCTTTGTCTCTCGATTGCTCTGTCCATTTTCTGCAAATAAGGAACAGGTGGAGTGGCGGGAAACGTGGAGGTGTCGTGAAGCGAGGTCGAAGAAAGGTGGCGGAACGTAATCGGTAAAAAGAAATCCACCCCCTTAACACCCCCTACCTCCGCCAAACTTTTCATAAGGTCCAATGAAAAATTTAATACTCACTACAAAGGTAAAACCACAAAGGAAGATACGTAATCGATTGGTTGCCGATAAGGTCCAATAGAAGATTCAATGAAGCGGTTATAAGATCTCATACGGAAGAAGAGCCTCTAGAATCATTTAATGCAAAGTATTGAAAAGAAACATACTCCCCCTTTGTCTCCAACCCCAAACATAGCTTCTACAAAACACTGAAAGAAACGAACGAAGAAGAACGAAGAAGAAACTCGGAAAGCAAATAAAATAAAATAACTATAGTTTTAGGTCCAAAACTATACAAGGACCTTAAATAATGATCAAAACCGCAATAGAACTTTTTGGGACCAAAATTACAAAAAATAACTATACTAGGGGATTAAAAATGTAGTTGACTTTTTTTATCTTAGGAATAATGTTGATTTAACTATAAATTATCAAAATAGATTCTTTTTTTTTTTTGATAACCGAGGACCCCATCCGACCCATCCTTTGGATGACCCTGATGAAGCAACCTCGGGGCCACGCACACCTGGCAGCAGGGTGGTCCGGGTCAATCACCTACAGGGATAGAGAGGTGGCCAGTGGCCATCCCCTGATTGAAACCTAACACTCCCTATGGAGAAAGGGAGGGAGTGAGATTAGAACTTGGAACCTCTTTATGGGGGAAGAGAAAGAGTCCAAAGCCTTATCCACTAGGCCATCAGGGTGATGGTTAAAATAGATTCAAGTTACAAGCGAATACACAAACAATGACGATTTAACTCTTTTGCCAACACATGCAAATCTTTAATGTTTAGATCTTCGTATTTAAAATTCATCAATGATAATGTTCTTTTGCATAATAAAGTGCTTACATATTCAACAACATATATTAGGGTGGACGGTATAAAGCTTTTTGAAACAGGAACCTGCCTGAACTTGCGGTGGAGGGAGTGGCCACACCGCCGAACCCGCCTGAACCCGTAGTGGAGGGAGTGGCCACACCGCTGAAGCCGGTGAACCTCCACACCTCCAACCCGCTGCCATCTTTTCCTTCGTTGTTTTCAACCGAAAGCGGGTTCCTGAACCCGTTATATACGCACACTTCCAACCGAAAGCGGGTTTCTGAAACCACACGACTACCACACCATTGAACCCGCGGTGGTGCCACCTTCGAACCCATGCCTGAAGCCGCTGTTATACCGTCCACCATTATGAAATTTGTTTTTTAAAAAGATTAGTGTTTATTTTTGTTATTTAACGTTTTATTTATATTATCTCCATATAATATATGGGTCTCACAACTAGAAAAAAAAAATAATAACGAGTCATTGGATTCTCTTCAAACCTATCTCGGTAAAGTAACTATTTTTCGTGTTTATTTTTGTTATTTAACAACATATCTTATGAAATTTGTTTTTTTTTTTTTTAAATTAGTGTTTATTTTTGTTATTTAACCTTTTATTTATATTATCTTTGTATAAATAATAATAATAATAACGAGTCATTGGATTTTCTTCAAACCTATCTCGGTAAAGTAACTATTTTTTTTTACTGGTCCATTCGATGGTTTTATATATTTCATTATGCCAAACAACAATTAAAATTAAAATCAAAGTAACTATTTTTCGTTTACTAATCCATTCGATGCATTTATAATTATATTTCATTATGCCGAACAATAATTAAAATTAAAGTTGACTCGTAGGGTACCGTCGATGATATTTAAATTAAATATTAATTAACCATTTAAGCATTTTGTATGTAATGAAAATCACAAATTAAGACATGTTTTCGCATATTAAACATGTAAACCATTGAAGAGAAACAACATCACGTAATTATTATTAACATTCAAAACATTGTCATAAAAAACTTTAACAACGTTTATTACTAGCCATAGTTTTATTATTAATTATTTGTGTGTATGGTTAACTCTATCCCCATTCAATCTCACCCTACCATACTCATCGTCCCACCTCCACCCCCGCCCCATCTCCACATAATTTAAGAAAATAAAATAAAGAAAAACAAATGTATGGTCCGTATCGTATTGGTCGGACACCATATTCATTGGGGTTTTTTAGATGGGGATGGGTGACGTAGGTTGGTTGTTTGTTGGGGGGGGGGGGGGGGGGGGATGGGGAGACGAGGGTGGAGGAGCTGGTGGTGGGCGGGGGTGAGTTTGTGTGGAGGATGGTGTGTTGGGGTGGCTATAGGTATGGATGGATGTTCTTGCTCATATATGTTAAATATTGTATTATTTGGAAAAAAAAACTAGAAACCGACAGAAAATAGATATTTTAAAAACGTCTTTTATTATTATTATTTTTAAATAGAAAATGAAAACTGAATTGATTTTAACTAAGCATATTTTAAAATTTTTACTGAAAACTGAAAATAGAAACTCATTTTAATTTTCTGAAAACCGAAAACAAAAAACGAAAAACATTTTTTTCAAACTAAATGCATCCTAAAATATCGTTAAAAGTGAACGTTTTAAAGTTGGGTTATGCTCTAGATACCCCCCTTATTTCATTTTGTACCCTAAAACCATCAAATCAAAAAAAGTTTTATTTTAATTAGTTTTTTAATCAATACACATCCTAATTTGATTAAGTGATTTGTTTTACCTCTTTTTCGTTTTTTCTTGTCTTTTCCTTTATTATTATTATTATTATTATTGTTATTTCTATTGTTATTATTATTATTATTATTATTGCTATTGTTATTGTTATTGTTATTATTATTATTTAAAAAAGTTACACCTTAACGTGGGCGGTAATGAACATTCTTGGGAACAAATTAGGTATGAGTTACGCAGCGAGTTAATAACACACCATCAAGAGTATGTCATTATTTACGGTGATCTTTTAAACCGCATAAGTCACTCGTTGAGTTTCTATGGATCGGGTTTTGCAGGACGTGAATATTGGTTGCAAATGCCCGACACTACTATTCTCATCGCTAATATATATCGTGTTATCGTTATTTTCCTAAGCAATGGTGGTTCTTCAACGTGGTTCCCACTTCAATATGGCCCGCAAGACATCATAAATCTTGCATATGTCGTTATCGCCCACGTTTACAGTAACCATTAATAGATGGTTGATTTACAAGGAGTGTATCCAATGCCTCCTATTTTGTCCAGACTTGTGCGTGCGTACAGATCAGAATATTCTGTTGAATGGAAAACATTGTATGCTGCTCGAGTAAATGCTTATGCTCGTTATCCAGGTAAAGCACCATGCAATTGTAATATTGGACCATTTACTCTGATTAATAAAGAAAAACTTTGCTTTAGTATTATTATTTATTTTGTTATTTTTTATACAATCGTTCGAATTTGACATAACCGTTTTGATATAATTTTATAAATTTATAAACGTCGTTCGTTGTGTCGTAATTACTTAATAAAAAACTATTGTTTTATTGTTATTAAAAAGTAAAAATTATAAAAGCTAAATTTATTATTATTGTTTTTCTAATAATAATAATAATAATAATAATAATAATAATAAAACAAATCAAATATTATTTGTAAAAAAAAAAGAAAAAAAAGACAACAAATAGATAAAATAGTTAAAAAGACAAAAAAAACACAACAAAAAATAAAATTTCAAATCGGAGGATACAAACAAACTATATGGGGGTATGTATAGAATGACCCTTTAAAGTTTTGTGGTGAAGGCGTAGGAAAGAAAATCATCAAATTAGTTAAGGGACTTGTCCGACAAAACTAGAACATTTAATTTGGATAAGTTGAAAATGTGTATATGGGCTAAAATCCGAGTTTTTAAGCAAAATAGTGTTTTGAAAAAAAAATTGTTAAAAGAGAGTTGTTTTCAAAATATTTATCAAATATGTGTTGTTTTTTTTACCAAAATAGTGTGTTTGAGAGTTTTTGATTTAATAATTTTAGGTATAAAAGTATACGACTTCACAATTTAAAGTCGTGGTTGCGAGCTTTCAGTTTTTGCTCCGGTGTACGTAAATCACTAACTAATTTCTGCATGTCTTTACATTTGAGTTATACTAACAAACAAGGATAGCCTCATATATCTCAATTCTTGTAAATAATAAAGATGTTGCCTTGATTTCAAATAAAAAACAAACACCCAAGTCATGTATTACAATGCTTTTGTTTGTGAAAATTGCTGAAATTAGTGTCATTAGAAATAGAAAATTATTTCTCTTGAAAGAATGCACAAAGAATGACAAAAATGCAAGACAAAATGGCTCGATTCATTTGAATGAAAAATGCAACATAAGTCGCTATTCGATGAGTCCAACAAGTGCAGATTCAAATCAAGCACGACGAGGTAACTCTATATAAGGATAGTACGTATCCGGTTCGTACCGGAGTTCTCCTTGGATTTTTGGCGAGAATGACTTTTTATTTGGAAACTCTGGTTCTTGGACCTCTAAACTTTTTGCTTTTTAGAAAATTTACCCTTCGCAATGATTCTCATGCTCTATGTAGTTTTATAATTCCTCATGGAGCTAATAGGATTCATTCAGACTACGTCTTTTTTCGTTTACTTTAAAAGATAAATCAAAATATCGGTTCACCTCACTGGCTCCCAATAGTATCACAACTTGGGAACAATTGAAGACTAAGTTCTTACATGAATTTACCCTGCCAATAAGACTACAGAAATACGGAGGGCCATTCAGGATTTTCAGCAAAAACCCAACGAGGACTTCCATGATGCCTTCGAGTGTCTCAAGGAGTTACTACGCTCCTGTCCACATCATGAATTCCCGCTTTGGCAATTGGTAAAATTATTTTTCGACGGGGTCCACAACACTAGCCAGGTTGTGATTAATGCATCATCAGAAGGCACTATCATGATGCAACATAGTTAGATCGCATACCGTTTTCTCGAGCGGCTAAGTAATGGGTCTAAGGCAAATTACTCAGCCAAGAAGAAGGACAACTGGACATCGTCAGCAGCATCACTGGCATAGCCAACGCCTGGAAGATGGAGGTGAAGTCAGAGATTGGAAGAAGGAGGTGAAGTAGATATTGGTGCTCTGAATAAGAAGTTTGATCTCCTGTTGTCCACCTTCAATAAGGACAGGAATACTCCTCTACCTCATGGCTAGC
This sequence comes from Cichorium intybus, assembly GCA_023525715.1. Lineage (NCBI taxonomy): Eukaryota > Viridiplantae > Streptophyta > Magnoliopsida > Asterales > Asteraceae > Cichorium > Cichorium intybus. The sequence goes on along the minus strand of CM042011.1, from coordinate 7,927,395 downwards.
CAACCATTCGTCAGGGCAAGGTTAATCAAATCCACGGTCAGTGCTAATTCAACAACAATGCTCGGCCATTCAGACAAACTAACCAAGGTGGGCCCAACAATAATAACTTCAATAATCGCCCGGGGAACTATTAGAACCAAAATCAGAATCAACAACCGCAATACCCACTAGTAAACAACACAGGGATGCCAATCTCCCTTGAAGAAAGGAATGCCAAGTCCATTCTCAATATGGAATGACAAATCACACAGCTAGCATAACAAATTGGAAAAAGAGATGAAGGCAAGTTCCCTAGTACCACTGAGGTCAACCCAATGCACAATCAAAGACCAAGAAAAGAACATGTGGATGCACTTAAGGATGCTAAACACGAGGTCAAGCCAAGCGAGGAACATAAAGAAGCAGAGTTGAGTACTAACAAGGAAGCTTTCAAAGTTCAGAAGGACGAACCCTTGAGGTAAGCCAGCTTGTAATCGCCACCATCAAGAAGAGAATTACAAAAACCAAGGAAGGTATGGAAAAAACTTCGGGACACTAAAATGAATCAACCAATGATTGATCAACTTGAAGAAGCACAGGCCGAATCCAAAATATTGAGGGAATTGTACAGCCAAAAGGAAAAAACGCAAGCACCCTTGCCCCAAAAAAAATTCGACTCACGATAAAGGAAAGTTCGGGTACTGCTTAATACGCTTCCACCCAAGTGCAAGGATCCAAGAATGTCGTTTCTCAAGGTCACTTTGGTGATGTAACAATCAAACAAGAATTAGTGGATTTGGGAGCAAACGTCAACATTATCCCTGAATACCTATATGACCAATACGACGCATGGGAGCTAGAACCAACACAAATGGTCCTACAACTTGCAGATTAATCAACCAAGGTTCCACGGCGAGTAATGACCAACGTAATGGTCAAGGTTGGGAAATTTTACTACCTGGTGGACTTTTTGATGATGGATTACGATAATACCCTCAAGGAAGCCCCATCAACTCTCATCCTAAGGCAAACGTTGTTAGCAACTGCCAACACCCTCAATTGTTGATAACGCTTAGTAATGTTAGACATTTTATGCGTTATTGGACCGGGTTTTAGTTAATTTATTATTATAAAAGATTAATATCGCTCACCTTTAGTACCAAGTGCTTTAATGTGTTTTTAGTGGAAATGCAGGCAGGGTTTAAAATACAAATCTGATGAAGTTGGAGATGAAAAACGAAGATAAGGACAAAGAGACATTCACGACGTGGCGAAAAGCTCTACGCGACGTGAGGAATTGGATAAAATCGTGATCTAGAATAGTTTAAATTTCAAAGCGAGATAAACGGGGATAAGGCTTGACTCGCGACGCGAACTACACCTATACGCAGCGCGGACCTGCAGAATTCTCAACTATAAATAGAGGCTCCTAGGCCGGATTTCGGGAGCGAATATTGACCCATAGAGTGGAACTCTGGCTTCTTTGATTCAGAATTCGCATTGTTTCAGTTTTATGATCATAGTTGGACAGATCGATTTTATTTGCAAGTTTTTAGTTTGAAGTTGTTCTTGTGTTTCAAGGTTCAACCCTTGCTTACCGCTACTTGTGTTTCAATGTTCTTGTGTTTCAAGGTTCGATTTTATTTGCAAGTTTTTAGTTTGATGTGTATTGATATTCACCGACTATAGAGTGAAACTATAGCACGATTTTATTATATACACAAACTTCCAACCACGAACTCCATGGTTCGACCTTTGCTTACTACTACTAGTTGAACATAAGGTTTTTATTTTTAACTTTATCGCATCAACGATTGCGATATATCATTTGGTACTAGTAAACCTCGCTTAAATATTTTAGGTTTTTCTACTAACACCTTGCCTGATCCAGAGTTACCAGAAAAGTCGGGGAGGATGAATGCATCATCTCCAACGAACTGGGCATGTGGATCAGCAATTGGAATTTGTGTATGTCGACAGGAACAAGTACGTTGGTGGAAAATTACGTCTTTATCATATGTTAGCGTTGCTATCCATGAAGGATAGTGTCGTTATATGGGCCTGATCCACCTTCTTTGTCTCTTTTGCTCCTTAACTTGTTCCAAATTGCACTTTAACCCTTGCATTTATACTAAAAATACATCCAAGCATTTGGAACTAAAAGTGAGCGATATTAGTCATTAATAAATATAAACTAACTAAAAATCAGCTCAATAACGCATAAAATGTCTAACATTACTTGGCGTTATCAATCCACTTTGAGCTCTTTTTATTTGTATGATCCCCTTCAGGTTGTAGTGCATGTGTCTAATTTATTGTTATGTATCTATTCGTTGAATGCATCTTTTTTACTTCGTCCTTGTATGTTTAAAGTTCTTACTTGTCATATGACGAGGTTCATTTATGGAAGCAATCGCTCGACTTTCGGTGGTGGTATGTCTGCCAACATCTACCTTCATGTTACCATTTTTATAGGATCAAGAGTTTTGTTCTTCTTGTTGTATTGCTATAAACATGTAAATTAAAACATAATAGTATATTATATTCTTTTGTATTAAAAAATTGTGCATACAATAGGCTTATGGCATTATCAGTAACAAAAAGGTTTGAGCTTTTATGCTACAAAGTGTGGCATTTTTGTAAGATCACAATGAATAGTAAAACCAGTCCTAATAGGACTATTTCTATTCTACATTCACTTTGGACATATTTGGCCGCTTGTATCCAATTTGACAATATTAACATCGTAGAATAAAATTATTCAATTTACTTTACCTTTTTTAGGATTGAATTTACGTTATCTTATATGCGTGGTTATTACGAAGCATCTATTTCAAAAAGCGCTTTCTATGGAGTTATTGGAGGGAAGGGACTTGATGTTCATGATATAAAGGCAAACGTACTCGTAAGTGTTTTACTCATCAATAAATTAAGCTTCCATAGTCAACTAGTTGAAGAGAGATGGCTCTAAATGGAAATTTGGTTAAGGAAACATCGATCAATTCAGATGGAGATGCGTTCCTTGATATATTTGCCTACAAACCATTCTCTATACCAGATATGAGCCCTTTGAACATCAAAAGTGTTGATATCCTTGATGGCGAATGGGGTTCCGTCGGATCACTCACTTATTGGATCTATAGTCTAGGTAAGTCCCTTAATCTTCTAACATTTATTGATGATATAATCACTTTAAAATTCTAACAAAAAGAATCACCCGGGCCATACTTTAGAACTACTACTAAAGTTTTTGCTTCGATGTGTTGTGTAATGTTTATCTTGTTGCGTGACCTTATACGACATAGGTGGGAAAGAGTTAGTGGCTAAAGAAGTGCTTGAAGCACATGACAAGGAGAACAAATTGGTGTGCTACAAGGTGGTCGATGGGAATCTAATGGACCTTTACAAGAGCTTCTTGTTGACTATTCATGTAGATACAGAGGGAGTGCAGCACATGGTGACTTGGACTTTGACTTACGAGAAGCTTAATGAAAACATTGAAGATCCAATCGATTTGATGGAGTTTTGCCTCAATGTCACCAATGATATTGACACTTACCAAAGTTCCTTATGATAAGTAAGAATAAAGACTCTTGAATCGGTCAGTTTCACTATGTGTCATTGTGTTCATGTATTCGTCTATTTTGTATAATCAAAATGTGTGCTTAAATAAGATTGTTCATGTCACTATTCGACAAACAATCTATGTACAACATGTTTTATATAACTATATTGTTTTAATGAAATGTGCTTTGCTTCATTTTATGGTTAGTTTTGTTATATTTTTAATCTTGGTATCAACCAAAACTGTTTTTTAATTTAGAAATTATGATATGTACATTAAAATTAATAAAAAAGAGAAAAATGCAAAATTAGCCTAATTTCCTAAGGTTTTGTTTAAAAAAATAGCCAAAAATTAGCCAAACGATTAATACATCCACCCTTTTCGCAGGTTTTGAACCTCATCTGCATAAACTCCATGAAACCTGCAAGAACTATGTATCATCTGTGTAAATTACATATATTTTTTAAAATTTCCCCCCTGAAAATACCCCTCAAAACCTACAAAAATATCTTTCAAAACCTGCATAACTCTCTCTAAAACCTACAAAAATTATTTATTTATTTAATTTTAAAAAATTTATTGTATTTTTTAAAAGAAAATTTACATTCATCACCGATACTCTGTTTGGTTAATCTCCTTTCCCCCTTGACTCCTCTACATACATTGACCTCTTCACGTTGTCATCCAACATTATATCCCCGCTGGCGAACGATTGTTTGGTTTTATTCGCACAAATTACGTAAATTAACATCAAATCAACTAAAAGTTTGTATGTCGGCTTAATATGGCACGTATTGATGTATATTTAGAGGAATATGCCATGAACACGTATTGATGTATATATAGAGGAATATGCCATGAACAGAGGATCGATGATTAATGTAAAAAAATAAAAAAAAATACGATAAAATTTAAAATAATAATAATAATAATTTTTGTAGGTTTTAAAGATAGTTATGCAAGTTTTGAGAGGTATTTTTGCAGATTTTGAGGGGTATTTTCGGCCCGGGGGGTGGGGATAAAAAAATTTTAAAAAATTAAAAAAAAATGTAATTTACCAAGGTAATACATAGTTTTCGTAGGTTTCATGGAGTTTATGCATGTGAGCTTCAAAACTTGCAAAAACGGTATATATTTTGATCATTTGGCTAATTTTTAGCAAAATCTTATAATTAGTCTTGGAAAGAGGGTTTTGTCCATAAGATCTTTATATAGACCAAGAAAAGCACATGTTTTGGCTGAATAACAAATGACATCATCAAATAAACTCTTTATTTTTACTTTCTATACACTCGTACTCAAAGTCAATTGTTTTTTATTAGTTGAAATTGCATCATTTTTCGAAAGATTAGATACTAATGCTTTGACTTTTATTAAAATACATCTAGGGTGTATATTTAATAGTACCCTAATAAATACAATAGCTTTTATGTTGCTAATTTGATTCTAGTTAATATATGTGATTTTTCTTCTAATTTTATAAATATTATATTTAAATGGACCCCTATATGTCATTTATGGCTCACGTAAAAACAATACGATTAGTGGGAAAGATTACATCGTACTGTGAAAATTTGTGATGGAAGAATTTTAATTTGTCACCGTCAGATAATTAACATCGATGGACAACATCCACAGCCATATGATGGTGTGGCTTTTGGTGGGAAAGAAAAGGGTAGATCCAAACATAAGAGACAGAAACAAAAAAACGGCTCCGGAGAAAAATTAAAATAAATCATAAAAATGAATATATTATCACATTTTTAATGAATTAATTTAAAAGAAAATTAATTTTAGCATTTCTCTAACCAGTGTTAACTAGTTAGGCTCTTTGTACACCATTTGCGTAAAAGAGCATGCAAACATGTCACTCGACGTCTCATCATGAGTGTCTTGAGCTACATTGTCATCTTCTTTTCTATTTGAGACGTGATTCGTCTGACGACATGACTTTGTTCTTATGGAGTGTTTATTAATTAGGGATATTTTATAAATATGGAAGGGCTTTGAAGGTTAACTAATACATGCAAGTTTTAGAAAGAATTTTGACAAAACAGAATTGGATGTCTACTCTTTATTGTGTCGCATTTCTGATGCCTAAAACGGGACAATTAATCATCTCTTATTTCAAGAAATATTGATAAGAAATTTGATTTATGTAATGGAATCATGCTAAAGGTCATTTCAAAAGGTAATCGTGTTATAGAAACTCATAGAGTAATATTGGAAATCGAACATTTATTCCAAGAATAAGTTTGACACCTTCGAACAAAACGATTCTTTACAAATTTCAAAGAAGCCAGTTTTCGTTTGCTTTATGTTTTGCAATGACGATAAATAAGAGTCGATGGCAGTCGCTCTCAAAAAAGGTTGGGTTATTTACTAGACAACCGGTTTTTGCGTTATCTAGAGTTAGAAGCAGAGAATGCTTAAAATTATTAATACTTTATAATAATAACGATAGATTTAGCAATAGAACATCAAATGTAGTATACAAATTTTTTTAGATATTTGTAAGTTTTGACTATAATTTGAATAATATTCCATAGTTTGGATTTATTAAATTTATAAATAACGTATTTTTCTTAACAAATTGTTATTTTTTACACTATACTAATTATTTATTTATTTTATTCAAACTTTGTAATACATGATCATTTACAACAAAATCCAACTTTCATACTAATATAATACCAAAACAATATAAATTAATTAATTTCATTTTTTTTCAAATGACAACCCGTGTAATATACGAGTTTCTAATCTATTGTGTGTGTGTGTGCACCCTCACACACCCACACACAAGAATTTAGCATACGAAATCCAAATTTGCACCCCATGTGCACGTGTAGGTGTTTGAGTAAAATCATACATAGAATCTTGTAAACTCATCATATATCTATACTTATAAACCCACTAAAAGTTTACTCATTCTTCCTATATGGACACATTCTCACGCCCACTTAATTTGTTAACGTTCTTTTCAAACATTCAACTTTGAGTACTGATATCTTATTCACACATATTCCGTTTTGGACACCTTATATATCGTCTTGAAACCCTCACGAAAGAAAGTACTAACTCACTAAACGTTAATAATATATGGGAAAAGTGAATATACTCCTGTTATGTATATAAGCTTGCGTATTAAACCCCTAACACTAGATTCTGTTATATGTATACAACATATTTCCTTATTCATGTATTCTTTTTTCGTTGATTTTTTGATCGACTTAAGGATTCCTTGATCTTTTTGGCCATTCCTTTCCCCTGACTCTAGCATGGTGTGTTTGACACATTATGTATCTATAAAAATCCCTCTACAATGGTTGTAGTTCTAACATCGAGTGTAGATCCATGAAATTAACTTTTACTCGTGATTTTAGTTGAGTTAAGTACATAGAAACCATCAAGGGTATAAGAAATAAGCGGTATATATATAACATGGTGTCGTATCATGGGTTTAATACGCAACCTTATATACATAACAACAGTATATTCACTTTTCCCATCATATATACAACATATAAATATATTTAAATGTGTTTGAAGTTAAAAAAAAAACATATAACTTTTACTATAATCACGTATTCATATGTTCTCATCTATAAAACATGTAAACCATTGATGACAAAAAAAAAAAAACATGTAATTATAAACAATATATTTAATGTTTTAACAGTAAAATAATTATATATCAAGGATAATCCAAAAAACAAAGAACCCTTTTTTGTTAAGGCATTTAACGTTTTAATCACATCTTAAACAAAAAGTCAAAATTACTATTAATCTTGTGATCGGTCGGTTCAAATAATTCAAAATATTCCAAAAATACCTCTCATTATAAAAGACCTTACAAAATCAAAAAAGAAGAATTTAAAAGCTTATTTCATAATTGCGAAATTGTCCTTACAATCTTGAAATAATTTTAAAAGTGTTCTTGTTACTTGTAGACAAAATATGAAAACTTCAAAGGATTTTGTTGATTGAATTATGAATATATACAATTGATATAAGAGATATTGTTGGTTATATTTATTAGTAACGGCCTTTACATAATTATCGGCCAATGACCTCTTGGTCAAGCGGTAAAGGCGTTGCCCTCCCTCTTTGAGGTTGAGGGTTCAAGTCTCACAAGAGACATAGGTGGTTTCAAGTGTAGTTTAGGAGTGGAAGTATGATAGATTTGTCGTTCTAAAAAAACATAATTATCGCAATAACAAATCATCCTAACGTGATTATAGTACTCGGAATCGGGTGTTGTATGATGCGCTTTTATGATAATCGACCAAAAAAATACTCAGACTTGATCAAACTCGGTTAGAATCGATCAACCTCGGTGCTACTCAGTCACCATCGGTGCAACTCGGTCAACATTCGAATCAATCAAACTCGAAAAAAATAGGTTAAACTCAAGAATTGTATATTTTTTTATAAAATAAATAATTATATTTTTATGTAATTAGTTTAAAACATATCATATATTTACTTATTTAATAAACATTTTGTTGTTTAATTTCAATTTTGTTTAAATTCAAATCAAATTTGATACAACTATGACTAACTATGACTATATTCAGTATTTCAGTATGTATAATCGTACAATATGTACGTATTTACCCTATCCGAGTACTTGTCGAGTACTCCCCGCCTAGACTAAGTACTTGCTACTCGCTAGTCGACCGATCTGACAACGCCTAGGCGACATTTGCAACATTGATATTTACTTATTGGAAACTATCTAGTTACACACAAGAAGTCTCGTAGCGCTGAATGGAGTGGTAGCATTTTTACCATTCCTTTTTTCGTACTACATCAGTATAAGCTCACTACCGCCTCAACTTTATAATATTCTTCTGATTTCATACCAAATGATGGGTATGACTTAACTTTTTTGCTATGATATTTTTAAAATAAATAAAAAACACATAGCTAAATAAAAACACAACATTCATTAATAATAACTAAAATTACATAGAAGTTAACAAACTAAAGATTACTTAATTAAAAAACTAAAAGTACTTAACTGAAAATAAAACAAAGATAAACCTAGAGATTATAGTTTTTTTCCTAATTTCGGCTTGGAGTTTCACAATCGTTTCACGTTGTTCGCTGGTATAGCGGTTCATGTCTTTTAGAAGCATATTCATTTCGCGAGTCCAAACTTTCTCTTGTTCCGCTTCTTTTTTAAAGGATAAGAAACTTTTAATGCTTTCATTTAGATTTACGGTGTACGCCTTAAACTCTTTTAGGTCGTCCGAACTCGACGAGATACATTTTCCCTTCACTTTAGCTCGGTCCTGTCCCATTGGTCGTGGTGATGGAATGTCACTCGGTCCGTCCTCGTTGAGGTCGAAACCGACGTGAGCATCAGAAGAAGTGGTGTGGATATACTCGAAGGTTTTAGTTCTTTTGGAACCACCACTATACATTTGGAAAGATTTTATATTCTTCCATTTATCGGAATCTTTCACCACATCGTAAAACTCAGCAACTTAAACAGTTCTTATGTTCAAGCCTGGTACACTTGAATGCTTTTTCAAAATAGTGGCATCGTTTGCGCCATTGGTCCAAGTGTTTTTCACATTGTTGTAGACCGTGTTGAACTATAGCATGAGCAAGTTTAAAGCCCTGCACTTGTTGTACACTTGATCTGTCTTATGGTAGTTGCCTCTTTTCATCCCATGGAAGAACCGTTTGTGGACTTTCATCCAAAATGTATTATTGTTTTGATCGTTTCCCACCAATGGATCCTTAGAAATATCAAGCCAGGACTGAGCCAATGTAATTTCTTCGTCTAATGTCTACGGCAATTGGGGCCTTGGCTTTTCTCTTTTGAGTCGGTTTTGTTTCTGGTTCGGTGTTGGAGACGTAAACTGGCTCGAGTTTCGCTTCTGGTTCAACTTGGGGTTGGGGTTGTGGTTTAAATTAGGTTTCCAATACACTTTGAACGGGTTGAATTCGTTTTTGAAATTGTGACTGAAGTTGTGGATGCAATGGTTGTGTATACGGGTTGGAGTAAGGAACATCAGTAGTAAACAGGTCGATCCAATTGGGGATGGTAAAATTGTTGGGGGTTTTGGTTGTTTCCGGTAGAAGAATCTTTTTGGTTTTTTGGGTTTGAAAATATCATTTGATATGAAAACATAAGTGTTGGTAGAAATGTTTTGGTGTCGTAAAAAACAAGTGGAGTATTTGTATTCATAATAGTGGAATAAGAGTTAAAAATAAAAGTTTTTATAAAAAAGTTGGTTAGAATGAAATTAATAGTAGTAAATAAAATTAGGTGTTAGTTGGTTTAAATGAGTTTAGTATTAGTTGAAGTAAATAGAGGTAAAGGAGGAGAGAGATGAGAGAATAGAAGAGAGATAGAGAGAGAGAGAGAGAGAGAGAGAGAGAGTGTGTGTGTGTGTGTGTGTGTGTGTGTGTGAATTCCTACTGAGCGTTTACCGAGCCCACACCGTTGGGTGTAAATGCTTCGACATATTAGTAATATATGGTATAGTATAATAGAGGTCATCCAAACTCATATGGTTAGACATAACTTATCTCAAACCACATTGATATGAAATCCTCACAACTCTTAAACTTATCATATTTATTTACTACAATTGAAAAAACTCTATAACTTATGATACTTAATTAGTTTATTGAATTTTGATGATAAATACTACCACTCAAAAGACTCCTTCACATAAGTTACTAGCAAATGAAGCCTATATAACATATAGCTTATTAATATTTGTAACACAAACATTTTTTTATCTTATTGGAGTCAAAGTCAATGGAATAATGATGATCATTGGTCACACCTTAATTACCTTCTTTAAAATCTTCAAGGTAACAACTTTAGAAGATATAAAAGTATATTATGTAATTTTTTTTCTTGTATAAAATGAAGCTTTTGGTTCAATATTGGTTTCAAAATTAAATTAATGTTTTTTTTTCTTTACTTGAACTTTAATATTTGTTACTTTTATAAACTTGCAAAAATGGTTGGAAATCAAATTATTAGCTTAAAACTAATACTGATATCTGTTTAGTTATTTTTACCGGTTATTACAATAGGGAAAAAAAATAAAAATACCATAGAAAATGATGAACGACATCGTTGTTTTTATTTATTTATTACTACAAGTTAATATCAAGCTTTTCAATTACTCAATGATTTCTTTATTTATATTTTTAATATTATATTGCAAATTAAAACAAATACATAGATTTTTATAAGCGTAATTATTTTTTATGTAAAAGGTTATATTGTTTCACAATTATATGCATGTTATAAATGTATTACAGATATCCGATATTATGGTTTTCTATTTTAGTTGTGAGCATGATAAAAATGATCATATATTTTGTAACCTAAAGTATAAACATTTTAAGCTATTTCTTTCTTACTTGAACTTATCTTATTTATTTACAACAATTGAAAATACTCTTTAACTTATGATACTTAATTAGTTTATTGAATTTTGATGTTAAATAATACAAGGCAAAAGACTCTTCACTTAAGTTACTAGCAGATAAAGTCTATATAACATATAGCTTATTAATATTTGCAACACAAACATTTGTATCTTATTGGAATCAAAGTCAATGGAATGATGATGATCATTGTCACACCTTAATTACATTCTTTAACATACCAGTAACAACTTTAGACTATACAAAATTATATTATATAATTTTTTTATAAAATGATGTTTTGGCTTCAATATTGGTTTTGTTAACCCAAAATCAAATTAATTGTTTTTTCTTTACTTGAACTTTAATATTTGTTATTTTGATAAACTTGTAAAAATGTTTTAAAATCAAATTATTAGCTTAAATTAAAAGCGACATCTCTGTTTTAGTTATTTTTATTGATTATTACAATGGAGAAAAAAATAAAAAATATCGATGAACGATATTGTCATTTTTAATATACAAGTTAATATAAACCTTTTCAATTACTCTATAATTTTTTTCTTTATATCTTTAATATTATATTACAATATATAAAATAAATAGACTTTTGTAATGTTATTATTTTTATATAAAAGGCTAATATTGTTTCACAATTATATGCATGTTATAAATGTATTACAAAGTCCTATATTATGATTTTCTTATTTTAGTTGTGAGAATTATAAAAATGAACATATAGTTTGTAACCTATAATATAAACATTTTAAGCTATTTCTATGATGGCCTAAAACTTGATATGAGATAGTCAATGAAATATAGGTATATTTGATAATTAAAAGTGTAAGGTTCTTATTTGCTACTTGTGTGATGCAAGGGTAAAGTCGTCAAAGAAGGCAAAAATATGGTGACCTATGTTTTAAGACCTTTTTAGTAAGTTATAATGAAGTGTTACTTCATTCTGAAATTAGTTTTTAAAGGCCCGAGGATAAAATGGAGAAATTAATTGTTAAAATTTAAAAATTAATATATAAAAATCTAAAAGGAATTATGAAAAAGTCATTAAGGAGACTTTTATAATATTTGATGTAACAAGAATATACAAAAAATATTCGGGTCGTAGAATTTTGTAATATATGTAACAAAAATATAGAAAAAGGATTCAGGTCGTTTGGAGTTATAACGAAAAAGTTATGACGGTTTAAAGATGACCAAAAAATGAAAAAATGGCCAAGTGACCATGTTTGAGAGGTTGTATCAAGAAATCCGTTTAGATTTAAACTTAAGTCGGTGGGGGAAAGTTGTAAAGCTCATTCCCATTTTTCTAAATAAATAAAGTTTACTAGAATCTGATGTCATATATAGAAATTACGCTGGTACAAAGTTTAAGAAAAATTAGAAAATACATGACAAATTTCAGAAATTTTCTAAGGTATTATAAGTCAGGGTATTTTCATAATCTCTCATTAACCTGGTCAAGATCAGCTTTGACCGCCCTTTTTCCTTGGTGCGTATTTAGGAGTCGACGAAGGGAAAGAAGAAAACGAAAAAGAAAGAAAAGAAATGGAAAGTTTGAGAATAAGGATCGAGAACAGACAAGAGAATATACCCTCCCCGATTTTTGTTTGCGTGTTGAGCGAATCCGAGAAGGAGGGAGAGAGATATGACAAGGAGTGAGAGAGAGAGAGAGAGAGAGAGAGAGAGAGAGAGAGAGAAATCAGCCAAAGTTATTGTCGTTGATACTGTGAATGATTCAGACGACGGAGCCATTGCTGAGCTGTTGGGTAAGCAACAAGCGAGAACAAAAAATTCCAACCTCTCAAGAACAATATTCAGCCAAACAACACTCGACGGTAAACACTCGACTGAGGTCATTAATTGTTAGTAATATTTCTAATAATAGCAGGGTCCTTTTGTGTTACCCTCATGACCCAAAATAACAAATAGTGACAAAAAAGAAAAATGAGATATTAATTTATCAAAGACATGATAAATTAATTAGAAATTAATTGACAATTAATTAACAAGTTAATTTGAAATTAATTATAAGGAATTAGATTGTAATTAATTAAAGTGTTAAGTTTGAAACCCTAGGAGCCTTCCGGTATAAATAAAGGCCTTGGGGTCAAACCCTAAGGCATCCCAAGCCTCAAAAGGAGCCGTCAATTCCCTCGTACTTCTCTCCCTTTGGCGATTTTCAATCCATCTCTAGGGTTTTGATCTTCTGTCTTCTTTTCCCAAGTGGAAACTCTGTCTATCTGGTTTTTTGGAGATCCTAGGTGTGAATCATCAGAGGGTAACTACTTTGGATCATGTTCATCCTCTACATCGTGGCATTAACCAAAAATCAAAAAAGGAGATTAGCTTATGTACATTCTGATTATGATTTAAAGTTGTTATAACTGATATGAACTGCATGATCCTGGATTATGTTCATGAAAATTTATGTGATTTGATATTGTTAAGACTTCCGCAATATGTATATTATGTTTATATAATCAAATCCCAACAAGATCAAGCTACGTCCATTGTAGAACTAGAGATATTTTATATAAGAATGTTATACAAAATTTACAAGTATAATCTCTACACTCAAATAATCGCACATACTAACACTCTTGGTTACAGGGAGCTATTTATAACGGGGTACAGAATCCGAGATTGATAATGACAAATCTTCTAGCCTTTGAGTCTCTACACTAGGTCAGCTGATGGGACAAGACTAGGAACATGCTGTGGCAGCATGGGCGTAAAATTTGAACTAACCGCATCTTTTCCTAAATCAAATTTGGACCAAAAATTTAATCTATATACGTGTTTATATATATATATATATATATATATATATATATATATATATATATATAAACACGTATATAGATTAATTTTTGGTCCAAATTTGATTTATATATATATATATATATATATATATATATATATATATATATATATATATATATATATATATATATATATATATATATATATATATATATTGATAGCATATCATAGAATACGGACCGACAGAGCTCCATCGGCCCAAAACCATAAGCGCTGGCCTACAGTGCTGGACTTACCCGGGTACGCCCCACGGCACCAGCAATCAGCCCTCTGCGTCGTCACCTCCATGACACCTTTCCCGCAGAGCCACAAAGGCGACAACCTGTGAGAAGACTGACACATTCAGGCGACAAAAGGTGTACACGGCGCACTACAAGTGCTCCCCCGTACGCCTCCTACACCATGATCGCGTACCAGGCGATCGCCCAATCATCCCTCGAACTTTCTGGAGGACTGACATCGGTGTCCCCAAACGCGAGTTCAGCCTCAGGTATAAAAGGCCAAAGGGCCTTCAAGTAACGCCCAGGCTCTCAACACGATGGTCTTTCGTCTTACAGAGAAAATCACCCTCGACACAATACTGACTTGACCGTCGGAGCGCCCTTTCGGGATCGCCTCCCGGAGCGCGACTAATGGTCGTTTCTTTCTTTGCTGTGATCTCAAGCATCTGAGACCGCCGGAGCTTTCACCCATCATTATCCCGGAGTCTGAAGTCACAACATTTGGCGCCATCCGTTGTGTGATCAACACAACCAACCCTTAAGCAAGTAAAACAACCATGACCGGCGGAGAAAGTAGCGGTGCTTCACCAAGTCCGGTGAGACCTATGCACCCACTGGATAACACCGAAACACCCACAGTTTCCTCCGCCGTAGTAACGACAACACCGCTAGCGACGGTCCCATTTCTACCATGGCAACTATCTACACCCACCACACCGGTGTCGCAAAGCATGCATTTCCCACCACCCTACGTACCGTTTCCAACCACAACAACGCAAACCATGTTATCACCAGTAATGAGCGCTAACCCCCCCCCCCCCCCCCCCCGCGCTGGTGACCCTCACCAACACAACTCAGGCGCCGACGACAACGAATGCAATGCCATACACGGTCTCCATGCCACCATTGACACCGGTAACACCTTTCCCTCAGGCGTACCTAACGACATCAATGGGAAACCACCATCTCATACCCACATTTCCACCCCCCTCAACCGTTCCCCTACACACCATTCCAACCATATATACCAATGCCAAGAGGCAACTGGTCCCCGTTCATAAAGGAGCTATTAAACTACGAGATACCAAGCACAGCTAAAATACCAACTCTCAAAACTTACAATGGAACCACCGACCCCGACAGCCACATAGACACATACGAGTGGCACATACAGTCTCTGAAGTTAGATGAGAGGTTCTGGTGCACATACTTCCCGACGACGCTGGACGGCAACGCGGGGGCCTGGTTCAGAAGCCTAGCCCACAACTTCGAACAACTAAAGCAACAGTTCTTAATAAACTTCATGCAACTAAGAAAGTACAGAGGGGATAACAGCGCCATCATGGGGTGCAAAAAATGAGAAGGCGAGTCTCTGAAAGTCCTAACTACCCTACCAACACTCTCCAGCCTAATCGTCGGGGAAACACTGGTGATGTATTTATCTGCCTCCAGAGAAACCATCTCGGCGGTATTGGCAACAGAACGGGAAGGCAGACAATCACCAATATACTTCGTAAGCAGGGCACTACAGGGACCGGAAGTCAATTACCCTATCTTGGAAAAGCTGGTTCTTACATTGATATACGCAGCAAGACGCCTGCGGCGATATTTCCAAGCCCACAAAATCGAAGTAAGAACGAGTCAGCCCCCCAAGCAAATAATGTTGAAGCCAGAAACGTCAGAAAGACTGGCAAAATGGGCAATTGAACTTGGAGAGCACGACATAGAATACCGCCCGCGAGTAAGCATCAAGGGACAGGCATTGGCAGATTTCTTGCTGGAAGTACCAGAAACGGAGGGGCAGCAATGCAAGGCGATAGCGGCCCCCGAAAAAGAAAACACAACTTGGAAGTTACACACAGATGGAGCCGCCGGAAAAGAAGGTTACGGCGCTGGTTTAATCCTCCAAATCCCCCAGAACGAAGAAATGACATACGCGCTGAGATTTGACTTTCATACCTCCAACAATGAAGCAGAATATGAGGCGTTAATCGCCGGACTGCGCCTGGCA
Organism: Cichorium intybus; assembly: GCA_023525715.1. Taxonomy (NCBI): domain Eukaryota; kingdom Viridiplantae; phylum Streptophyta; class Magnoliopsida; order Asterales; family Asteraceae; genus Cichorium; species Cichorium intybus. Next base: position 7,911,371 of record CM042011.1, on the reverse strand, counting down.
ACGAGCAGCAGGGTCAGAGACCTGAAAGTCCTCAGCGACTCTATGCTCGTGACAAACCAAGTAAATAGGGTATATGAAGCCCGGGACGCGAGAATGAAACAATACGTGGAAATGGTCGTCAACATGTCCAAGGCGTTCGACTCATTTGCCATTATGCAAATTCCGAGGTCGGAGAACCGGAGGGCTAACGCGCTGAGCAAGTTGGCGTCGACATCGTTCGACCATCTAACAAAAAAAGTGTTGATGCATGTACTCAAAGAGCGAAGCATAGACGAAACCCAAGTAAAGGAAATAACGAACGAAGCAACAGCGTGGATGACCCCCAATCATTGAATACATCAAACATGGAATCTTGCCGGAAGACGAAGCGCAAGTTGGGAAGATCAGAATCAAAGCCCCACAATACTCCATGATGGACGGGAGGCTATACAAGAAAGGATATCTTGTCCCATGGCTTAAATGCATCACAAGCCGGGAGGGAAAAGAAATATTGCAAGAAACACACTCGGGGGACGCAGGAGCGCACGAGGGCGCGAGGGCGCTAACCGAAAGAGTACTGCGAATGGGGGTGTACTGGCTGGAAATCCAACAAGACGCGGTGGAGTTAACAAAGAAATGTGTCGCGTGCCAGACATTCGCACTAGTATAGAGCTTACCCTCCGCACAACTAACAAACATAACGTCCTTTTGGCCGTTTCATCAATGGGGTATAGACATAGTGGTCCCCTTCCCGGAAGCGCCTAGAAAGGTTAAGTTCTTAATAGTAGCAGTAGACTACTTCACAAAATGGATAGAGGCCGAACCCGTGGCCAACATATCGGAAAGGTCGGTAATCAAGTTCATGTGGAAGTCCATCCTTGCGCGATTTGGCACACCAAGAACCTTAATCAGCGATAACGGACTCCAATTCGCGGAAAATTCCTTTAAAGGATGGTGCAACGACAGGCAAATCCATCAACGGTTCACCTCGGTAGCTCACCCACAGGCGAACGGACAGACGGAGGTATCAAACAAAACGATAGTGAACGGGATTAAAAACGGCTAGGTAAAGCAAAGGGAAACTGGGTGGAGGAGCTGCCCAATGTCCTATAGTCCTATAGAACCACCCCCAGAACCGGCACCCAAGAGACGCCCTTCAGCTTGGCCTACGGAGCCGAAGCAGTTCTGCCCCCAGAGCTAATGATAACATCGCTACGAATCACCAACTTCTCCCCAGAGCAAACTGATAAAGACCTCCGATAGAATCTTGACTTACTGGAGGAAAAAAGGGAAGCCTCCCTACTACGACAAGCAACTCTAAAGCACAAGGCAGAGAAATATTACAATCAACGAGTAAAGGGAAGGGCCTTCAAAGTGAACAATTGGGTTTTGAGGAAAAATGAAGTAAGTCACGCAGAACCCCAGGGAAAGCTGAGCCCAACCTGGGAAGGACCTTACAAGGTCATTGAAGCGAACCGCAATGGCTCGTACACTTTGGAAACAATGGAAGGGAGAGAAATACCTAGAACATGGAACATACAAAACCTAAGAAAATACCATTTCTGAGGAAGACAAACGAAATGATGACGGCAACACGAATACCCTTTAGGCAGTCTTCTGGAAAACTCGCACCAAAATGTATCGAAATCACAATTTTAATGAAATATTAAGGCTTCGACGAGATTGATCACCCCGACGAAGGTCGTCTTTATTTTACCAACGAAACTCCTAAACACTAGTGTCTCTTGTCCCTTGCATGCATGCTTCGAACTGCCCTGGCGCCCCCAGCGGCCCAACTGCTCAGCTGCCCTTTACAGGACTTCGTGTGCCTTTATCATGGCCTAGCGTCCCCAGCGGCCCAGCTGCCCTTTACAGGACTTCGAGTGCCTTTATCATGGCCTGGCGCCCCCAACGGCCCAGCTGCCCTTTACAGGACTTCGTGTGCCTTTATCATGGCCTAGCGCCCCCAGCGGCCCAGCTGCCCTTTACAGGACTTCATGTGCCTCCATCACGATCTGACACCCCCAGTGACCCAGCAACACTTAGCAAGATTTTGAGCGCGTCCACATTGGTCTAGTGTACCTGCAAGAAAAACACAACTCCCAAACAAGTTTGTTGAATCCTAAGCACCACAGAATAACAGATAGAGCAATGGCAAGACAACAACCCCACAGAAGAGAAAAAGGGACGACCAAAGGCAAATAACAATTAAACACAAAAGAAGGACACGCGAGATACTAAAGTTAAACATCCATTCGTATACAAAAAATGGGGGGCACACACCATCCAGCCCAGTTAGTTCAACAAACGGCAAAAGACAACCGCAAACACCAAAGCAAGTATTGTCAACACAAGGGAAAATATTGTTTAGAGGTTACAACCATATTGAAATTGTTAAAAAGAAAACCAACTGCTCCAGCAAATCACCAGCAAGACCACCAAACCACTACTCCTCCTCTTCTGGCTTCAATATCTCCTTTCACTCCTCCACACCAACTTGTCCAAGCTTTAACAACATGGCATAGTCCAGGGAGACAAAGTCCTCGATAGCACGGCCCATCTTTGTCTCATAATCAGAAGACGAACTCCCACCTGCAACATCAGAGAGGTCAAGAGAAGGGTTAGCACGGAGGCGAAGGCGCATAGCCTCCTCCCCGGCGGCATAACATGCACGCCTGATCTGACCAATGCCTTAGATGAACTCCGGCTGGAGCATCACTTTCTCAAGTACTCGTACAATACCCTCCCGCAACAACCACTCCAAATTCCCCTTGACCTATGATGAATAAACAATAGAATAAAAGCTTATACCTATATATTTGATAAAATGTTCATAGCTAAGTAGCTTTGACATTATCTTATGTATATTTACTTTTAAGGAATTTCTCTTTTCCTATGATCAATACATAGATAGTTTTATTAATTTAAATTATTAATAACAACCTCAATATGTGCGTTTGATTTAACTAGGTTAATTCCACATCGACATACAATCATTTCCGTCTATGATCGAAACCCAAGCTTAGTTGATTCTCATTTGTTTAAATAAACTATTAAGCAACTTAATAATAATCAATCAGTTCATCATGAAAACACAGTTAAAATTTTAATACATTTAGAACGGACAACCCACACACTAAATCTACTATTGATTTCACATATATTGTAGATAAAAACTTGAACACTCAACCTCTTGGAAGGAGAAGATCTCATCATACTGTTACGTCAAATACACATTAGTTAAAATTCTAATATGAAATCATAATATCGGATTGTTAGTGTCACATGTCACATTCATGTAAAAACAACATAAATTATACACGATAAATACAAATTTCTTTGAACATTGCAATATCCAATTCCAAGCTAAAACATTTATAAATAATTAATAGATATCGTCATAAATTTAAGTTCTTTTATAAAACAGAAATAAATATATTAATAAATATTAGTTCTCTTTTAAATATATAAACAAACGTTTTAATAAAACAAATTTCTATGATTAATCTAGAAAAAAGTTATTTGAATGGTCGAAAAAAAAAAGATCAAACTATAATACCGTTATAAGTCGAAATATTTAGGTCGGTTACCGTGAATTCGAAAGGTTTAGGTCGGTTACCGCAAATTATATATATGTTTTCATTTTTCATCATCACGCTCATACACACACCCCGGAGAGAGACGCAAACACCACCATTGTTTGCACGACACCACGATCATATCTCTAATCCAAGAAATAATCAAGGTCGCTGTAAGTTTTTCCTTTGTAATGCTTTTCTATTAGTTCTTTCTTTTTATTTCTGTAGGGTTTTTTCTTAGTTCGTAAATTCATATTTGATGCATGTTTAAGAAATAACCGAAAGTAACGCAAACGACGGTTCTTTCCTTTACTTAGTTAAGTGTATCGATTGCACGTTTAGGATCAATTAAACATCGCCATTGTTAAAAGCACGAAACTCGATTTCAAATCTCTTTACATTAATTGCATCTCTGTTGTGCGCAACAGAATTTATTTGACATAGGTATTTATCAAGTTTACGAAAGTGAAGCAGCATTGTACTTAGTTGAATGGTTCTTGTATTATGTTCATCCTTCTAAGACCTAACCCGCATTTTGATTTAATTAAACTTGAATTAAACCTCTGGAGGGTCTGAAAACTGCCATCATTGAAGGTGATGCGGTTGTGTTCCTTCCAAATCCCTTCTTGCTGTCAGTGGTCGCATGAGGGAGCTTCAGAATGAACATCATATGAAGTCTTTTGGTTTACAGGTATATCTTATTGATTTCTTCTTCTTGAACTGTCAAAGAGGTGTTCAAGAAAATTCAATGGAATCAGAGATTCCAGCCCTTTTAACATATTATCAACTGGAAACGCTGGAAGTACATTGCCTTCTAGACGAAATTTACACAGTCAATATCTCGGTCAAACATCCAGAGGGCCTATTTTGTCACCACCCAGTTCCAGTCATCCCTTCAAATGTACAACCGCCTTTAACACAAGTTCCAAGCATTCCAAGAAACCTACCTTCTTTTTCAAGAAACAATGAACAACATCATTCTTACTTTGTTCCTTCAAATGAAACAAGAAATATGGTATAAGACCCCACTAATTGGAGCTTATCAATCGGGAGATCAAGCAGTAATGGAGGAAATTACAGAAATGACCCTGTTTGGATGCCTCACGTGAACTCAGGCACACATGGTCAGCAAAGATTAGCCAAGCTTCCTCCTTTGGACTCTTTTCCCATCTTCTGAAGTTGAGTTTGGCGGTCATAATGTCATTTTCCGATTTTGCCTTTATTTATTTATTTATAATTTTGTGATATAATTCTGGCTTACTAGGTCAACATATTATATTTGACTTTCATGTTACAGATGCGCCATATTTTGAATGCATTGCGAAGAGGCGAAAGCTTACGAGCTGAGGTTTGGTGTTGTTTTCTTGAAAATTTTCCTAGATTTTGAATCAAAAATAAATTTAAAATTGAAAATGTGGATTTGTGAATAATTCTTCCAAATATGATTATATGTGATATGTCAGGATTACATGCTATTTGATCTTTTTATAAACGGGGTTTCTGAGATGCATGACAGGCACCTGGATATGAAGCTATATGTTGATAACATGTCTTATGAGGTAAACTTTGAGTGTTGCTTCTTTTTTATTTTCCTATTAATTTCGTGTCATGTTTTATTATTGTTATTTATGGTTTTGTACGTGTCAAGCATTATTGGCACTTGAAGAAAGCACAGGAGATGTTGAAACTGTTTCGAGTGAGGAAGTTAATTTGAAATCAATGAAACAAAGAAAGCACTTGTCTTTCATGGCTATTTCAAACTAAATCTTTTTCTTAGTAAAAATATTTTTTTCACCTAAATGTCCCCTCAATTTTATCTCCAGAAAGATTTAACAGAGAGAGTTGGGGAGTCTTCGAAGGTCTACTATGTCTCCAGATGATGACACAAAGGATATAAAGAATATATATGTCAACAGTAAGCTGTTATATATTTTTCTTTTGTGTATCTGTTAACTATTTACATACTGAGTTATCTTGACTGCATGATAAATACTGGATTCATATGTTTGACTATTAGTCAAATGACATAAATGCGTTTCGGTATTGAAATTTATAAGTTGTATTGATGATTAGGAGGCAACTAGGTAATTTTGACTTCAAACTTTTGCCAAGAAAGGGAATTTGGCATTTTTATAGGATTGAAAATTTCAAGTTGTATCTGGGAATCTTGTGTACAGAAGTCGATGAATCAATAACATATAATAATGATAGTGGCAAAATTAGCCTAGAATGGTAGTTTTTAAGCGATTATGGAAGTAAATAAAATCTTGAAATCTTGTTTACAACAAGTAAGTTATAAACTTAAATTAATAATGAGGTCCCTCACTTGTATTGCATTGGTGATGTGATGCCAATTGAAAAATGATGTCTGCTCATGCAGTAAGTGCACAGGGCATTTCAGGTAACAATTGTGTTTACTTTCAAGTGTAGAATTTATCTGTTACATGTGTGATTTGGCGATTTAATCCTTAACCATAGTATTTTGAGCTTAAGAAATATTATAGAACAACTTCAAGTTTTCTTATTATTAGCACACTGCATTTTGAAAAATCAACCAAATTATAGCATTGTGCTTTCATTTTTCTTTATGCTACAACGTTTAAGTTCTAAAAATTTTCTTACGAATGTATTTTACTTTCTTTCTTTTTCTGGTACAACTCTTAACTTCCAAATTTTCTCATATCAAGGCATTTACTTTGAACCTACTAATCATAACATTGTACTCTAAGTTTTCATATTATTAGCACATTGCACTTTAAAAAAATCAACCAATTTATTTGATATAGGTATTTATCAAGTTTACAAATGTCCCTAAGGGAGTTGAAGTTGATTGCAAGACAGTAATAACAAGTGATCATGCAATAAAACTTGAGACAGTACCAGAGTGGTTAGTTATTGTAGTAAGTGGTTACATTGGTCTTGAATTCATTGATGTTTATAGAGCACTTGGAAGTGAGGTAGGCATTACTAATCCTTTTTTTGACATAGTTTATGTGAATAAACTTACTTTCATGCACTATTCCTTTCTTTTTTATCTAAGAATCCTTATTTTTTTCATCTAAAAATCTTGTTCTATTATCTTTCATCCAGATGGGAGAAATCTCTTTTGTGTGTTAGACAGCAGCTTAAATGTTTTAACTTTTTCCATTAAACTAAATCTTTTTCTTACCAAGGATATGTAGTTTTTTTTTTTCAGAAAATCCCATCATTCATATTAATCACTAGTTGGAGCTTATCAAGCAGAAGATCAAGCAGTAATGGAGGAAATTACAGAAATGACCCTGTTTGGATGCCTCATGTGAACTCAGGGACACATGCTCAGCAAGGATTAGCCGAGCTTCCTCCTTGGACTCTTTTCCCATGTTCTGAAGTTGAGTATGGTGGTAATAGATGTCATTTTCCGATTTTGCCCTCGGGTCTTCTTCTACTGTAGAGGAAAATGTTGGTACCTAGTCCGGGGTGTCATCGTCAACCTCTTTTAGGGGCGGCGGGGTCAGTGATGGAGGTACCTGGTGATGAGTGGCAGGCTTTTGGTATCTGAGGATTGTACTTTTCTTTCAATTTTTATTTGATATAATATATATTTTTGATTTTTTGATATACTTGTGTCTTACTAAGTCAACATATTATATTTGACTTTCATGTTGCAGATGTGCCAGATTTTGAATGCATTGCGAAGAGGCCAAAGCTTAAAATTTTTCCTAAATTCTGAATCAAAAAATAATTTTAAACTTGAGAATGTGGATTTGTGACTTATTTTTTCCAAATACCCGTTTTAAATGATTATATGTGATACGTCAGGATTACATGATATTTGATCCATTTATAAACGGGGTTTCTGAGATGCATGACAGGCACCTGGATATGAAGCTATATGTTGATAACATGTCTTATGAGGTAAACTTTGAGTGTTGCTTCTTTTTTATTTTCCTATTAATTTCGTGTCATGTTTTATTATTGTTATTTATGGTTTTGTATGTGTCAAGCATTATTGGCACTTGAAGAAAGCACAGGAGATGTGAAAACTGGTTTGAGTGAGGAAGTTATCTTGAAATCAATGAAACAAAGAAAGCACCTGTCTTTCATGGCTATTTCAAACTAAATATTTCTCTTACTAAAAATATTTTTTTCACCTAAATGTCCTTAAATTTTCAGGTCTATTCATGGGAGCCCATAATTTGTCATGATTCTCTTGATATGGGATGGTCAACTTTGGGTGACATTTGCATTATAGGATTTAAGAAGTAAAGAAAATTTGGGAATCTTGTGTACAGAAGGCGATGAATCAATAACTTATAATAATGATAGGGGCAAATAGGTAATTCTAACTTCAAAATTAGCCTAGAAAGGTTAGTTTTTAAGCGATTACGGAAGTAAAGAAAATCTTGGAATCTTGTTTACGACAAATAACTTATAAACTTATAATGATAATGAGGGACAATAGGTAATTCTCACTTCAACTTTTACCAAGAAAGGAAATTTTGCATGTTTTCTGGAATTCGGGAGTTCATTTTACTTTTTTTTTTTTACTTACTAATAATATGATGTTTAATGTCAAGCTGCAGACATGACTCATGTTGCTTCAAAAAAGTCTGTGTCTTTACCAACTTACAAATCCCCAATGAGATTAATAATTTGGCTACCCCTACACAACCTCCTCCACCACCCAAGATTCCAGGGCAGAATGGTAATTCATTCATTAAAGAACAAGATTGCACTGCTGTATGACTTAAATCATCTCATAGGCTAAGACCATCAACCATTAAATTAGATATTAAAGGGCATTCAGTAAACACTGAACCTGTAGCAGTCTAATTTGAGTAAAAGTTGGTCAACTTGAAGTTGTTATGCTTATAACCCATTTTCTTCTGGTAATCCATTTCTAGCCAACAATTATAAACATGGAGGCTCGAAGATTAGGTGCAAGGCAACTTTGTAACCATGGACATATTAACACTGTTGACAGTGTTGTGGTATGTCCTGTTTTGCATTTAAGCAGTGTTCCTATTTAGTTTTTTAGTAACTGCATAAGATGTTTCAGTATACAAACACATTATGTTCAATCTGTTATGACTATGAATGCAGGTCCCACAATGTTGAAATATAGGGGCACTGAGACAAGTTATTACTGCAAAAAACATAATTATAGCAACTGGATCAGTACCATTTGTCCCTAAGGGAGTTAAAGTTGATGGCAAGACTGTAATAACAAGTGATCATGCAGACAGTACCATAGTGGTTTGTTATTGTAGGAAGTGGTTACATTGTTCTTGAATTTAGCGATGTTTATACAACACTTGCATGGAAGTGAGGTAGGCATTACTAATCCTTAATTTTTAACATATCTTTTGTGAATAAACTTACTTTCATGCACTCTTCCTTCTTTTTTCATCTAAAAATCTTGTTCTATCACATTCTTTATATGATGAAGTTTTTGATTGTCTCACAGGTGGCATTTGTAGAAACTTTAGATCAATTAACGCCTGGATTCGACCCTCAAATTGGGAAATTGGCTCAAAGGTCAAACTGGTTCGATGTTCATTTTTATATTCAGTGATTGATAAACCTGTAAGAATTGTAAGACTTGAGCTTATTGATGCCAAAACAAAGGAACCAAAAGAGACATTGGAGGTTGGTTTGACCATGTTTGACTCAGAATACTTACATCATATATATCTACTAATATTTTGTTTTTATGGTCTGGTATTTTCTACAGGTAGAGGCTGCTCTCTTTACAACTGGAAAGGGCACCATTCACAAATGGGCTTGATTTGGAAAATGTATGTTAAACATAACTAAAATTCCATGACTAAATATCAAAGATTAAACATTATTCCCATTGACGAACGCATGTGAGTGATTGATATTGATTCCAAGGGCAAATTGGTAATTAACATCTCCATTTCGCCTTTTTCCACTCCGTCTTTTTTTTTTTTCCTTATGTTATCTTCTTGACACTATTATGTTTTGGTGGTCAGGTCCCTCACTTGTATTGCATTGGTGATGTGATGCCTGCTCATGCAGTAAGTGCATGGGGAATATCAGGTAACAATTGTGTTTACTAATTTCAAGCGATTTAGCCCTTAACATAGTTGTTGAGAAATTCTCTGAGAAGGAAGGATTTGAAATTAATATACCCACATACATAATTCTTGTTTCCTAATGATTGTTGCGGTTAGAAACTGTTGTCTTTCATCCTCAAAACAATTATTAATGTTTTGAAAACCAGACCGATGATCCAACCCTTTGGCTTATTGGTTCGTTGGTTTAACTATTCAGAATAGTCTAAAAAACAAGATGACATCATTATTATATTATAATTTAATATAAAATTATAATAAATACAATAAAATTATAAATACAGAATAGTCCAAAGTTTAATTGTTTTTTACAATCCAATCATTTATAAAATTTAATTTTTTATAGAAAAATAATTGATATATATATATATATATATATATATATATATATATATATATATATATATATATATATATATATATATTAAAAAATTAAAAAAAAAAAGGTTAAGAAAGTTTGCATGAGGAAGCGTCATTAGACCATCTCCTGCTCACCTCTATTCTTTACTTTATTTTTGAAGTAAAAAATAGTGTAAAAAGTGATTCATCTCAACCCACTTTTATTTTTCACACTATTTTTTTACTTTAAAATGTATATTCCTAGAATTGTCTTTTTTCTTCATTTACAAAATTGTCAAAATCTCTCATTCTATTTATTATACATAAACTTTTATATGAATTCGATGTATAAATATTCATTTTTTATAATTAAAACTAATTAATATCATATAATATATAATATGATTGTAAATATTTGTTATTGTATTTAAATTAAACTAGAAATGTATAGAAATAATAGTTAAACGACTAAAAACGACAAGTGAAACATTAATTCTATTTTTGGTGTAAATGAATAGTATTACTCTCTATTTGGAGTAATACTATTCATAAACCCAAAAATAAAGTGGGTTATAGAGGTGGTTTAGAAGAAAATAGAGTTTAAAATAGAGTAAACTCAATTGTAGAGTTGGGTTGGAGATGCCCTTATATAAGGAAATTAGGAGAACAGTTACAGAGCACTAAAAGCAACTTGAATATTTGGTTTTAATAAACAGAAGGCTATGACCTAAAAACTGGTTTTTATACTTATTACATTGTATCGGAATTTCCATTGAGCTTGGGTTAAGGTTAATATTTACAGGTTTGAATACAAATGGCTTTTCTTGCTTTTTGCTATTAGAAAATCGGTACAATTTTACAATAATGTAACATGTATAAGTTAGTGGAGTCAAAAGTGTTCAAAAACTTGTACATGACTTAATATATCACACTATATGATATAATAACTAGTTTTTATTGTAGTAAATCGTTTCCTTTAGACAATTAAGTAAGTTTTTGGATTGGTTACAAAATATAAGTACGTTTCATTTATGTGAATTATTTTTCCCAACCCAAATAACTTAAAATGCATCGTAATTTTGTTAAAGTTAAAAGTATATTTTTATTCTTTTTTTGCATACACTTTGTTTTCTTTAGGTGAATACTTTTATTTCGATGGATAAATTTGTTTCAAAAACATGTAATATTGTATCAACATATCGGAAAATATCATTTAACACTAACATATGTATCATTAATGTATGCCACTATTTTTGGTAAAAAAAATATTTTGTATTTGATTAAAAATAAATAACCTTTTTATTTATAAGTACATAGTTTATTTGGTTTATGAATAACATGTTTCTTTGCTATTTTTTGGTTAAAATAGAAGTACGATGTTTTCAAGATGAAAATAAATGTATGTTATTATTTTTATTTATAATTATTATTTTCAATTAGATTATATGAGAAATTATTGTTTTCGATTAATAATTGTTGTTTTTAGTTAATTTTATATTTAACATATATAAAAACCGTAGTATTTTCTGCAATTTCCCGGTTGATTATTGTTATTTATTTTATTTTTTTCAAAATAACCGTATAAAGTTTTAGAGTTTCTTAAGATTGAATTCTAAATAATATATTGAAAATTAATCAATAATTTTTATCCTATCAAGAAATTTCAAAATGACATAATGTTACCTGTCATCGAAACTTAAGTTTGGAGTGTTGGTCCAACACTGAGAGTGAATTCTAAGAAATGTTTCAAATGGGTCCTTCGATTATAAACTTCATATAAAAAGATTTAGTGGTTCTATATCATTCTTTTTATGTGTCGGATGTTTTCAGTATAGATATTTCCTAACTTTTGTTTTTACTATTCAAAGACGGGTGCTATGAGGGATCCGTCAAGTATCAATTCATAAAAATACGACCATATATACACCCATTTTGAAAGCTAATCTCCTCCCGTCCTCCACTCAAAACACACATATGCAGCAAAAGAACAGGGAAACACACACTAAAAAGATCACACAAGAAAAACAAAAACACACCATTTGTAGTACACCCCATCTCTTATCAATGCAAACAAAGAAAAAAAAAACCATACTTTCATCCGACAAGGTTAGGCATATTTAATCAGATAAAAAAATGTTGGTTTTTTTACAGAATACCAAACCAAACAGAAAAGCGTCGGATTTAAAAAACCAAAACCGTATACAAAGTATCACTTTGCTAGATTATAATAAAAAGATATTGTTTTTCATATCTATATATTTTATTGGGTAAAAGCATGAGCTACATCTCACGAAACCATATTACTGTCAAATCTGACTCTCTTGATTCCTTGTCCATTTATCAAATCACCACCATGGTACGTTCATAACTCGGTGCATCCCAAAGAAACAGAAAATGAAATCGAATGGGCGCTCCATGTGTGATGATATACATAACTCTTGAGTACCTGGTCATATAATTTGAAACATTAAACCATTATTTACTTATATCTTAGGTAATTGTAGTTTGAGAAAAACTTAAATACCAATATTCAGATATTGCAACAGAGTTGCATAATTCTTGTGTTTTTCAAATCAAATCTGGTGAGACAGACCCCTTATCCTTTGTTTAATCCCCTTCCATATATCTTCAAAACCCAACAATATGACAAAATAATACATGCAACCAGATAACCATGTTCAATGAAAGACTCTTGAATTAAATGATAGGCCAATTCAATAAAGTACAAGACTGTCTAACATAGAGAGAGGGAAGAAAACCAAATAAATCAATGTCATTCTTTCTTATTTTCTGGATTTATGTAACTATTATAGTATATTATAACCCTATCTCTGTTGAACAAAATATTATTAAGGCAACACATGTTGTAGAAAATAATGCATGGTATAGTTGTGCAGTTCTACACTCAACAATTCATCATGGAAACTATACAACTGTTACACTAAAGTGGAAATCAGATCAGGAATATCAAGAATTAAGAACAAGATTGAGTAAATTGTATTTCACGTAAGATTCCCCATTCGAGAGGGGGAACAACTCTCCCAATTTTCTGTTACAAATCAAGTCATACCTACCCCTCCTTTTCTCTCCTCCTATTATTGACTTCACAAGACACTAACTAACAATCGAACAGTTTCTCTCTAAAATGACGGAATTACCCTTATGTCTTTTTCCTTCTAGAATACGTATGTATGATTGGAGGGTGCTGATCATTACTTCCCCCCAGAACCTTAACCTTGTCCTCAAGGTTAAAATCAACAAATGTCTCATTTAAGCTATCAAATTCCTCCCATGTTGCTTCAAATAAGGGTAAATGTCGCCATTTGGTCAGTACTTCTTTGACCCCTTCAGTAGTAATTCTTTCTTGAAGAACTGTTTCTGTTCCACCACCAATTCAAACTCATCATTGATTTGCGAGGGTAATTCATTAGATGAAGTGCAAGGGCCAATAGCTCTTCTTAATTGAGACACATGAAATACTGGATGCAATCGAGAAGTAGAAGGTAATTTCAGCTTATAAGCCACCTTGCCCACCTTTTCCGTAATTTCAAAAGGACCATAATACCTTGCTGCTAACTTTTGATTGCCATGTCTCCTTAATGATTTCTGTCTGTATGGTCTCAATTTAAGAAAAACTTTATCTTGAATGTTAAAATTTTCTTCCTTCCTGTGTTTATCTGCCTGGCTCTTCATTCTTTGTTGTGCCTTCAACAAGTTTATCTTTAATTCATCTAACAACATATCCCTTTCCCAAAGCAATGCATCAATGGTTTGTACACTGGTTGATCCAAGCTTATGCTTAATCAATTTTGGTGGTTCTCTACCATAAAGTGCTTGAAAAGGTGAACATTTTAAGGAATCGTGATATGTTGTATTATACCAATACTCCGCCCACCCCAAAAACTTCTTCCACTTCTTTGGTTTTTCCGATGCAAAACAGCGTAGATATTGTTCTAAACACCTATTAACCACTTCGGATTGCCCATCTGATTGGGGATGATAAGCTGTCGAATAGCTTAATTTTGTCCCCATTTTCTTAAAAAATTCTCTCCAAAATATGCTCAGAAAAATTCTATCCGGATCTGTAATAATCGAGACTGGTACCCCATGTAATCGCACAACTTCCTCCAAAAATACATTTGCAACTTGCTGGGCTGTAAATGGATGTTTCAGGTCTATGAAATGGGCAAATTTACTTAACCTGTCTACTATAACCACAACAGTATCAGAAGCTTCTGATTTGGGCAATCCTTCTATAAAGTCCATAGTCACCGCATCCCAAACTTGTACCGGAAGCTCTATCGGTTGTAATAACTCTCTTGGAGATCCATTAAGCACTTTATTTTGTTGGCAAATTGTACAATTCCGGACATATTCCTTTATATCTTTACGCATTCCTCCCCAAAACAATTCTGCTGCAATCCTTTGCATGGTTCTTTCTTCCCCTGAATGACCTCCTACCACCGATCCATGGAATTCGTCTAACAATATTGGAATCAACGTTGACTTTTTTGATAAAAACCAATCTGTTTTTATACCATAATACTTCATTTCTTATTGTAAATCCTTTTTCAATCATATTCCCCAGTAACAATTCATCCTTAATTTTTTTAAGGAATGGGTCATTGTCAACCTCTGTTCTAATAATCCCCAATCACGCCAATGAGGTCCACCCATGGTTGATAACTCCAAATCTTTTCTTGAAAGTGCATCTGCAGCTTTATTAGTTATTCCCGGATTGTATATTATATCAAAATCATAAATGAGAAGCTTTATCACCCATTTTTGATATGGAGGTTCGATTACCCGTTGTTCTAGTAAAAACTTTAAACTTTTTTGATCTGTTTTCACTATAAATCTTCTACCCAACAAATACGGCCTCCATTTTGTGATTGCAAACACAATCGCCATAAGTTCCTTCTCGTATATTGGTTTTTGTCGTGCTCGAATTCCCAAAATTTGACTATAGAAAGCTATTGGTTTGCCCTCCTGCATTAAAACAGCCCCCCCAACCCTCCTCTTGATGCATCCGTCTCAATCACAAATGCTTTATTAAAATCGGGCAATGCTAGCACCGGTGCTGTTGTTAAAGCTACTTTCAATGTTTCAAACGCCATGGTTGCTTCCTCATTCCATAAGAATCCATTCTTTTTTAGCAATTCCGTCAATGGTTGAGCTATTTTTCCATACCCTTTTATAAATTTTCGGTAGTAGCCAATTAAACCCAAAAAACCTCTTAATTGAGTAAGATTAGTAGGTTGTGGCCAAATTAACATTGCATTGACTTTTTCTTCATCCATCTCTACTCCTTTGTGTGAAATTATATGACCCAAATACCCAATCTTCTTCTTTGCAAATTCGCATTTTTTCTTGTTAGCAAAAAGGCAATTTTGTTGGAGAATTTGAAGTACTTGTTGCAAATGTTGTGCATGTTCTTCTTTATTGGTACTATATACCAATATATCATCGAAAAATACGAGCACGAATTTTATCAAATACGGTTTAAAAATCTCATTCATTAAAGATTGAAACGTAGCCGGGGCATTGGTGAGCCCAAAAGGCATCACTAAGAATTCATAGTGACCCTCATGAGTTCTAAAAGTCGTTTTATGAACATCTTCCTCTTTCATTCTTATTTGATGATAACCCGCTTTTAGATCTAATTTTGAGAAATATTTGGCACCATGCAATTCGTCAAGTAATTAGTCTATAATTGGAATCGGGAACTTATTGGGAATCGTACCTTTGTTAAGGGCTCGGTAGTCGATACAAAATCTCCAACTATCGTCCTTTTTCTTCACAAGAAGAACCGGACTTGAAAATGCGCTTTTGCTGTTTTGTATGATTCCCGCTTCAAGCATCTCTTTAACAAGTTTCTCGATCTCATCTTTTTGAAATTGAGGATAACGATATGGTCGAATGTTAATGGGGTCAACTCCCTCTTTAAGTACTATTCCGTGTTCGGTTTCTCTTCTTGGAGGTAACCCAATTGTAGATTGAAAACCGATTGAAAAGATTCTAACACCTCTGTAACAATTGTTGGATATTCTTCTTCTTGATTGTCATTTCTTTCTACATTTCCCAATTCAATCAGCAATCCTTGACCTTCTTGCTTAATGGTTTTCAACATAGACTTTAATGAAACTAATGATCTTCCCAGAGTCTTATCACCTTGCAATTTAATCTTTTCTTCTTGCCAATCAAATCTCATTGTTTGTGCTTGCCAATCCACCTCCATTGGACCCAACTTTACCAGCCATTGCATCCCCAATATCACATCGGAATTACCCAATTTAATGGGTAAGAATTCTTCTTCAATTTCTATCCCTTGTAACCACAAAATAACATCTTTGCACACCCCTTGACCTCCCACAGAAGTTCCTGTTCCCATTGATATGCTCCCATTGATATGCTGTAGTCTTTTGTAGCTTTAATGGGTAATTGCATCTTTTGAACCAGTTCCATAGAAATAAAATTGTGTGTAGCTCCACAATCTATCATGACAACCACCTTCTGATCTTGTACCAACCCTTCTAACTTCATTGTTTTTGGTGTAGTTAACCCAACAATTGAATTCAATGAAACCTCTATCTGATTTTCTTTGATAACTGTTGCTAATTCAACAAGCTCTTCCTCTTCTTGATCATTTTCCTCTACTTCCTCATTAGTATCAAAATCTTGTATGATCACCACATTCATCTCTTTTTTCTTACAGCGATGACCTGGTGCGTACTTCTCATCACACTTATAACACAGACCAAGTGAACGTTTCTTTTGTAGTTCTTGCTCAGTTAATCTCCTAAATTGTCTCGTATTCTTGATTTCTGGCCCTTTATTTTCCTTATTATCACTAACTGAATACAAATTCCTTCTGAAATTTGATCTCCATGAACAGTTTTTTTAATTTGATCTCCATGAATAGTTTTTTTGAACGATCTTATTCCTTTCTTCAATTTTCTCTGCAATTTCCATGGTATTACTCAAACCCTCAGGTCCTAGCAACCTTACTTCTGCTCGTATATCTGGTTTCAACCCATTCATGAATTGACTAACACATACTTCATGGGAAATTTCATTCAAAGGAGAAGCTAATGCAATGAATTTTCGAATGTATGGAAAAATTGACTAACACATACTTCATGGGAAATTTCATTCAAAGGAGAAGCTAATGCAATGAATTTTCGAATGTATTCTTTAACCGTACCTTCTTGTTTGACCGCCAAAAATTGTTCACATAAGGTTCCTTCGGCATTTGATCTGAATTGACACAACAATAATTCCTTCATTTCATCCCATCTTCGGATTGATCTTCTTTTGTTCTCCCATTGGAACCATTGGAGTGCATCGGCTTCAAACGAAATCACTGCTACCTCAATCATCTCTGAATTTGACAATCGATTAAGTGAAAAATAGCGTTCAACTCTAATGATCCAATTGTTTGGATTCGTTCCATCAAACACCGGCATCTCTAATTTCCTTCCTTTAATGGAGATGAAGGATCCTGAATCTCCGTTCTTGTTAGTGCTTCTGGTTTTAGAATCGTCTTCAATTCTAATCGGAGTTTTCTCTACCGATTTTCTTCCTGATTCTTCCGTAGTGTGATTGTTATTGGCCAATTGATTCACCAACAGTTGTATAGTACTCTCTAGCGACTCCAATCTGGTGTTGACGCTTTGCCTTGTTTTCTTTATCTCCGCTTCTAATTTTCCTTGTGCTGATTGCATAGTAGCGAATCCTTCTTCCAATTCTTCTAATCGTGTGGAATTTGACCTTGTTGTTGCCATGATTGTATTGCCTTGCCGATTTGAAAAAATATTAGAACTCCAATTTTCGAAGCTGAGTTGCGAACTTCAAATTTCTCTGCGAATCCAAAATTGAATTGCCGATCTTCAAAATTCCAACCTATTACGCCAGGATCTAGTGCTCTGATACCAATTTTGTTACACTAAAGTGGAAATCAGATCAGGAATATCAAGAATTAAGAACAAGATTGAGTAAATTGTATTTCACGTAAGATTCCCCATTCGAGAGGGGGAACAACTCTCCCAATTTTCTGTTACTAATCAAGTCATACCTACCCCTCCTTTTCTCTCCTCCTATTATTGACTTCACAAGACACTAACTAACAATCGAACAGTTTCTCTCTAAAATGACGGAATTACCCTTATGTCTTTTTCCTTCTAGAATACGTATGTATGACTGGAGGGTGATGATCAACAACCTTTCAAGATTGGCAGCTATTATATGCCATCAAGTATCCGAATATTCAATTGAAGTGAAAGGTCAAATTAAGACTCTACTTTTCTTTGGACATAATGAAGTTAATCTAAAAACATATGTATATTGGTATCCCAGGATTAAAAAATTTGAGCACCATCTTGTATTTTGTCAGCCAAATATGTTTCAATTCTTACCCAACATGAGATTCCTCTTTTCGTATCCTTAAATAAGGTTATGCTTGCATTTGCATCCTGTCAATTATGCAAAATTTAATCAAAACTGTTAAAGGGTTATCTTAGACAAACCATTAACCTGCTGGAACGAATTTTCCTGGAGCCAAGGTGGAATTTAAGCCTGGATGAAAATCTGTAACGGTTTAGCAAAAGCCAATAACTACAGGACCACTTACAAATTTACCCCTTCAAATTCAACATATTCTTCAAACAATCTGTTGTTCTTTTGATATTGACAGCAAAGATATGACACTTACAAGTTAATGAATCCCAAGTTAACCCTCAGACATTCTTCACGAAGCTCCTCAAGAGTGCCAAACCCACCTGCATACATACAAAAAACTTATGTACATACGAATAATGTAATCAAAATAAAAACTAGCCCTATCCTGAAGCAGAAGAGATACGTGGCAAATCAAAATGTGGAGCAGAGAAGTGGTCGGGGCAGTGAACGATTGTGGTGGTGATGGAAACTCAAACCCTGTTGAAGGAACTCCAAATAGAAGACGTGAGGTAGTCAATAGAAACATGTAAAAAACCATAAAGGGGGTCACGTCAGCTTAAGAACATACACTTAGAAAAATCTAGATGCAAAGTTTTGAGTAAGGAAACCAGATGCCGAAAGAAGCAAAAACAATAAAAAGCAGAAAAATCATCAAGCAAAAATACGAAAAGCAAGGCAGATCTATATACATGAAGGTTTAACCTGAACATGGAAGTTCGGTTCTCCTCCTTGAAGTTCATCAGTGAGAAACACAACCAAAAACAAACTCTAGCATACTTAAAATGGTTGAGATAAATAAGGAGAGGGAAGAGGAATCCTGACCATCAATATCGTGACAATAGAATGTGAATAAAAGGAGTGAGAAAAGAGGAGAATGGGAATGATGGCAAGAAATGAACCTGGATCTTAAAGTATCGTGCGATTAATATTGGTACAACATCCCAGCTTCTTTTTCAGATGGATCAATCTGTTTTTCTGATTTTGGGTTTGGTTTTCTGGTTATATAACTAGTATATACGAAAATATCTAAAGATGAGATGGGTTTATGTAGATTTCACATTTTGCTAGGGTTTGTATACAGTTGGAGGAAGGAGAAATGCACCGTTGGTAGTGTTACTCGCAAACGACGACTTGATGTAGTCGTTTGGGTTTTTTAGGGACATATGGAGAGAAGAAGAAAACATAGGCTAGCAGTAAATTCTCCAATCCGTATATCTGCATTTATGAATCAACGTGTGGCTCTGTTATATAGAGAGGATGACAGAGAAGAAGAATGCACAGGTGTTGGAATGGAAACCGGATGAATGAGCCTAACACCAGGGGTGAGCAAAAATATCGATAGTACCGAACCGAAGCGGTACCGGTACCGAAATGTACCATACCCTATACTTTTGTTCGTCGGTACTTAATTTTGGGCTATTTCGGTACCGGTACCACTTCTATGTTCAAATTAAACTATTTACCCGACAAGTACCGGTACAGATACCGTACCCTATAATTCGGTTCAGTACTCGAAACCCACTTTTATGTTATTTCGGGATCGGTACTTTCGGTACAGAAAGTACCGTTACCGGTTCGATCCGGTACCATGCTCACCCCTACCTAAGACACATTTCTCCAATCCGTGTGATGTACAGCCTGGAAATCCATTTGATCACAGTGTCTTATAAGCCTCTTCATTTTTTTAGTTGATTCAAGTTCCAAACGAAGTCCTGCCTAAACTTGTTTGTGCTTAAGAAACTTGTACTATCTTAATAGTTAAGATCTTAATGCATTAGGACACTTGTAAATTATGTATTATTATTATTATTATTATTATTATTATTATTATATATATATATATATATATATATATATATATATATATATATATATATGTATGTATGTATGTATGTATATATGTGTGTGTGTGTGTGTGTTTGTTTGTGTGTGTTTGTGTGAATGATATACAATGAGTTAAAAGTATAACTACACTCTCGATATCTTAGGCTCACACTCTTCCTCACACGCCCTCAAAGTTACAACTGAGATCGATAGTTATACTACACAAAGGAGATCCGACTGACATAATGGAAAATATCCTAACTTCTTGTTTTCTGCAATAGGTCAGATGATGAGACAAGTCACGGAACATATTGTGCAGACCAACTTTTTGACAGCAACAGACCTTGATATTTGTGCTAGGGGACACTTTGCATTAGAAGTAACTTCGCCCTTTATCAACGTCTCTACTCTCCATGTGCCACCCATGTGGAGAAACCACTGTAAAATCTTGATTGGAGCGAGGATGCTCCTTCGGTCCTGCTAACTTCGCTTCACACTGATCTCTCGAGGCGAAGAGACATCCTTCGGACAAAGAGATTGACCCCGTCCAGAGCGCAACCCTTCCAACCGCACTCGCTTCCCCACCTCAGTTCCTGGTTACTCCGGACCACTGATCTTCATCGGCCACAAGTTCTTCCTCGGTTCGGATTAGCTCTACATATTTAACAATCTCCCACTTGGGGACTAATCATAACTGATTCTTCTATTTTCCAATTTGTAACAAATGAGACTTCTCTCTAGTTCCTTGCCTTTTCCTACTTCTACGGAAGACTTCTTGAAGTCATACACAACTTTAACTTCTCTGTTAGGACTACCTTGTTGAACATGTTTGCAGGGTTCTTCGCACCAAGGATTTTCTTCAAGACAGGAGTACCATGTGAAATCAACTCTCGAATGAAGTGATACCTCATCTTGATGTGCTTCGTTCTGCTATGAAACACTGGATTCTTCGCAAGGTATCTGACACTCGAGTTATCACAATACAAAACATAATCCTCTTTATCCAAGCCTAACTCTAATAGGAATTCTAAAACCAGACAAGCTTCTTACTAGCTTCTGCTAAGGTCATATACTCGGCATCTATGGTTGAGAGAGCAACACTCTTATGTACTCTTGACATCCAACTAATTGTAGTTCCTCCAATTGTGAACACATAACCGGTAATGCTCTTTCATGTATACGCACAACCTCCCAAATCAGCATTGGCATAACCTTCCAGGACAATCTTCTGCCTTTTAAAGCTTAAGGCTGCATCCTAGGTTCCTTTAAGTAGGGAAGCAACCACTTGACACCTTAACAATGTTACTTCCATGGATTAGACATGAATCGGTTGACCCCTCCTATGCTGTGCGCAATTTATATATTGAATTTTTGTTTTTACAAGTATGTAATTTTTACTTGGAACCGAAATGGAAAGAAAAAAGACTGTAGAAGCACACACTCGTTTAAGAGAAAAATTATATATATATATATATATATATATATATATATATATATATATATATATATATATATATATATATATATATATATATATATATATATATATATATATATACATATATAACTCTTATAATAGAAGCATTCAAATCAATGTGGTTTAAGATAATTCATCTATCTTGGAGTTTCCATGGTAAAAATGAAACATTTTTTTTTAAGTTTAGGCTTTGGTGAACACAAAAGTTGCAAAAGGGTAAAAATGAACATTTCTACAAAAACTTAAGGGCTTTATGACACACACACACATACACACACACACACACACACACACACACACATATATATATATATATATATATATATATATATATATATATATATATATATATATATATATATATATATATATATATATATATATATATATATATATATATATATATAGTATATATATGTATGCGTGTGTGTGTGTATGAACTATACATACACACACACACACACACACACACATATATATATATATATATATATATATATATATATATATATATATATATATATATATATATATGTATAGTTCATATATCTTGGAGTTTCCATGGTAAAATTGAAAGCTTTTTTTTTTCAAAGTTAAGGCTTTAGTGAACATAAAAGTCGCAAAAGGATAAAACTGATCATTTCTGCAAAAACTTAAGGGCTTTATGACATTATCTCATATATAATTTACTTCTCCTGTGAAAGTTTTGGAACTCCTAAAGCTCTATCTCGAGAAAAGCTCATGCACACTATCTTCTTAGTTGTGCCTATGTCCCTCATCTTGAACTCTTTGGCCAGCAACTTCTTGAGCTTGTTCATCTCCTGTATGTCCAACCCCACCACCAACATATCATCAATGTACAGTAAGAGGATGATGAATGAGGATTGTTTTGTTAACAACAATGATCACTCTTAATTTTGTTATAACAATTCCTCCTCATTATAGCATAGCAGCATTCTATTTCCATAGTATCTGTAAATTGCACTTTAGAATGTATACTGAACTTTGTATAGCATCACATTATAAAGTCCTATCTAATTTTGTTCCTCTTATAGATTTATACTTCTGCTAATATACCCAACGATAACAAGTTCATATAAACATCTCATTCTTACACGATATATGATGACACTAGGTCGTGTTAGGAACGACCTTCAAACATATATAGTGTGTGTATGTATGTATGTATGTATGTATGTATGTATGTATGTATGTATGTATGTATGTAATTTGATTACAACCCATAACAAGAAACAAAATTAAAATTACTAGAGAATCACTTAAGACCATCTATGGCATAAAAGACGATGAGTTATGGCATAGGAAACGGTGAGTTATTTCGCCATTTTATGTTTGAAGGATAAGTTGAATCATGTTGAATCCTATTGATCTTGATACTATTTTTACTAAATTTTCATCTCAAAAGCTTAAAAAAGTGTTTTGTTTTTTATAATTCGGTGGAATTTATATTGTATAAATTATTATTTTGGCTTATAGCATATATATGATTGTTGGTATTTATAATGGTAGTTTAAGCATTTATTTCATGTAGAATTGTGTATGTGTCATTCTTTAATATCAAAATATTTTATTTGTCTGGACTAATTTTTAAATATCATATTTACCCTTTATAAACTTTCATAATATTATATTTGCACAAATCCTTATTTTTAATATTTTATAATCATTTTAAATCTTTTTTTTTATCAATTGACTATTATACCTCTCTTTTTAATCTAAATTTAAAATATCTAAAATCGATTTACTAAACTCTCGTTGATGTTCTCCCTTAATCCATATCGTCTGTTCTTTTGCACCTGGTTCGTCGTGTCGTCTTCAGCATCTTCTTCATTGATTTTGTCTTCGGGCATCCCTTTCTCCATTGTTTTTTAAAGCGATGATTGGAACAAATATCGATGAACAAAGATGGTGGAGACGGCACGAGGAACCCAGGTGTCGAAAAAAACGATAAGAATAAAGGAGACCAACAACTAGGGTTTAGGAAATCGGTTTAGATATTTTAAACATAGATTTATAAGAGGTTATAATAGTCAATTGATAAAAAGATGGATTTAAAATGATTATATGATGTATAAAAATGCTAATCGTAAGTTTTTGGACAAACCATATATTTTGAAAGTTTATAAAGGTAAATATGATATGTAGAAATTACTATGTGCAAATATGGTATTTGAAAGTTTATTAAAAATAGATATGATATTTAAAAATTAGATCGAATAAATATATTATGATGTTTAGAAATAGCATACACCGAATTCTCCTTGTAGTTTAATATTTGGGCAAATTTAAAAAAAGACACTAAGTTTTAAAAAAAATCGATTTTGACACTGTGTTATTTTTTTCAATTAAGTCACTAAGTTTTCATTTTTTTTTCAATTAAGTCATTATGTTTTCAATTTTGATTCAATATTTGACCACGTGACCAATCAACCAGGTTTTCAGCTCACGTGGCACCGTGGCACCTAGGTGTTAAAATTGAAACAAAATTGAAAACATAGCAACTTTATTGGAAAAAATTGAAAACTTAGTGACTTAATTGAAAACAAAATTACACCGTGTCAAAATCGAAATTTTTTTGAAAACTTAATGTATTTTTTGGAATTTTTTCTACATTTTTTAAAAGTATAAATACTTATGTTTTAAGTTTTTGGTATATATATATATATATATATATATATATATATATATATATATATATATATATATATATATATATATATATATATATATATATATATATATATATATATATATATATATATATATATACAGGTATAAATACATATTTTTATATTTTTAGAAGTATGGGTAGATTTTCAAAAGTATATATATATGTATTATTATGTTTTTAAAAATATAAATACATGTTTTTTCCCTATACACATGTATATATCAATAAAATATGTATTATAAAACGAGTTCAAACATCTTTCTCAATATTTTTCCATTATAAACATCATTTTGATTGATACGATACGTGATTATATGCAAAATAAAATGTATTTATATTTATAAAAACATAAAAATAAGTATTTGTTCGTTAATTTATGTTTGTTTGTTTATGTTCGTTCGGTTATATTGGTTTAAGTTCTTTTGTGTATGTTTGTTCATTTAGAAGTATAAATACATATTTATATGTTAGTTTAAGTTCGTTCAATTAGAAGTGTAATATATTTTTAGAAGTATAAATACGTATATTTACGTCTTTAGAAGTACAAATACATATTTTTATGTTTTTTAGAAGTATGAATATAATTTTATGTTTTTTAGAAGTATAAATATATTATTTTATATGTTAAAATATTTTTTTTAGAAATATAAATACAAATTTTATGTTTTTATAAGTATAGATGCATATTTCAAGAGTATAAATGCTTTTTTTAACTATAAACTCATATTTTACGTTTTTTAACTTATAGATATATTTTTAGAAGTACAAATGTAAAAGAAAAGAAAAGTATTTATACTTTTAGAAAAGTAAAAACGTAAAAGAAAAGAAAAGAAAAGAAAAGAAAAGTACTACTACTACTAAAAACGTAAAAGAAAAGTATTTATACTTTTAGAAAATGTAGGAAAATTTTCAAAAAAGACATTAAGTTTTCAAAAAAAATCGATTTTGACACTGTGTTATTTTGTTTTCAATTAAGTCACTAAGTTTTCAATTTTTCCAATAAAGTCACTATGTTTTCAATTTTGACACCTAGGTACCACGTCAGCTGAAAACCGGGTTGATCGGTCACGTGGTCAATATTGAAACAAAATTGAAAACATAGTGACTTATTGAAAAAAATTGAAAACTTAGTGACTTAATTGAAAAAAATAACACAGTGTCAAAATCAATTTTTTTTGAAAACTTAATGTATTTTTTGAAATTTGTCCTAAGATATCTTTTATCTATTTCACGCTACGTTACCCTAACAAAACAAGTATCGACCAAATAATTCGAAAAAAAAAAACATTGAATCTTCTTTTAGGTTGATTTGACTAAGTATTCGATACTTACAAACTTAATTTATACTCTTACAATTTCGTAATCTATATAAAATCTTAAAGGATTAAACGATGATTCTCGATGGGACTGATCTCTATATGCACCTCAATTTCACCGGTTTCCACATTTCTCAATCGTAGAACCATATCTTGTGTGATTACATCCTTATTCCATATGATAAAGCTTTCCTCTGCCAGGTGGTTGTGTTCGTTAGGTTCAACTGTCTCAAGTTTACTACCAACAGGGAGTTCATGCAAGTCTGCACGCATTTCCAGGCACTCAACATACGGATTTACATCTACATTTGCTGTTCCGAGGTTATCATCTTGACTTAATGTGTCTTTATCATACACCGTCTGAAAGATATCAACATACTATTATTGATCAACATGATTATAAATGTTAGTAGCCAAATTGGATCGACATAACAGATAAAGTTTGTTTATATATAATATAACTTAATGGTTACTTACAAGTTGGATTGGAACCTTGGGGTCCTTGATCGCTAGTGTCAAAACATCATCCCAAACTGGATTGCATTCATCCCGAACCACTTTGGTCTTTGTTTTCTGCATTAATTAATATTACATACAAAAGAAGAATCTATCAAAACGACTAATATTTCAATTATTGTACTCAGAGGCGGAGGCAGCAGGGGACATGCTGGTGCGCTATCCCCCTAAAATTCCCATTGGATATAAAAGTATATGATTTGTTATTTGAGAATATAATAAAGAACAAAGTTTCAAAGACCCAAAGCTACGGAACTTTTACGATCCGTTCCAGAAAAACACGGAACTTTTACGAGGTTACACAATTAGTTACTACGAGTTTACAATTTAGTGAATTACGACAGATTTTAGTTTCAATAAGACTAGAAGAGGTAATTTTAACTTGTTATTAGTTATTACATATTTAATTTTTTTCTTAATCTATAATTGATATTTTCTTTTAAACGACATAAGTTGTAATTTACAATATGGATCCGTGTTTATGGTTATTTGAAAACTTTTGGAAACCAATTTTTGCAAAGATCGATATAGCTTCTATTTAGACAATTTTTTTGTAAATTTCTATTTGAAATTTAAAGACTGTATTACGCTGTTCAGATATGATTTATATTTTAATATTTTATGGGAGTGTGAGCCCCTCCTATTCTAAACTCCTGGCTCCGCCCCTGATTGGACTTGGTTTTGTGTTTTTAAACCCATCTACAATTTTAAAGATTTGAAAACACTTCACCCATCAAAACTTGATGTCTTTCATTTTTGTGATTGGTTCGTTAAAGCAAAATATCAGTTTAAAAACTAATCATTCTTGAAACAAGAGGTTTTTAGCTATTGCATGCATGTATAGGAATATTTTAATTAAATTGAAAATTGAGAAATTGTTGCATGTGATCAAATTATTAGAGATTTTCAAACAAATTTAAGTCAAAAAAGCAACCTGATGATCCAAAGTTGCGACAACGTAAGGATCACTCGTACCACTGGCCCTATCACGAACCGCGAGATTTGTCCCTTTCTTCACTGTTAGCCTCAAAATTCCCTTTACTTCTTCCATTCAATCTCTGTAAATTTGTTCATAATATCTTATATATGTTGATCTTGAAGGTTGGCGAATTTAGGTTTATTAATTGTTTCTAAACTAAAATAAAGTGGATCACATAAAATGGTTGATCAATAAATGAGGAGACTATGTCAAACCCTTCTTTCATCTCTCGTACATGTACGGTTGTCGTCTACTCCACCAAAAAAATGGCATAATATACATTTTTTTTTATTATAATCTATATTAAGGTTACTAAATGTATGGAATGCATATAATAATATAGTTTCAATGTTTTGTTCAGGGTTGCTAAAAATGTAATATTACAAATTAATTTCCTCTTACGTGTGTTTATAGTCTGTTTGTTTTCGTTTTCAGTTAAGATCGAGAGTAAATCTTGGATGACGATGGGTGTCCCAGTCTCCCACAAACCATGGCAATTTCTTCGGATAAAAGGTAAAAACTTACCGACATCACAACTTCCACTAACGTTCAAGTAAAATTTACATGTTTGTAGAAGAACACAGATTCAATATAGACATATATAATAACTAAAGAAGTTGACAGACGTAAAAATTTATGTTTTTTTCTCATATTTTTTTGACACACAAGAAAAACAACATATAAAGTATCTCAATTCTAAGATATTCTCAAAGGTATCCATTCGGCCCATACAGAGTTTTAGACCAAACACAAGATGGCCTGCAGTGACCACTACAGTTAGGGGTGGCAATCCATGACATGACACGACAAAAATACACGACACGAAACGAAATTGAGACGAAATAGAATTTTAAATTCGTGTTCGTGTCATGTTTGTGTCAAGTGTAAAAAACACGACGTCGTGTCGTGTCATGTTCGTGTTCAAAATTCAACATAATAATAACATGTTTTTGTCGTGTTTGTCGTGTTTATCGTGTTTGTCGTGTTTTGTATGATTAATTATGAATTAAATAGACTAAATATTTATTTTATTTTATCGTTTTCGTGTTTGTTGTGTTGGTCGTTTTTATCGTGTTTTAATTGGGTCGTTTTCGTGTTAGCAAAGCAAAACACGACGTCGTGTCGTGTTCGTGTTATATAAAAAATTGTCGTGTCGTGTCGTGTCAGGAAAAAACCCGATACGACTGCCTGATTTGCCACCCCTAGTATGGCTGCGGTAGATTACAAATGATATATATAGAAAGATACGAGAGTTTTAAATTAATGTGATTAGAAATATGTTTCTATTATAATTTATAATAGATATGTAATTAAAATATTAATAAATATATGTTGATAAAGGTAATTATTTTGTTGTTATTAACTTTGAAATAATAATTTTTATGTTTAGTTAATATAAAATATTGTAACTATTTTGAAATATATGATAATAAGACATCTATTAAAATAATTTAATCTTAATTGTATGTACTCATATGTTGTGTGTGAAAAAAATTGAATATAATTTTCAATTTACTGTTATTTTTAACTAATATTACTTAATTAAGGTGAACATATATTAGAACGATATCATCCTAAGGATGGACGGAATAGTAGCTGGTTCACGCGGGTTCGGATGGAAAATAGCTTCGGTAGCGATGGTACCGCCAGTACCGCGGTGGTACCGATTTGAAGACCACACCGTGATGATCGGTTTCATGTGGCATGGCTCAATCGGTTTGGGTTGTGGGTTCCCCATCCCACTCGAACCTACACACACACACACACATCTTTTATAATAAATATTTATTTTTGGTATTATTTATTTAGTTTTAATATTTAAAAGTTGAAGTGGCATCATGAGTTCAGTGGGATTTTTAGGTTTTCTTTTTCGTATTTAGGTTTTTTTTTTGTATTTAGGTATTTTATTCGAAGTTAGGTTTTTTTTCCGTAATTAGGTTCTTTTTTCTGTATTTAGGTTTTTTTTAACTCTTGTAATTGTATGCTTTTTAATTTAATGTTATTTGACTTTTTTAATCTTTTTATTGCAGTTTAATATTATTTGGAATATTAAATTAAATGTTAAATTATTTTTTATAATTAATTAATTAATTTAATAATCGAAAATATGATGTGGCATCGCAAGTTCGGTGGGAACTGCTTCCATGGATGAAAGATGGGAAAAGATGGAAGTCAGATGAGAGATAAAAAGCTGATGTGACAAATGGGATGGATGAGATGAGAATGGTTTACTCCCCCCCCCCCCCCCCCCCCCCTAATTGACATTTAACCCCGGGTTGCATGTGAATCGATTTAAATATAATATTTATTTAGTATTATTTTTAATTGTTGTTATGGTCAATTAATTCAAGAATGACTTATTTATTCAACTTTTTGATTTTGATCATTATAATTTTTCAAATATTAAACATTGTATTTCGTTTTGTAAGGTAACAATATAAATTTAATTTAATGTTACTTTTAACTATTATTATTGTCAGTAATATTTTAAGCTACATTTTTAAAAAGTTTGCATGATTATGAAAAACAGTTTTTGGACAATGTTTTAATTAATTTGGCATTGCAATTTAGGTTTTACATTTAAAAGTTTTTAACTATTTAAAAATAGTCTTTGGATTTCTTTATGTTTAGTTGAAATTTTGATTTAAGTTTTCTTTTTAACGTTATATTTAAATTAACAACTTAAGTATACTATATCAATTATCTAAAAGTTATGACATTAAAACGATGATGATAACATATAATGACATATCTAAACTAATAAAGTTAGTATCTTATGTTAAAATTTAAAGAGGCATTAGAAGTTGAATAAGGGCGTGTTTGACATGATCTTAAACTTTAAGATCTGAATTCTTAAGAGGCCTTGATGTTTAAGAGGCCCTAAACTTTTAAGAGCTAAATTTTAACACATTGTTTGATTACCACCTCTTAATTGCTGGGCTAATTGAAAATTATGACTATTTTACCCTTGTGAACTATACTCTTCAATAACATCAAAATTTAACACAAATCGATTCCATATTTCAGCCAAAATGATTTCAACTACAAATCATAAAACAACATAGTATATTTGCAAACGAGCAACACAATCAGCAAAGAAAAAACGAGCATCAGAAAAACGAGAAACACAAACAGCATCAGATTTCAGCATCAGAAAGACGAGAAACACAAACAACATCAGATTTCAGCATTAGAAAAAATGAGTTGAAAAAACGAGCATCACAAAAACGAGCATAGAAAAAACGACCGGAAGATTGATCATCAGATTTGATCAACAGATTTGATCAAGAAAATAAAAAAGAGTTGAAAATTTCATACCTAAATAGCAAACAGCGGACGACGAAGCAAAATCGGAGAGGGAACCGGAGCAGAGGCGTCGCCGGAGTGAGTAGCAGCGGCGTCGCCGGCATGAGCAGCAGCGGCGTCACCGGCATGAGGGGGGACGGTATCGGGAGAGAAGAAGCGTAGCCGATTGTAATATGTTGGAGGCGGATAATGGTTAGGGCATTATCGGAACACGCGTATCTCTTAAAACAAAAAGAGGTGCCCTAAAGTCTGATAAATTAAGAGGTGTTTTTTAAATTAAGTGGTAAACAAACAATTTGAATTATTCAGATTAAGAGCTTGTCTCTTAATAACCCAATTAAGAGGTAAACAAACAGGCCCTAACAAAGAAGTTTAACATATTCATAAATCAACTTAATATGGTTTAAGATTAATTATCTTTTATCTTTGTAACGAAATAAAAAATAAATTCAACTTCTATTTCGTATTTCATAGAAAATAATACATATAGGAATTAAAAAAAGGATCAAGCTCATATATATCTATACTTAACATCTTCATATTTCATATGCATGTCTTTTTTCCATAAATTAATAAACATGTTGACTTATACAAAATGACATCTTCCAAAGTCGCGTACTTCTTTCTCATTCCATACAAATATACACACCCCAATATACATTTTTATGTGTTCTCAAGTCATAATTCCCTCCATGGTATTCTATAAACTCTAACAATGTGATCTAGCTGTATGAACAACATATATATCTATTAAGCAATAGCTGAAAGTTAAAAAGTTTTAGTATTAAAATATATTTTTCATGTAATTAAGTATTCCTTTCAAATTAATGTGAATTTAATATATAATTTATAAAAACTCTTAAGTGATAGAGGTTAATTAGTTGAAATTTGAATGGTTGAGTGAGTTTCAAATAAATACATTGCAAGGAAGTAGTTTGTCTTGAACCATAATGATTTGAATTGCTTGTATTAGAAGAGTTACTAAGATAAATCTCATGTGTTGTACATGTTAAAATTATATAGTTAAAACTTTGTTATTGACCTTAACTGTAAAATAATAATTCTTAGACTAAGTTGATATATAAACATATAGTTATTTTGAACAATATGATAAGATAAACATAGTTTACAATCTCATTGCTCAATGGACGTTACTCGAGACTTACGTTTGAATAAAATTAAATATAATTATCGATTTAGTATTATTTTTTACTATTGTGATGATTAATTAATTTAAATATTTCTTATTTTACCATCTTTAAATTTTGATCATAATGGATTTTTTTAAAAAACAACAATGTTTGGGGTAATGTAATGTAATTTATAATTTTATAATACTATACATTGTTATACATTGTTATTATTGTCAGTTATGTTTAAAATGTAGTTGTCTTATTATTAAGGAGTTGTAGGAGACTTTTAATATAATATTACTATATAATGAAATAGAAGCAGGTTTCTAGAATGATTGGGGTAGGGGGTTTTGGGATTTTAAGGGAGGTGGGTTTTTTCCACCAATCACGTTGCACCAGCTTCCGTTCCACAGTTTCCTCTGTTCACGAATCACGACACCTCCCCTAACCCTCCTCTTCCCCTGCACAAATACGCTCCCTCATTGCACCCTCACCGGCATCAATCTCATGACCCAAATACGCTCCCCTGCACAATCGATTTGTTTTAGCCCCAAATCAATTTGGTTTGCTTCATTTGGGATTAGTGGTTAGCTTGTGTTTCCCAAACGTACCGCCATCGATTTCACCGTCTTCACCCTCACCAACATCACCCATCCGATCGACTGCTATCGAACCACCAAAAACAAAAACGGTTGCTTCAACACTGCTATCCCACCATCGGTCCTTCTACATCTCACCAATTTCAGGTTTGTTCGATATCCCTAGATGCCACTACCAACGCAACTCACGTTCTCTCACAAATTTCAGGTTTGTTCGATATCCCTAGATGCCACAAACGATTTGTTTTAATGCTTTTCTGTTACGAATTTTCTATTTCTCTTTTAAAGCTTTTCGGTTACGATTTTTGATCTGATATCGCCATCAATGCCCAAGGTGCGTTTCAGATGGATTTTTCTATTTCTGTTCCCATGAAATTTCTCCGATTTTAACATTTCTTATATTACTTGCGATGGATGACAACCGAATCGGAAATCGCAATCCGATTTCAATATCGTATATGTGTTCGTCATCTTCACAGAACGTAGGTTTTGTTTACCATATTCATTCTTATTAGCAAGAGTAAACATGGTTAAGTGACTTGACCATATTACCCTTGAGAAAGAGTAAAGATGGTCAAGTGACTTGACCATATTACCCTTGAGAAACTAACCATAACAAGACCATTAAGTGAGATTCAGTTTAATGACATTGAATACAGGAAAATATTACCATGATGTAGTCATCTGGATCATACTCGATGACAAATCCATACAAGTATAGAAGTTCCTGTAATTAAAATGATCAACAATAATATCATAAAATAAAACAAATGTAAAATTAGTTTTTTTAACTATAACGGTGGCGGCACTAATTGTATCTCATTTCCTTTGTTACAGTGGCTAATTGATATCTCTTTCCCAATCTGAAGACGAGCTTCTTTAACTATTTTAACACAAAGCGCAAAACGGTCTTTTAACATCTAAAGTCTTTTGACTTGCCATTTCCTTTATTTCCGCATCAATTTATTGAATGCTCTTAATAAAATTAACAGAAGCATTTGGGTATGGAATCTCAATGGCATTGGAACTTTTCCTGTTTGCTTCTGAAAATCTGTTCTTTGGTTTATTATTTCTGTGTCAAGATTTGCCATTTGATCTCTTCATTTGAATCCATTTTTACCGTGGTAATTGCCATGACTTTAACACAACTATTTTTAATGGATTTCCTTTCCAGGTAAATATGAAGTATGGAGGAACAATTTTCCTGAAAAAGAAACATGCACTGTCAAGAAAAGCAGAAGAACAGGTGCAGTTTCAGGCTATTTTAATATTTATTGCTTTTGGACCACTGCACAAATTAAAAACTCTTTAATTTTACATGATCATAACTTACAATAGATGTTGATCAAGTAACTTGACGAAGAACGAAAACACATGACAGTGAAAAACCATGTTTCAGAGGAAAACTTTTATCTTTTGGAATGTTTTTCCATGCATAAAAAATACTCCATTGTCGTTGTCGGAAGTTTAAATTTCAAAATTCTGCGTCAAATTGTAAAATTCGGCACCTAAGATGACGACACTTACAAACAAAAGCTAAAAACTCATAAATTTGGTTTTGTTTAACGTTCTAATGCATTGGACTGGAAGATCAAGCAAAAGGACTGCTGATTGTCTTCAAACAAATAAGCTCGATCTTGATTGTGCCCAAGTGAGAGATGTTAATAACTACATGTTTCTTCAAATCTTTTTTGTTTATTTTAAGACCTTTTTATGGTTCTATAAATGCATCATTGCTTCATAATTGAAACAGGGTCTTTGTCACTACCTGGAATGTGGCCGGAAAATCTCCAACAAGTTGTTTGAATCTTGAAGATTGGTTACACACTTCACCTCCTACTGATATTTACGCGCTTGGGTGAGTTTTAGTTCTATAAATCATTCACATCCTATTTTTTGTTTGTTATGTGTTGGGAGTACCGCTAACCGGTCCCAACACCACTAAAAAAATGTAATAATGTTCTATTGGCTTTTCTTCCTATTTTAAGACCATTCATAGGGTTACGAGTGACTACTATATCAACTGAAACATTATATGTATGCAAACCTTTGTTTATTATGCTGTTAGTCGCTTATATTTCGTCACTTAAAAATAATGTGTGTTCTTGTGAGAAAGCAAAGATCCGAAAAAAGTTAGGAATAAATAAAACAACTTTCAGAAATGAGAATACCGCACTAACTTGCAGGAACAATATTGGGTTTTTCCTGAAATCACAATAGAAATTTTGTGGTTTAAGTACCTACTCTTACTTTTCATATATGTGATAAATTTAGAAAGCGAACGAATATGGAGTATGTTATTTGTATAAAAGTTGTTGGGATTAGAATGTTTTTTAATATGATAGTAACTTAAGGCACCTAAACGATCGTATGGATAACTGGAAACCTTGGAGGGATTCTAATCAGGTATACTTGAGTTTTCCAACAGTATTACTCTTTAAGTTAAAGATTCTAAAGATATTAGAATTATTCATATTTTCATGGATCTTTTGCATATATTCTTGGCTAACAATTGGTGTTTGTGTGTTTGATATGCATATGTAATAATGTTCTTTATTTACGAGGTGTACCTGAGGATGAAGAAATAGAGTAGGCAGATCGTGACTCGCAGGTGGATGTTAGATCTATCGGTTTTTATTTTTATTTCTTGTATGGGGAAATACCTGTAGATGTTATGGTCCAAATGACACTCAATTCAAAAAGCCTGAACTTTTGATTGGCTACAACTTCAATTGGGTGGACGTGGATCCATTCGAGACCATTTTGGGTCTGATGGTATTAGACAACGTTGTATGGTAGTTGGTGTTTCTTTTTCTTTTTTTTGGCAAAAATATGAATCGTGGTGATTGATAGGTATTTAAAGATCCACGCAAAGGCCCATTTGTTTCTTATGGCATGGTTACAAGTTGATTATGTATTGAGATTAGGAATGATAACTTTTATATTTGGACATTTAGACCCTAAACTTTTATTTTTTTTATACGACACGAAAGAAAGAACACTCAAAATCTTTAAAGAATTAAAACATGTCTAACCTACTTACTAAGTTTTGGTTCGCACGAGTTCAACCTAGTTTACATTAACACACCACTAAATCATTATTAATAAAATATTACATTAACACACCACTAAATCATTATTAATATAATAATTAAAAAAATTGTATGTCTTTCAAATCAATAGAGAAGAAAAAGACAGGAGATGGAGAGAGAAAGGGTGGGATGAGGTATGACATCTTTATTTATTTTTAATAAACTAAAACAAATAAATGAATAGAAAAAATATTTTATATATATATATATATATATATATATATATATATATATATATATATATATATATATATATATATATATATATATATATATATATATATATATATAAGATTGTGAATTAGTCTTTTTACTTTGAAGATTGACCAATACATAATGAAACATGGCTATAGTGACGATCTTTGCAAAAGTCGTTGTAAATGGACTAAAATTCCAACTTTTTTACTAAATATAGGGACCATTCTTGTAGTTCACTTTTAAATTTGATGACATGATGACTATACATGAAACCTCGCATTAAGAAGAATATTGAAAAATATTTCGTTTTATTACTAAAATTGTTCAACTTCATGCACAATAAGTACCATGTTTATACATTGTATATATATATATATATATATATATATATATATGACCAAATTTGGTTTGTGATTATTTTTTACTATTCATTTGGTACTATTTTTTCCAGAGCCATAATTATTAAATTAATAGCATAGTATAACTGTTAAATCATTTAATACAAAATACAAATAAGGTTTTATTTGAAAATAACACTTTTGATTTTTCTTATGCAAATTTTTATATTTACATTTTTTCCCTCAACTAATTTCGAATTAATTGTTTTCATCCTTATTTATTATAAAGTTATATTATTGGTATTTCGTAAGTTATGGTTCCGGTATCTTATTATATTTTAAATTTACATTTTTCGTCCGTTATATAATTTGATTTTCTGTGGAGCTACGTTTTTCAATGTACCGAGCTTTCACAGCATCGCGCGGTCGGTCGAAACACTAGTTACTCTAAATTAATAAAAAGCTATGGAGCAATAGTTAGCAAATTGCCATATATATATATATGTATATATATATATATATATATATATATATATATGTATATATATATATATATATATATATATATATATATATATATATATATATATATATATATATATATATATATATATATATATATATATATATATATATATATATATATATATATATATATATAAAGTCGATATAGACCGTATCGTACCTAGCCTTATTAAAAAAGAAAAAAAATAATAATTAAAATATTTATTCCTACATAAAAAATCTATATATTATAATTAAGAAAGTTTTGTATTTGTAGTTTTAAATATCAATATATTATGTTTATTAGGTTATAAGCCTCGTGATAATCACGAGTTGATAACTTCAAATTTGTTGTTTAACAGGAAAATATACTTTGATTTTTTTGGTGTTTATATAACCTGGTATGTATTTTAGCATAATATGATATTGTATTTTAATTGACTTGGGTTAATAGTAACCTCTAAAATACTAAATCGAGTGATCCTTAATTCTCTAAATCTGATTTTTCTTCTCATCAACTCTGATTTCTCTTATACTCGATCGGTATTCCAAATTTCCATCTTTCCAATTTCGACTTCTATGAGTAGTGAGTTCTTTATATATTAATCAGTAGGTAAATCGTCTTTTTGATTCCGACTTATACTATTTATAAAGTTGTACAAATCATGAAGTGATTGCAGTTTTTTCTTTATTTCCCAATGGTAAAACATGCTCACAAAAATGAGTGAATTGAGATTGCACGATTTTGTGCAACTCTTCCTTTTTTTGCAATCCCTTTACCTAATTGAAAGTTCCCAAAAAATGGATGCAAGATCTGCAAAATCTCATTCAATCGCACTAATTGAAATCGTAACTCAATGGCTTGTTACCTGTGGTAGTCTCTTACTCGGGTACCTGTGGTAGCTTCTTACTAGGAAACTTGATTCCCTCTTAGTCTCTTACTCGGGTACTCTTTTTCGTTTCTCTAATGAAAGATTTGGAATGGTAAGAAGTCATAGACTCAAAGTTTGATGTTAGTTTCCCTCTAGTATTTACTAAATGTTGCTAGTTTTGATATTTGTTTCCTAAGCTAGGGTTAGTATGTTTGTTTATGTTGTCTTTAAAATGATACGTTGTATGATTTGAAAGTTTTAGTTGGGTAAATTAAGGTCCTCTTAATTGTTACTTTCATTGAGTAATTAAATTTCAATTTGTCAGGTCTTGAAATATATGTATGTGTAATTGTTAATGTCTTTTAATGCTATATGTATGTGTTATTGTTAATGTCTTTTAGCATTAACCGATTGCTTCTCATTTTTATTTTCCAGCTCAGTAAAATATGGTCATTTTGGTTAATTCTTAATTTCGTATTTGCTTCATTTTCATTTTTCTAATCACTTGGCTTTAAAAGTTCCAATCATTTTGATCATCAACTTGAAACGTAAATTAATGTTGTGTTTTTTCATTTTTTGCTTGAATATTTGTTTGATTTTAATTATGTGAAGACTTAGAACATGTTTCTTCGATTATAATCATCATATGGCGACGACAGAAAACATAAAAAAGGAAAACAAGTAATTGCTTGAGTACAGTTGATAAATATATGAAAAAATTTTGGTTAGAAATATGTTTCTAATTTTTTTTCAAAATTTTATGTGTTTATAGTTTAATACAAATATATTAAACATTTTAGCCTAGTTTGATACAAATATATTAAATGTTAAAAACGACCAACACGAAAAAGATAAAATAAAATAAACATTTAGTTTATTTAATTCATAATTAATCATACAAAACACGACAAACACGACAAAAACATGTTAATATTTATGTCGAATTTTGAACATGAACACGACACGACACGACGTCGTGTTTTTTACACTTGACACGAACACGACACGAACACGAATTTAAAATTCTATTTCGTTTCAATTTCGTTTCGTGTCGTGTATTTTTATCGTGTCGTGTCATGGATTGTCACCCCTATTAAGACCGGTCCTATAAATATTTTGAACTTAAACACGGTTCAAATAAAATATTTTAACACCGTCATTATTGTTTTTCTTTAAGCGGCCTGTAATTCTTACAACAATGCTATATTTACAACGAACAAGTCGAAAAGAAACATCTATTACTTTATTGTTTTTATATGTAATATAAAAAATAAGATCAACCTGCTATATTAGGTACGAGCAAGCCGAAAAAGAGCCATTCTTTTTTCTATATTGTTTTATGAATTTGTAATATAAAAAAGAGAAAATATCAACCCGTTCTATTCAGGGGAGGAAGTTTGTACAGCTCTTAAGACCTCGTATACAGGAATAAACCTGTGTTCTCGTAGGTTGATGCTTTTTGGTATTTTATTATCATTAGTTAGAGATCTGTACAAAATCCAAATTAAATTTATTAAGGTATATTCTCTCAGTACGCGATGGGTGGAGGGGCAAGCGCGTTGATAAATCATAAGGTTGCAAATTTGCATAAAATGGGCCCGTTGTTTTAAAACAGGAAAATGACTTATAAGGGTAATTATGTTTCAAAAATATTTAAAAACCACCATCCAAGTTTGGTTTGTTCAAAAAACACAATTCAAGTAAAGCCTTTGTACAAAAAACACCATCCAAGTAAGCCATTTGTACAAAAAACACCAACGAACTACATGTTTTGTTTAAATTTTACCCGATGGTAACCGGCTCTTGCAGGTTAAACTGTTCATCTGTTATTATGTCATATCACTAAATATTAGGCCAAGTCATCCTTTAACCTGCAAGAGCCGGTTACCATCGGGTAAAATTTGAACAAAACATGTAGTTCGTTGGTGTTTTTTGTACAAAAGCCTTACTTGGATGGTGTTTTTTGTACAAAGGTCTTACTTGGATGGTGTTTTTTTGAACAGACCAAACTTAAATGGTGTTTTTTGAACAGTTTTGAAACATAATTACCCTTATAAGTCATTTTCCCTTTAAAGTATTTCAAACAACGTATCCTCTATTTTCATTGCACCCAACAAAAATAATCCAATCTTCTATAATACCCAAAATAAAGATGGTGCTGTTCATAGGATGTATTTCTTGATATGATAAATTTGTAAAATATTGTGTAAATCATTTTGAAAAATAATAGTTTCCTAAAAATATGCATTCACAATTTGAAGTTAAAAGGAAATACAAATATGGACATGAACTAGGAGTACGCTAAATATCAAAAGCGAAAATTGAACAATTTTGAGACACTATTGGTTTTGTTTTCTATAGAAAAACGGAAATATAAAACGAAACCGAAATATCAAAATTAATTCATTAATATATAATTTTTAATTAACTTATTATGTTAAAGAAATAAAATAATTAAGATATATTTACGATTTTCATTGTAACGTTAAAGTAATGAATATGTGTTTACATAATCTTGAATTATTTTTAATATTTGTATTTTGTTAATGTGTTGTTTGTTTCACCTCTTAATAATTCAAATCAGAAGCTAATTCTTAACCATTCAACATTCAACATGTTTGGTTCCATTAGAATTAACATATTGAATGATTAAGAAGCATCTTATCGTTTAACATGAAAGAAGACTCTGAATCATTCATTTTATAAATAAATAGAAAAACTCACTATTGCCCTTCTCCTTCCTTCTTTGAACTGAACATGACACGTTGTTGGGAATATGTCAACTGTCACAACAAGTTGCTAACGTTTATATAGTTAGAATGGTTCTTTTTAGTTACACACAAAGTATGATCCAAACATAAAATAACAATAGTGAATTATGAGGGAATAGTTTGTTAATTTGTCATTTATGGATTAACTAGAAACTAATAAAGTTGAGGGTTTAAAATATAATAAGACCGAACTAGATAGTAGATAAGATATGATGGTTATCATATCTTATATTGTAATTCAAATGATAAGGGATAAGGAGTCTCATGCCGATGACACATTTTGCAACCCGAAAAGAAATTATCCCCCTCTAATCCGACTCTCTCCCTCTCGACCACTCTCTCATTGATGACCTCCCTCTCTCTCTAGCCTCCAACGATATCTCTTTCATCAGATTCTCTCTTTCCCATGGGGTGTGTGTGTGTGTGTGTGTGTGTGTGTGTGTGTGTGTGTGTGTGTGTATATATATATATATA
Source organism: Cichorium intybus (assembly GCA_023525715.1). Classification (NCBI taxonomy): domain Eukaryota; kingdom Viridiplantae; phylum Streptophyta; class Magnoliopsida; order Asterales; family Asteraceae; genus Cichorium; species Cichorium intybus. The sequence goes on along the minus strand of CM042011.1, from coordinate 7,870,847 downwards.
TCTTTCTCTCTCTCGTGTTAATCATAATCGAGAGGCCATACCCTCGATTCGACTACCTTAGGTCGCAATTAACCAATATCATTAACTCGATTTGGAGTAGGGGTGGCAATGGGTTGGGTTGAGCCGTTAACGGGTCAACTTGTTTAATTAAATGGGTTGAAAGTTTGTACCCAACCCAACCTGTATACTTAAACAGGTTGAGAAATTTTAACCCAACCCAACCTTTTTAGTAAATGGGTTGAAATCAGGTTGACCTGTTTAGTGTTTTTTCAACCCAACCTGTTTAATAAATGGGTTAAACCTGGGTTGACCTATTTAAAATTTCCAAAAGTACCCCTTAAAAGTTAAACATTGTAATTTATAAATCCATAAGTAACCATAAACCAAGTTCATAACAAACCTCAAACCAAGTGCTTACAACCATAAAAATTATAAAGTCGTAATTCAAACACGAATTAATATCAAAATTTTATGTAACTTGACTTTCACTTTCACCAACTCGTCCACGACTTCCACTTTTGGTATGATTGTCATCTTGATCATCCATCTTCTCCGTCATGTAAGAAGTTAAAGCTAACCTTCTCCAAATACCCAATCTCTGAAACAAATAATAGTCTCAACTATAGAGGGTGTCAAAAAGCTTCTATAAGCATCAAGTACCCTACCACCCGTGCTGAAGGCAGATTCTGATGCAACTTAATTACCTAATATAAAATAATTCATATATATATATATATATATATATATATATATATATATATATATATATATATATATATATATATATATATATATATATATATATATATATATATATATATATATATATAAACGGGTTGACGGGTTGAAATCAGGTTGGGATTTTCAACCCTAACCCAACCTATTTAATTAAACGGGTTACATGGGTCAACCCATTTAATTAAACGGGTTGAGAATATAAACCCAACCTGCAAATTATTGGGTTGGGTTCGGGTGGGTTAGCAGGTTCGGGTTAGAATTGCCAGCCCTAATTTGGAGTAGCTTCCACCGCAAGAATGCAAACCTTGATAATCGTTTGCTTGGATCTACGCTTTAAGGTGTGACTTCATTAGAAGAGTATTAGTTTGGGCTCTTGTGTTGTCCAAGATACTTACATAGATCTGTCAACTGCGGATGCATACGGAACCTTAGCCATTTCTTCATTGTTCCTATCCGTCTTTGGGGTTGCTCTTTTGAGAGCTTTAAATGGTTCCCAAGCAGGGTGCTTCGGACCTTAGCACTTGTCATATTGATCTTCTCCAAAACTTTTAGGATGTACTTATTCAGAGAAAGTTTAATCTTGCCCGAAGGTAATGCTCATGCCCAAAATCCGCTTGGCATGTCCAAGGCCCTTCATCTTGAACTCTTCGGATAACTGCCTTTTCAGCTTGTTGATCTCCTGAATGTCGGCACCCGCTACTAAAATATCATCAACATAGAGAAACTGGATTATGTACGAAGACTTGAGTTGCTTCCGATAACAACAGTGATCGTTTTCACTTCGTCGGAACCCATTTTTCTTAATGAAGTCATCAAACTTCAAGTACCACTGCCTTGGAGCTTGCTTCAACCTGTATAGGCTTTTCTTCAAATTGCACACCAGGTGTTCTTTCTCAGCAATCTCAAAACCTTTTGGTTGTGCCATGTAGATGTCTTCTTCTAGGTTGTCGTGCAGTTTGGATTGTAGTCATCTTTACAACTGGAGAGAAAATCTCGTTGTAATCAATGCCCTGCTTCTGTTGAAAACCCTTGACCACCAATCGAGCTTTGTATCTCTTACTCCCATCAGCCTCATCTTTGACCCGAAACACCCACTTGTTGGACAATACTTTCTCTTTGATGGTAACTTGGCAAGAGACCAAGTCTTGTTCTTGTCAAGTGAGCATATCTCATCCTCCATCGTCTTCTTCCAGTGTACGAAGTCTTTCATCCTTAAGGTTTCAAGATAAGATTCTGGCTCATCATTCTCGGTCAACAATAGGTAACTTGCTAACACAGGGTAGCGTACTGGAGGTCTTTTCTCTCTAGTGGATCTCCTGAGAATACATGGAGCTGCAGCTCCTGATTCATTATCTTCGCCTCGATCCGAAGTGTTACCTTTCTCTTCAGACGAGCTCCCACTGTCTCCGGTACTACCAGATGCTTCTTCATTTCTCCCACTGCTTCCGGAGTCCCTTATTGACTCTTCTTCGAAAGTCTTCGCAGAATCATTCTCGGATGGCCCTTCAAGCTCAACTTGCGCCTTTTCTACGAATAGTTTGCTTCGACCAACAGTACCTGGAAGAATGTCTTTGTACAGCTTGCTCTCGTTGAATACCACGTCCCGACTTTTGATGACCCTTCGGCTTTGGCTATCCCAGCATCGGTAACCCATGTTATCAACACCATACCCAATAAAGAAGCATTTCTTCGACTTGGCTTCTAGCTTATCTCTATAATCCTTCGGCTCTCTCTCTCTCTCTCTCTCTCTTTCTCTCTCTCCCTCCATCCCTCTCTCTCTCCCTCCCTATCTCCCATGGTGTCTTTTTTGCTCTCTCTCTCTCTCTCTCTCTCTCTCTCTCTCTCTTTCTCTCTCTCGTTAATCATAACCGAGAGGAGATACCATTGGTTTAAGCACCCTCGACCACATAGTCGTACCATCATCTCAGTTTAGAGTTTATTCGGCTGCAAAAAGCGAGCTTTGGTAATTGTTTTATTGGATATATGTTTTGAGGTGCGACTCCATCAAAATAAGTTCTAGTTTGGGCTATGGTATTGTCCAAGATACTTGCAAATATTCATCAAGAAATGTATGTTTGGATACTATGCTAGTAAGTTGGCAAGAAATGCAATGAACATGTGATTCGTGTACGATCTTGAAACTGTTTTTGCTTATGCTTTTGTTTCATTTTATTGTTTGCAAGTTCTCATAATCCAACACATACACCTCCATCGATCTCAAGATCCAGCGACATTCTCTTATAGGTAGGCTCCACTAGCCACCACGACCTCCTCCCATATGTAGCCACCCCAACCCTCCAACGACATTTCCTTCCTCAATATCTCTATTTTTCTACTCCATTTTTTTTCCTTATAAGCCATTTGCTTCTTCCCCCCATCGCCATTTGAATCTTCCCTTGTAGTCGACCGTCAATAACAAGTAATGCTTTTGATGTTGTCTTGGAATTTTGTTTCTTGTTTTATTTCACATTTCTCTCATGTAATGTTTCCCTGGAACTTTGTTCAAGATGAAAACAACAGGTAACGTTTCTGATTATTATTTGTTTAGGAATTTTATTCAAGATGGAAACAACCATTGTTTAATTAGAGCTAATTTGGGTATTTAGGGTTAACGATTATTTAATTGGAAAGGAAAACAACATCTAATTTGTGTAATGGTATTCTTTATTATCTATTGTTTTGGTTTTTGTGATTTTGATCGAGGTTATCAATTATACACGCATCTCTTATTTTGGTGGTTTTGTTTGAGGTTTATTGAAAGGGTTTTAAAGTACTTAGATGAAAACGTCAATTTGTGCTTTATTCTTTTTTAAAAGAATTATGAAAAGTCAGCAACTATTATTAATCTATGAATTTATCAAATAAAATTGATTCTTTGAAATTGTTTTTGTTAGAAGGTTAAAATGATAAAATTTTCTATTCAACGGACCCATCCAGCAATTTTACCAAATGGTTTAGATTCTACCAAACAACTCTTAAATATTAAAAGCATGATTAATGAAGAAAAAAAAAGGGTAAATTGCATAAAAGTCACTAAGTTTTACAATTTTCTTAATTTTGACACAGCATTTTTAGTTTTTGTAATTAAGTCATTATGTTTTCAGAAAAGTTGCAATTAAGTCATTATGTTTTCCAAAAAGTTGCAAAAATGACCATATGACCGGATGGTAACAGGTTACCAGGTCATATGGTCAGATTTGCAATTTTTCAGAAAACCTAATGACTTAATAGCAAAAATAAAACATAGTGTCAAAATCAAGAAATCTGAAAAAGTTAGCGACTTTTAGGGTTTATTTCATAAAAAACCCTAAATTTTCAACTTTTTTCTTTTTAAACCTAAAACTTTATTTTTTTTTCAAAAAAAACCTAAATTTTGGAGAAACTTTTTAATTTATCTCCTTAACCGGTTTTACAGGTTATACATACTTTTTTTTTCAGAAAAAACCCTAATTTCTTTTTTTTTTCTGGAAAAAACCCTCAATTTCAGTGATTTTTTCACCAAAAAAAAATGTTTATTCGTTTTTGTAAGGGTAAATTGCATAAAAGTCACTAAGTTTTACAATTTTCTTAATTTTGACACAGCATTTTTAGTTTTTGTAATTAAGTCATTATGTTTTCAGAAAAGTTGCAATTAAGTCATTATGTTTTCCAAAAAGTTGCAGAAATGACCATATGACCGGATGGTAACAGATTACCAGGTCATATGGTCAGATTTGCAATTTTTCAGAAAACCTAATGACTTAATAGCAAAAATAAAACATAGTGTCAAAATCAAGAAATCTGAAAAAGTTAGCGACTTTTAGGGTTTATTTCATAAAAAACCCTAAATTTTCAACTTTTTTCTTTTTAAACCTAAAACTTTATTTTTTTTTCAAAAAAAAACCTAAATTTTGGAGAAACTTTTTAATTTATCTCCTTAACCGGTTTTACAGGTTATACATACTTTTTTTTTTCAGAAAAAACCCTAATTTCTTTTTTTTTTTCTGGAAAAAACCCTCAATTTCAGTGATTTTTTCACCAAAAAAAAATGTTTATTCGTTTTTGTAATTGACATAACTTTCATATACGATGTCCAAATTCTACGAACTTTATATCCCTGGAAAGATCGTAAGTAATACTACAACTTTGCTTTACTGACTTTTATTTGAATATGTTCAGATATTTCGCTACACTGGCTTGTTTTCTTATAATAGCTGTATATTTTGCATACGAGCTTTGTTTTCGACGTTCTATAAGTCGACAGATTCGTAAACACGAATACATCGTGTAATGAATATTATTCAAGTTAATTTAGGCATTTACGAGTTTATCCGCAAGTTAAACGATTTTTCAGGGATTTTTTTACAAAGAAAATTATTTTTCTTCGTTTTTGTAGTTGGCATATCTTTCTTGCGACCCCGTCTGTAACATCCGTCAAATTTGGTCAACAAAGTTCAACCAGAGCGCAAATTAGGATAATACGTTGAAATATAGTTTTCATAACTTTCCTAATGTATTATTGGAAATTATAATACTACAATACGCTATTTCGAATCAATTATCGAGTAAACGTTATAATTTCGAATAATAGACTATAATAGCGTAAAATTCGATAAATCATACAAATAATATTTTGGTTTAAATAATATTCATTACACGATGTATTCGTGTTTACGAATCCGTCGACTTATAGAACGTCGAAAACAAAGCTCGTATGCAAAAGATACAGCTATTATAAAAAAACAAGCCAGTGTAGCGAAATATCTAAACATATTCAAACAAAAGTCAGTAAAGCAAAGTTGTAGTATTACTTACGACCTTTCCATTGATATAAAGTTCGTAGAATTTGGACATCGTATATGAAAGTTATGTCAATTACAAAAACGAAGAAACATTTTTTTTTTTTTGTGAAAAAATCACTGAAATTGAGGGTTTTTTTCGGAAAAAAAAAAGAAATTAAGGTTTTTTCTGAAAAAAAAAATATGTATAACCTGTAAAACCGGTTAGGGGGATAAATTAAAAAGTTTCTCCAAAATTTAGGTTTTTTTTGAAAAAAATAAAGTTTTAGGTTTAAACAGAAAAAAGTTGAAAATTTAGGGTTTTTTATGAAACAAACCCTAAAAGTCGCTAACTTTTTCAGATTTTTTGATTTTGACACTATGTTTTATTTTTGCTATTAAGTCATTAGGTTTTCTGAAAAATTGCAAATCTGACCATGTGACCTCGTAACCTGTTACCATCCGGTCATATGGTCATTTTTGCAACTTTTTGGAAAACATAATGACTTAATTGCAACTTTTCTGAAAACATAATGACTTAATTGCAAAAACTAAAAATACAGTGTCAAAATCGAGAAAATTGGAAAACTTAATGACTTTTATGCAATTTACCCTAATAAAAAAAACCAAGACCAAAACCAGAAAACCAAAAACCTTGAAAAACCGACACTTTGGCTTTTCCAAACTAAAATACTGAATTTGTTGGTCCGGTTTCAATTTAATCTAAAACAAAACAATTTTTTTGAACATCAATCTAAACTACTCATTGACTACACCTACTCCGAGCGGGAATAAACCGTCTCAACCTGGATTGAAAGACATCTTGACACTTTTGATACCTCTCGGCTACGAGCCTTTTGGTTAAAACAAAACAAATTAAGCCATTGAAAAATAACTTTTGGGATACTTTTGTAAATTGTGGTCAAACTCAAATATTTTCCGGGGTTGATAATATGTTTATATTATATATTTATTGAAAATATACGAAGAAATATATTTCTAATTAATATACGTGATACCAAAATTATTTTGTTACAAGCTATATTAGGCAGTAACATTTTTATCAGCATACGATAATTGATGGAAAACAGAAAAGCCCAGTTAGGGTCGGCCGGTTTCGCCCTTTTTCTAGAGTCGTATAAATAAAGGCACATATGATAAAATCGATAACAACAAACAAACCCTAACCCTAATATCCCCTCCGGCGAGTTGCTTTCTTTTTTTCCAAAGTTTCTCTCATATTATCCCTGGGAAATTCCAATTGTGAATGGTGGAAATCTTGATTCATTGGTGGATGATCTCCCCCCTTCCCTCGAGGGGGATCTCTTCTGTTTCCACCGCTTTCTCCTTTGGATCTTGCAAGGAAGGCTGGTACTACCGCTGCATCGGCGTCGACCCGTGAGATCGGAATCTGCTTTCGTTAACGCCACCGTCTAATCACCGTCGTCACTTTTTTCTGATTGAATTCAATTTACTTGATTGTTTTGTTCTTTCTTTTTCCGTATAAAGGGTAAACAGAGGAGAATTCTAATTGTTTATTCGAAGAAGGATGTTACTTACGAAGCATAAAAAGAATCAGGCCACCAAAGGTGGCGGAAATCGGCTTTTAATTAGCGTTACCGTCGTTGGAAGCGCCGGTCCAATCCGTTTTGTTGTTAATGAGGAAGAGCTTGTGGCTTCCGTCATCGACACCGCTCTTAAATCCTACGCTCGCGAAGGCCGTCTCCCCGTCCTTGGCTCTAAATTCAGTGATTTCGTCCTCTATTGTCCCATCGCCGGGACCGAAGGTAAACCATTATCCAAATCTGTTTCAATCGATGAAGCTGTTGATAATTCTTTCTCTGTTGAATTGAAATTAAGAATCTAATGTATCTCTTCTATACAGCTCTGAGTCCATGGGACATGATTGGATCGTTTGGGGTGAGGAACTTCATGCTGTGCAAAAAACCTCAGAAGGATGTGGACGGCGGCGATGGAAAACCGGTGGCTGTGGGAATGACAAGAAAGAGCTCTGGCAGTTGGAAGGCATGGTTTAATAAATCCCTCAATCTCAAAGTTTCCTCTCATTGAATATACAACCGGAATCAGACAATCTCATGTTCTCATTACAATCTGGAGATTTCGTTCTCTTATAATTTTCGTTCTGCAGTTCAACTATTTCGATCTGACCTGGGTTTCCAATAAGATTGCTCAGATGAATAACGCTGCTGGATTCTTGATTTTCTTTAGATAGTGACGAATTTCAGATGGATTTTGATTTGTGGTTAGGGTTTTGTTTGTTTTTCAAATCAATTGTCAATTTCATTTTTAATTCTATAATTTAATAATTGTTTCTTGTCTTGCATCAAAGGACATGATACCGTACTCATATATATATATATGCGATTTTAATTTTGTCCTTGTCATCGACTTTTCGCGACGACTTTACAAATTAGTTAGTACATCAGATCAAAAAAATTTATTCCGTTTTATAATTTGTTTTGGAGTAAATTACAGATTTTAATTAATTATTATTCTTATGATTATAGTTAATTATAGTTTTCATCTGTCTAGTTTACATTTCAGGGATAAATTTTTAATTTTTGACATGGTTTGTCTCTTTTGTTTTTTAAAAGTTGCATACGTGGTAGGGGTGAGTATGGTGCGGTTAGGCGCGGTTATTGATTGAAACCGTACCACTAACCGCAAATGCGGTTATTAAATTTTCAATAACCAAATTGTGCGGTTAATAGTGCGGTGCGGTTATGCGGTTGAGGTTTTGCGGTTATTAAGCGCATATATTTGGTGCAATTATTTTGTGCGGTTTCTTTAACCATAAAAATTTGGTACTTGTTTTACGATCTAACCAATTAAAAATTAAAATAAGCAACCACATATTAAAGATTTCTCTCAAACTTACAAGTTACAACCACATATTAATTAATATAAAACTATATAATTATTTAATTATGCGGTTAGCGGTGCGGTTATGTTTGAAGTTATTAAATGCGGTGCGGTTGCAGTTATTTCGGTACGGTATATGTCATATAACCGTACCGCACTGCAATTTTGCGGTTATTTCAAAATTTAAAACCTCACATTCGGTTATTGTTTCGGTTGCGGTTAATCGGTTTCGGTTTTTGTGGTTTTTTTTACCACGCGGTTTGGTTTTTGCTCACTCCTAAATTACGTGGTGTTTAAGATCAACGTCACCCATTTATATCTGTTAGAGGTTTGTAAAATAACTTTATGTCTGTTTTTCTATGTTTTATTGACATTGTTAATACATACATATGAATTGTTTGTATAAAATACTTACAATTTTAGGGTCTGTTTGTGTAAATTAGTTGCAAAAGAATCTTTAATCTTACATTATTAATCATTTTAGGCCACCAACCCTAGCATAATTTATGGATATTCATCAAGAAGGGAGTCACTTCCATTAGTTCTAATAATTCCACTAATTTTACTAATCGATCATTTAGTATTAAATAGGGGTGGATGCGGTACGATATGTTGAGAAAAGAACAAAACTCAATGGCAAGTTTCTACAATCACGGATTGCATCTAGAATCGTATAAATTAGTGTCCGAATTTGATATTTCGACATTTAGTGTGTGGGCATCACGAAATCCAAATTGAGATAATTTAAGAAGAACAAACTTGATATTAGGTACAAAAACACGTCCAAAGTTTTTCTATGATTAAGAGAATGTGTTCTTACTGGTTGTCAATATGAACATTTTCTCGATCTTTTTAAGTCAAGAAACCGATTCCGTTAATTTAGGAGCGGTTATAGGGGGTGGTTAAGGATTACCAATAATGTCAGCGTTAGCCTGAGAACTATGAGCGTCAGCACGTGTTGATACTGATCCTTATCTTGAGCACTACGAAATGCTAATGATGATCACGAAATTCATTATTTCTATTAAAATTCATCTAGCAATGGGTGCTGCCCCTTGGATCCCGCTAGAGGCTCTGTCCCTTGGACCCCACAAGGGGCTGCAGCCCCCTTAACCCCCACTATTTTTGGTCATACAAATATCAACTTGGTTTGATACTAGTGTGCACTCCCCGCACCTACTAACTTGTATTGGAACTAACGTGTGAACCCATTGACATACTTATCATTTCTATTATACTAAAATGTTAAGATGACACTTAAATTACCAACACGATACTGAGTTTTTTTCTTCAAATTATGTATCTTACAAACTATAGTTAGTAGAGAAAATTAACTTCCGATATATATCAAGTTTACTTGTATTAACTTATTTAATGACTAACAAGTTTAGTTGTTACATGTTGTCAATGTTATATACTAAAAAAGTTGAACTAATATTAATTTGAAAAGTTTAACACTTGATAATCTATGTAAGGCCATAAATTTAAATCATCACTCAATAGTGGTTAGAAAGCTTACCGAACTTGGAAACAAAATAAGCAAAAATTGTGATCGGTGTTTGGTAATATATATACACAATATCCACAAAATTAAATATATTACATTTATCAAATGTTATTTTTACTGTGTATAATGTCTTTTCCTATGAATAGTTTTTACTGTGCTTCCTAGCAACTGAGTTTATTTCTTTCTTAGGGTGGACGGTATAGAGTGCGGGTTCGAGGCTGGGCATGGGCGGTACCGCCGCCCCGTGGTTACGGAACCGAGTGGGTTTGTTTGGGACTTGGTGAAACCGGACCATCTTGCACCATTTGTAAAAAAACGTTTTAACACAAAAAAAAAAGATTTTCCCACTCCTATAAATACCCCCGTTCTACCCATTTAAAAATCACACCATTCTCTCAACCTTTCACACCATTATCTAGTTTCTCTCTAACCTTTCTCTCTAGTTTTGTAAAAAATGACAGGCAACAAAAATAGGAGGCTTCCCTCATTCTGGTTTCGTGTAGAGGAAGAGTTTCACACAAATTTGGGCATAGTTTATTATCAGAGTAACCATATGCTTAACGCTGAATGGAAAGATTTGAAAAGAAAATTGGTATAATTTAACCAAATTTACGTAAACTTATATTTCAACCTACCAAACGAGACAATCGACGATCAGGTCATGGAACAAGCCTACAACAGTATCTGGTGACACACAACAGAGAGTTTACGCACATAGAATCGTGGAATGTTATGAGAGAGACACCTCTGTTTTTTTAGGTTCTAGTATATTGGTTTACCAACAATTAAGATTTATTTTCTGGTAATTAGGATTTAATTTCTCGTATTTAGGATTTAATTTCCCATATTTATGTTGTTTTTTTTATAATGGTGTGTTTTTTTAATTAAATTTTATTTAATACATTTTTATTTTATTTAAATTATTAAAATAAATGTTATATGAATTTTTTAATTAATAAATTAATTTAAAAATCAAAAATCTGATGTGACATTGTGGGTTCGGTGGGTACTGCTTCCATGGGTGAAAGATGGGGAAAAATGGGGAAATATAGAAGTGAGAGGAGAGAGATGAGCTGACGTGGCGAGTGGGTTCGGTGGGTACTACTCCCCCCACCCTTACATGCTTCGTCTTATTTTTTTCTCAAACATCAGCTTCCGTTTTCATCTCTCTCAAACATTGCCTTTCTTCTTCCTCTCTCACAAACATCGCCTTTAGATCTTTGAAGACCCCGCCACCTACGATCATCTTCCTCCCTCGCCTGAATCCCGACAACTCCAAATTTGAAGCATCTCACACCACTGTTATCGCCTTTTAAGCTCTCCTGTTTGTCGACGGTTTGCTATAAATCACTGCCTACCACCGTCTTTCTTTCTCACCTTAATACTGATAGCTCACTGCTAGCTTTCTTCCAGCTCTCATTTTTGTGGAAATATTTTGGGTGCAGATTTTCTCCTCAATTTTAGTCGCCATATCACAAAGCAATTTATTATTCTAGGTTTTTAAGATGTTTTGAGCATGGATTTTGGTTTCTAAGGTCTGAATATGGTGGTTCATTGCCGATTATGTCTTTGATTTTGGTTTTATGAGTTGTTAAATAAGGGATTTGGTGATTTTGTCTTTATATCTTTGATGTAGGGGTTTTGATCATGTATTTTGGTCTCTCGTGTGACTTTTTTTAGTTTAGTTTTTAAAAATAATGAATACAACAATGTGGGAGTAATATGAATTATTGGACTTTCTTTAGAACAACTCGATGTCAAGGCATCACATCTGATAGTTATAGCATAACATAATTGAATATGCTTTGGTGGAACTTTTGTATATGTTTGTAATCATAATATTTGTATTTGTATAAGTTAAATGCATATTGATGAAGTACTTGACAAAAAGAAATTCAAAACATCCAAAGGCAATAACACCGAGAAATTTATAACTTTTGTTGACAACTCTTTAACAACTAAACTTGATCCAATCGGAAGGATACCAAAATTCAAGATTTCTTTATCCCAAGTTAGTCCAAAATTATAAATATGATCACCACGTTACATGTTACCCAATTTTGTATTTAGATAGAATGGACTTCCATAAATTACAAAGTTGTAATTATAAATAGGGCTAATAACATAAAAACCACTGCAGTTTGGCCAAAATCCGGTTTAAGCACTATATTTTTTTTTGTTCTAAAAAAACCACTCATACTTTCAAAAAAATTCGTAAAACCCACTCATATTTTTAAAAAGATACATTGCGACCACTATAACAAATAAAAGTCGAGATTTTATGTCGCCAACTCGGAACACTTCTTACCCCCCGCCGCATTCAAAATTTAGTGGATTCACTTGGACACCCTATGCATTCACAACGTGGCCGAAAAGCTGCACTTACGAAGACCAAAATCACATGTAGAAAACTTTATGTATCATTTTCACTGCAATGAAGTTCCAATATTTGCTTCAAATGTCGATATGAAACTTTTCACATAATATTTCGATGAAATTAATCATTAAAAGTTATAAAATAAAATGAACAGTTGTCAATATGAAATTTTTTGAAAGTATGAGTGGTTTTTATGGAACAAAAAAAAATATAGTGGTTAAACCAGAATTTCGAGCAAACTTCAGTAGTTTTTATGTTATTAACCCTTATAAATATCACTACATTATGAAAAACGAGATAAGACCTACATAATATTTTGTTTTATCTATTTTGCCTGTAGAATGGTCATTATGAAAGAGCATGGTTATATCATATATGTTGGAGTTGTTTAAAGTTGTATTACTCTAAGTATTTTCCTGCTGATTAAATTGTTGTAGCTTTGAATATTTTGTTTAAATATAATATCTTGATTTTTGTGTAAGGTTGTGATAGTTTGTATGTGTGTCGTTTTCTGTTTTAGGTTATAGCACATGTAGTTTCTTATTTATTGGACTAGTAAAGTGGTACGGTACAAGGACATCAATAACGTGATGGTAATATTTAACTTTGACGATGGAGTTGAAAGGGATTAAGTAATTGCAAGGTAACCTCTACTTTTTCTAATTAATGCATTCGTTATGTTTTTTATTAAAAGTGATTATTAGTTTATTCGGTACCAAAAACTTAATAAGTTGATAAGTCATTTTTTAGTGTTTGACAAACGATGTTTATGTGTGTAATAAGGACATGACTTAAATAAATCAATAAGTAATTGAGAAGTAACTTATCAAAACTGCTTATTTAAGTCAATAAGTACTTATGAAATCTTTTCATCTAAACACTTAAAACTCTTTATTACCGGTGTCAAACTTGAATAAGTCAATAAACACATTAAATAAGCAATCCCAAACACCCACTAAAAGTTAGGCGGTCAAACTTATATTTTAAATTAACGGAAATAATAAAATCTATATTTAAAACATAAGATTTATCTGATGTAAGTGTTTAGACTTAATAAAAACTTTTAACTTATGACTATTGTTTATATAATTGATACATATTAAAGGATTTTATACGATTGTGATAGCCGTTTTCTGTTTCAGGTTGTAGTAGATCGAGTTTCTTCTTCATTGGGTTAGGAAAAATGGTATGCCACCATGACATCAAAGACGATGGTAATTTTGAACATGATGATGAAGTTGAAAGGTATCATGAAGTTGCAAGGTAACCTCTACTTTTCCAATTAAGGAATTCAATGCTAAACCATAAATAAACACTCACAGATTTCTTATTAAATTAAATATGTGAAGCCGCTGAACCTCCACTACCTCCAATCTGATGCTCAACCCGCTGTCCTCTTTTCCTTCTTTGCCTTCGACTCTTAGCGATTTTACGAACCCTCGATCTGTGCTCCTTGAACCCGCCATCGGCCGAACCCACAGCCCACCGGCAGTGCCGCACCCTCTATCCCGTGAACCCGCCCACCCTTATGAGTTAGTGTACATTAGCACATTAAATCCTTTGTATACTTTAAAATATATTACAAAATAGTGTTTGATATTTATTTAACGATGTCGTATCTCCAGAAGTTATGTAAGGGTGGGTGGAATCGAGTTCGGGTTCGTGAAAGACAGTGGGAGGGCCGGTGGCACCGGCGACTTCATGACTCCGGCCGACTTGGGTTCGTAATAGATAGGTCAGATGTGGGTTTGTGAACCTGTGATAGCCGGTGGAAACACTTGTACAAGGTGTTTTTTTATTTGTAGAATGTTGTGGGTTGGGAAATATTTATTTCCAGTGTTGTAGGTTAAAAAAAGATGAAGGTGAGAAGAAAGTAAAACTGATGTAGCATCAGGGTTGGGAAGGACTCTCCCACCCTAAGATATATCCTTATTTGTTAAATGTACTATTTTTCGTTTGAAATTACTATTTGAATATCAGAATGGTTATTTATATAAGTAAATTTTATCTTGATTAGTATGAGCTATAATATCTAAATAGGCTAAATCTTAAAAGTACAACATTACTATCATTTAGAGTTTCAAGATTTAATGACTATATAGGAAAAATTTTGAGAATATGTTAACTTTCTAAGATTTAATGACTATTGGTGGTCGATGTGGTGGCAAAAAGATAACAGATTTGGTCCATGGCCATGTGAAAAGACCAAACTGCCTTTTTTTAATTTTTTTTCAACCCTTTCTTTATTTAATTAAAAAATACCCGTCTCCCCAACAGTCATCTCTCTCTCTCTCTCTCTTCATCCACCGTCACTGTCTCCGCCCTTGCCCAACACCTTTATCACTTCGAAATCACCTCCCAAGTATCTCACTTCACTCTCGCCCCCAATTTGTTACTAAGATCTGAGTAAGCATGTGAGTTCATCTAAGAAAGCTCAATCCAATTGGTAAATTTTCCAACAATTACTTCCTCTACACTTCATTTTCTACTTCAAATTCAATTTCAAAATTGACACAGACAATTGCTTAAAATTAGGATAAATTAAAAGAAAAATGAAAAAGAAATTAAAAATGACATTTTGGTCTTTTCACATGGACCACTGACCAAATCTGTTATCTTTTGGCTACCATAGAGACCTTCACTGAAATGTTTATGTCACCATAGGAACCAGCAATGTGACTTTTAAAAACATGGATTACTAGTGTAAATTCGTATAAACTAGCAATGTTATCTTTTTCTACTCTATATTCTATCTTTTATCTTAATCAAGCTATCCCGTATAGGTGGCTGTAAAAAATTTGAAGTCAAACATAGCAGCTCTTAGCATTAAGAGAGTTAAATGAGCAGCGGCAGCCTTTGGTTTGAAATGGCCCAAATTTGAAGGCATGCTACTCGAAAATTTTGTAGGCTTGTGTAGTTGTGTTTAAATCCGGGCCTTTAAAAATCCGGTTAAAACGGGTCGGTAAAAAACCGGTTTAAAAAACATGTATAAAAGTCGGTTTACTGAAATTGCTCAAACTGATATTAACCGGTCGGTTTTTGAATGTTCGACCGGTTCCTGACTAACTGGTTATACAAAACTCCGTTTTTGGTTTATTCTTTCGGTTTGGAAAAAACAGATTACGTTTGTGCGCACCTCTAGTGCGGACATATATGATGTTAATTTAGAATAACAAATTAAAAAATAAAAACAATTGAGAAAAGTTTTTTTTAACAGTGTGAGAGTCGAATCAATTACAACGATTAGCGACTCATGTCATCTCGTTCTTTCACAATGAAGAACTAATCAACTCAGAAATCACTCTCTAACAATGGGTCGGATTTAAACCAGATATCAATACGAACTTACGAAGGAACAATCGGGAATTCGGATCAAGCGGTGGGCCGAAGAGAGAATGGGTTATAATTGTGTTGAGCCCAAACCAGCTAGCCCACTTTAAAATTAAGGGTTACTATAGTTCTAGTCTTCTAGACTCTAGAGTAGTTAACTATTTGATTTTGAGTTCGCCATTCGCTACAAAAAATGATGCAAAAGTTTCTGGATTTATCTTTCAGCTCTATTTGTAACACCTATCATTTTTTTTCATTTTGGATCTACCGTGTACGCATTAAGTATAAGATAATAATAATTTAAGTGTAATGTTATCTTGAGGATAATTTATGAAATTGAATTAGTGTATGCATTAAGTATAAGATGGTAATAATTTAAGTGTAAAGTTATCTTGAGGATAATTTATGAAATTGACTTATGCTTAAACCAACTGAAGTTAGTTCACTGCTTTGGTACGCATTTTGGTGGTTGGGAATTTAATCGTTTTCACATATAGAGTCGGTCCAAACATATTTTAAACCCGGGGGAGAAGAAAAAAAAGCTCCTTAAAATCACAACTATGATAAAAATTCGAAACCAGTCACAACAGTTATAAAAATCATTTAATGATAACAAATACGCAAATATTGCCACAATTACAAAAGGAACTAATTTGAAAGAAAAATATTTTTTCTAGTCCTTTTAGATACAAAATCTTTGATAATTACATAAATATCGATTTTTTATATTAGTTTGCCAAACATACATAAGTTTGGGAATCGTTTAAGGTTTAATCACTATTAATTGTGATTAATGTTAAAAAATGAATTTGAGTATTAAATTGTTTTATTAGACCCTATATATGTTAAATTAAGCTCATTATCATTATAATTATTATATATAAAGAAAATGATAAAAATAGCCTAATCTCATTAGGTTTTTTCTCAAAACAGCACTTTTGAATGGGTATTCCCAAAATAGCCAAGGAAAACACAGTTGGCAGCCATGGGCTGCGTTTTCCTCTCACCAACTGTGTTTTCCTCCCTCCCAAGCACCATCTGTGTTTTCCTCTCACCAACTGTGTTTTTCTCCTTATGTTCTTAGTGGTTCATGGGTTTTCCTCTCACCAACTGTGTTTTCCTCCCACCAACTGTGTTTTCGTCTCACAAACTGTGTTTTCCTACTTGTGTTCTTGGTGGTTCATGGGTTTTCCTCTCACCAACTGTGTTTTCCTCTCACCATCTGCGATTTCCTCCCTTGTGTTCTTGAGGTTCTTGGTGGTTCATGTGTTTAGTTGAAAATTTTGTGTTTTAATTGTTAAGGTTTTTCAGGAAAAAAAAAACAACGTTAGTATGAATCATATATGCATTGCGTTTTAATTGTTAAGGTTTTTTGGGAAAAAAACGATCAAAACGCAGCTCATGGCATTATCTGTGAAATGCTCAGAGGAAAACACAGTCCATGGCATTTCACAGATAATGTGGACTCTGTTTTCCTCTGAGCATTTCACAGATAATGCCCATTGGCTGCATTTTCCTCAAGAGAATTTCGCAGATAAGCCCCTTGGCTGCGTTTTCCTCTCTAGGAACTGTGTTTTCCTCTCTCAAATTCATAAACCCCAGATGTTTATGCATTAAAGGCTTGTACGTTACGCATAATATTTTGTACATTCATTCATCTAACCCTTAAAACGATAATTAATACATAAAGACAACATCAAATTTGAGACTTACCTGTTTCCATGAAGAGAAATCTTGCGAAGCCATTTTAGAGCGTTTCTCGTCTACGGTATCGAAAAATTTGACGTTTTTTCCCCGATTTATATATCTGGGCTGATGGGCCGGTAGCCAACGAAAACACAGCCCATCACAATGAAAACGCAGCCCATATAGAGCAAATCACAGCCCATGGAGCCCATATAGAGCAAATCACAGTCCATGGGAGGAAAACACAGCCCGTGGCTGCCAACTGTGTTTTCCTTGGCTATTTTGAGGAATGCTCATTAATTTGTGCTGTTTTAAGGAAAACCCTTATGGGATTAGGCTATTTTTGTTATTTTCTCTTATATATATATATATATATATATATATATATATATATATATATATATATATATATATATATATATATATATATATATATATATATATATATATATATATATATATATATATATATATATATATATACAATTCTAGCCATTTTGACATTAAAGGGTGCTAACATGCACCAATAAGGTTTGCTAACTTGCACCAAATTGATTTAATTTATAAAAATGACACCTAAATTATTCTTTCTACATAAATCATTCCTATATTTTTCTCCATTATTCACAAATTACCCATCTTTCATTTCTTTTCAAATTTTGTTGTTTTGATAAGTTAAAGGTTTGATCCCTACAGTTTTATTATTTATATATATTTCACTTCTATTTGAATTATGTTTCTTTTGTTTTGTTTTTTTTAATTATGTTTTCTTTTAACTTTTTATTTAGATATATAAAAAATAAAGTAACAAACCGCGACAAAGCGCGGATATTCTTACTAGTTACTATCAATTTGCGTTTGCGTGAACAATAACTTTAACAATTTTTAAATAATTTTAGATAATGTTTATAACTAATATGCGGTGTTTTTATATCCAAATGATATCTAACCGAATCATTTGTGTTTTTGTTTACCATCAAGGAGGCCGGTTTAGATTCTTCTCCCTTCTTCTTATTTTTATGCGGGTCACAAAACTCACGGCCGGGCTACGCTGCCATCTTGACTCAAGTCCGTCCCACGCATATTTTTTATAAATTCGGCCCATTTTTCAATTTTGTTATCAATTTGGTCAGAACTTCTTTTACAAATTTTCTCCAACTTTGTTTTTTACATGTTTATAGAAACTTAGTTTTTTTTGGATAATTACTTTTTTATGAATTACTTTTTTACAAATTTACCTTTTTATATCTTCAAAACGATTCTATTTTCTCATGAATTACACATTGCATTGATTCACAATAAATATATAAATACAATGGACAAAAATGCAAAGAAACCGGACATGGATTAGGCCGGTTATATTACGTACAAATAATATATAAAAAACACACATTTATATCCAGCTGCTGTTTGATCGGGAGGTTTATACCAAACATTTAAACTAGTCTGAAACTTCTGGAATGATGATGTTGGAAGCCCTTTGGTAAAAATATCAGCATCCTAGGATGTCGATAGGAAATGGAAAAATATGTATTCAATCCAATGCAACTTGTACCCGGATAGATTAAATATCTAATTTGATGTTCTTTGTGAGATGATGTTGCAGCGGGTTGGAAGACATTTGCATCACATTGATGTTATCACAATATATAATAATTGCCTTGGTATGAGACGAATGTAATCACAAAGTAAATTGCACAACCAACATGTCTCGGCAACTATGTTAGCAACGCCTCAATATTCCACTTTAATACTGGAACGTGAGATAATAGCATGTCGATTAGATGACTAGGAAATAACATTACCACCTAAAAGCACACAATACCCAAAAGTATAGCATCTACTCGTAGGATACCTACCATAGTAAGCATCAAAATATGCAATAAGATTCGAGGTTGATGAGGCATGGAACTGAAGACCGTGGTATAGGGTAACCCGTACGTACCGAAATATGTGCTTAAGCTCACCAAGTCGAGCCTCACAAAGATCATACGTGAAAAGAAAATCTATTGAACGACATATGTGAGATTAAGTCTAGCGAGCTTCAGCTACTGAAGAGCACCAACAACACTACAGTACTCAGTTGGGTAATGAACATGCGATCCTGATATATCCAACTAGGAATTGATGTCAGCGAGTGCGCGATAGCGCTTGCTATTTAGCATCCATGCACGCTCTGTTATGTCGGTGGCATATTGATTTTGGTTAACAAATAGATCAAAAGCAGATTGGGTGGCTAAGGAAGCAACGATTCGGCCAAGTAAACTTGTAGACAAGGCGGTCCACATGATGTGATCAATGTACAGTAAGAGCAAAACTGATACACATAGCATACATATCAAAATGATAAAACCATGCTTGAGGGGTGTGTTTAACGCCATACAAAGATCGACGAAAGTGGCACACGCGGTCTGAAACGATTGTCTCGAAATCCCTAAGATCGGTGTATATATACAATAACCTATAGGAAACCATGTAGGACAACATTATTGAGATCAAGTTGATGTATAGGAAAATAATGAAATACTGGTGTATGGGTTGAATGATTTGTCCTAATCAATTTTGAGACATTGAATCGTGCCATTTGCTACCTTGTAGCATATATATATATATATATATATATATATATATATATATATATATATATATATATATATATATATATATATATATATATATATATATATATATATATATATATATATATATATATATATATATATATATATATATATATATATATATATATATATATATATATATATATATATATATATATATATATATATATGTTTTGGGTGTGTGTGTATAATGCCCCTATTTCATAGTGTTTTAAGAAATATAAACTTTTTAGGTCAAAATCATAAGGATTAAATATGTACATTATACTAAAAGAGGACATATTAAATTAAGAGAAAGTGTAATGAAATAATGTTATTTAAAAGTTAAAAGTAACTAAGCAATAACACATGTAGCTTACATGTGCTTATAAGTACCGTAAAAAAAGTAACAAGTCGCCTAAGCATAGAATGAAAAAGAGTAACAAACAAGTAAACATATACATAGATTCTACAATTAGATTTAGGAATTATTCGGATTTTAGGATGATTAATCTAACCCAATAAATGAAAATGAAGGGGGAGGCTTTAGGAGTAAACCTCTAAGAAGATAAGGTAAAACAAGTACATTAGGGGTAACTTTCTCATGAATGTACCATGTATGGGTATGGAGGCTTTTGGAGTATACCTCTAGGAAGATAAGGCAAGTAAGTGTATGTGTACGAGATGTGATACTTACTTAGCATACATAATAGATGTTAAAATAGGAAAGAAGCCAGTAGCGAGGGTAACAGTAGTATCTGAATATCCAGAAGTTTTTCCAGATGATCTACCTAGATTACCACATGACAGACAAGTTGAATTTCACATTGATTTTGTACCTAAAGTGGTACCCATTACACGTGCACGATATAGACTTGCACCATCTAAAATTGCAGGAACTTATAAACATACAATAGCTTCTTGAAAAATGGCTAATTTTCGTAAGTTCGTCACCTTGGGAGCATCAATACTGCTTGTTAAAAATAAGGATGGAACTTTGAGGATGTGTATCGACCATCGAGTTTTGAATAAAGTCTAATAAAAAATTGGTATTCTTTACATGGATATATGATTTATTTGATAAATTACTAGGATCAAGTTATTTCTAAAAAATAGACTTACCTTCAGGGTATCATCAGATAAAGGTACAAAAGAAGACATTCAAAAGACAACATTTAAAACAATATATGGCCATTACGACTTCTTAGTCATGTTGTTTGGTCTGATGAATGCACCACCTGTGTTCATGGGTCTCATGAATCAAGTATGCAATTCGTACATTGATAAATTCATCATTGTATTTATTGATGATATCTTCATTTACTCCAAAAGCAAAGAAGAGCATGAGCAACACTTGTTAATGAGAGTAAAACTACTGAAACAAGAAAAACTTTATAAAAAATTCTCAAAGTGTGAATTTGGGATTTGAAAAGTCTAGCTCTAAGATATGTTATCAATAAAAAAGGTATCATGGTGATTCCGAGTAGAATCGAGTGCATAAAAAAATAGGAAACCCCGTGTTTAGCAACCGAAATACGAAGTTTTCTTAGATTAGCTGGATACTATTGAAGATTGATTCAAGGCTTCTCCAAGATATAAATTCTACTCACAACACTGACAAAGAAGGTTTGTAACTTTAAGCGGGGAACTACACAAGTGACAACTTTTCAAACTTTAAAAAGTAAGCTAAGTAGCACACCAATTTTAAGTTTTCCAAAAGGAAGTGAAGGCTTTGTGGTATTTAGCGATGCATCCAAACAAGGATTAGGATGTGTAGTCATGCAAAAAGGAAATGTAATCACATTGGCATCACAACAGTTAAAAGAACACGAAAAAGAATACATAACACATGATTTAGCGCTAGTCATGGAAGTTTTTGCTTTAAAATATGGAGACATTATTTATATGGTACAAAGTGTGTATTGTATAAAGATCATAAAAGCCTCGATTATTTGTTCAGCTAAAAAGAATTAAATATGAGGCAATTGGCTGGAATTGCTAAGATTTTATTATTGTAAAATCTAATACCATCTAGGGAATCCCAATATTATAGCAGATGCCTTAAGTCAAAAGGAGCCAATTAAACCTACTCGTGTTAAGGCGTTAAGTTTGTTAGCTATAAATCACTTACTGGCATGAGTTAGTGAAGTATAACAATAAGCAACGACACAATGCAATCAAAAGGGAGAATAAAATTTTTGTCAAGTTAAACTATTAGAGACCGATAGTCAGGGAAGCAAAATGTTTAGTGGAGGATTCAGATTCCTAAAATTGGTAATTGTAGAGAAGTAATTTCAAACGAGGCACACAAGTCCAAGTATTTTATCCATCTTGAGAGCAATAAGATGTACAAATTTTAGAAAACATTGTATCGGTGACCTGGAAAGAAGAAGTTAGTAGCCAATTATGTTAAAAAGTGTCTTACATGTTTATAGGTCAAGATTGAACACCAATGGCCTTATGGGAAGTTACAACCTTTGAATATTCTTGTTTGGAAATGGGAACATCTCACTAAGGATTTTCTAACAAGACTGCCAAAACACCAAAAGGTTCGAATGCTAAATGGGTCATAGTTAATCTATGGACTAAAATAGCACATTTATTACCCATAAAGGAAACACAAACATGGGAGATGTTAGCTAATATATACATATATGAAATCGTTACAAGACATGGCATGCCCACATCAATTATATCATACCGAGATCTTTGTTTTATTTCAAATTTTTTGAAAAGTTGTCAAAAGAAGTTGGGCTCACAAATAAGGATCGGTACAACATATCATCTTCATACTGATGGTCAGTATTCACAAATAAGGCATGTGTAATCGACTTAAAAGGGCATTAAGATAGCTATTTACCTCTTATTGAGTTTTCTTATAATAACAATTATCACGGTAGTATTCAAGCAACACCTTATGAAGAATTATATGAAAGAAAATGCAAAGTGCCTATCTGTTGGATAGAGATTGGTGAGAAGTAGTTAGTCATACCAGAAATTATCCAACAAACAACAGATAATGTGACGGAAATAAGAGAAAGACACAAAGTCGCATTAGATAGACAAAAAAGTTATGTCAACAAAAGAAGGAAGCTTATTGAATTTCAAATTAATGACAAAAATGATACTAAAAGTATCAACATGAAAAGGGTCTTATGTTATGCCAGAAAGGGTAAACTACGACAACGATATATCAGACCGTACAAGATAATGAAAGGACAAGAGTAGTAACATATCAACTTGAATTGCCAGAAGAACTAAAGCGTATATCAAATACTTTTCATGTGTCCAGTTTTAAGAAATGTATTGTTGAAGAAGACATTGTGATCCCAGTTGAAGAAGTCTCACTTGATGACAAACTCGATTTCAAAGAAAAGCTCATAGTTGTCCCAGATTGTAAAGTAAAGAAGCTTGAAACAATAAGATATCCTTGGTATTAGTTCATTGGGATTGCTGCCATGGATCAGAGGAATGTCGGAGGTGGAATCGAAAATACGAAACAATACCCACACCTTTTTGAATAAAATTTCGATATATATATATATATATATATATATATATATATATATATATATATATATATATATATATATATATATATATATATATATATATATATATATATATATATATATATATATATATATATATATATATATATATATATATATATATATATAGAGAGAGCTAGGTTATAATAAGAATGACAATTATTGTGTTACCCTGTAACCAAATCCTGGCCATCGGATTTCATTCTCGTAACAATGAAAAAACACATTCTTAACAGAATAAGTTTTTGACAGAATGAGTTCTTACCATTCTTAACAGAATGAACTAAATTTTGTACATTCTTAACAGAATGTGTTTTAAATGAGTGGTCCAGATTGAGTTTCAAGGTTACACAATACTTGTATGGATATATTTGATCCTAGCCATATATATATATATATATATATATATATATATATATATATATATATATATATATATATATATATATATATATATATATATATATATATATATATATATATATATATATATATATATATATATATATATATATATATAGAGAGAGAGAGAGAGAGAGAGAGAGAGATATATATATGCAAGATTTGAAGCCCATGATAAGTACAAAGGACTATATGTCTAATAGTTTTGTAACAAATTATCAAACCCTAGACTATATTGATGGTATTAACATCGAAAGTACATATTAATCTAAGTTTCCAATCACATATGGATTAACGCCTTAACGTCATTTTCACTAAGTCAATAAGATTCTTTTGATTGTTTGCAAAAGAATATTCACTCTTCATACGATGTTTTTCTCGTTTTAAAGAACAAAATTAAAAGTACTATTACCTATACTACAATTTTAGCCCCTATTTGTTTCTAATCAACATTTTAAAATCATTACTGTCTTTTTCTTGAAAATTAATAATATAATTAGTTCATATTGTCAATAAAGTATGATAATCAATATAATAATTTATTTTGTATAGGTCATAATATATAGTCATTTATAAAATAAAAGAGTCATTTTCAAAGCCCACCCGACAATATTCATATTCATATTGGAAAGTGTTGATGCAGTCTAAGAATTATTTTTGTTGCCCCACGTTTGATGTTGACTTTCCATCTACCTGTCTCCATACATCTTTTTATGTGACATTATTATAACGTTAGAACTAAAAGATATTGTATTTAGAAATTCAAACCATTATAATCGATTCTATGGTATAAATCGATTTATTTTTTGAGTTTTCTAATCGTTATGCTTAACAAGTTAAAAATTGTTTTATAAATTAGCTTATAGGCTAAATATTTTAAAAACTATTCGGACTAACATTACTCTACTAATTAATTTGCGTCAATTTATAACATGGGGTGTACGTTTTTTTTCCCAGCTCTGACGCGCGGGTTTTGGGTCGTGACATCCGGGTTCGGGTCGGCTTTTTTATCGGATCTTTCCTCTTTCTCGATTACTCTAGGTTTTCTGGGTTTACCGTCTTCTACACCATCACCGCTTTAGGTTCTCTCTCATTTTCTCGTGGTATTCCTCATCGCCTCCATGCCCTACCCACCACGCCACTGTCGATCTAGTCGCCGTTTTCTCCAATCGGCTTCTCTAACCTCATCGTCGATTTTCAATTTCGATTTCAACCCGGAGGACCATCCGTTGAACCCATTAACACCACTCACCCCTGCCTCCATCTATTTACGAGAATTTTTAAACCTCCGGTAATTAGTTAATGGACAATCATCGGTAGACGACTCTCTGCATCTCTCTTTCGGTGTTGCTAGATGAATTTGGAAGCAAGAGAGCCGCTGCTGGGCGGTGGCGATGGGATGCCGACGGCAGCTGGTGGTCCTCAACGACACCTCAATCGACGGTATCAACAAAGACCCACATAAATCGCGTTGATTTTGTAATGAATACTTAATCTACACTATCAACACCCACCATCGGTTCCTCCAATCCGTTATGAGTTCAAGGATGGCCATCGGTTCCTCCCTCGATCCGTTTTGATATCAAGGATGGCCATTGCCCCACAATCGGTTCCTCTAATCTTCGTGTTCCCTATGTGCTCAGGTATGTTTCTTCCACTTCTCATTGTTTGTCGGGTGTTAATTTTTTTATACATCGTTTTGTGTACTTGCCCAGATAACTCAATTGTCTACGTTTCTACTTAACAGGTAAACCCGCATACCCATCAGGTCAAGCTATGCGACTTTGGAAGTGCAAAAGTTTTTGTTTGTGTCGATGTTTATGCAGAGAGATTTGGGGCTGTCTATCTAGAGATGGAGGGAGAGGATTACAAAGTAAGATATAATGTTACAGTATTCATATTATGATATGTAAATATATAAAGAAAGAGAGATAAATATGTGATTTTCTTTCATGTAACCTTTTTCTCAAATGAGCCTATACTCCCTGAATCTTCAAGAACAATCAAGTTTGGGAATATCAGTTACAATCTTTACAGCTACAACTTACTTGACTTTGGTCCATTAAAATTTAAGCTACTTTTATGTTATAAATTTCTTATCTTTTTCTGCAAGTTATACCTATAATTTGCTGTATTTTTTGGGAATAGCAACTACATCAACAACCTTGATTCCTGACGTGATTAAAGGGGCATCGATGGTTAGAAAATGATTTCTGGTGAGATTTTTTGCATTTTCTGTTCAATAAAATTCTAAACCTTTTTATTATTAGTGGGTTTATCTGAATTTACGCTTTTATTAGGGTTTTATGTTTGTACTGGTTCAAGTTTTGGTATGGAAGGAGTGGAATTTTATTATAAGTTGATAACAAATCTGAAATTACAAAGCACCGGTTATTGCTAATTAATCTCTTTTCTAACCTTAATAAGAAATAAACTTGCAGAAACAGTTTTTAGCCATTGAATCCATCCATAAACATAATTATGTACATAGGTATGTTACATTATGTTCTTCTTTTTAAAAAAACAGAGACATCAAACGGGATAATTTGCTACTTGATAGATATAGACATTTGAGATTATCGGAATTTGGATTATGTAAACCGTTTGATTGTAGTACACTGGAAGAGATGGATTTTGCCACAAGGGATCATGTCTCCAATTCAACAGGTCAGGGGCATTCTGCTGCTCCTAAACGCACAAAAGAAGAACAACTCCAACATTGGCAGAAAAATAGGAGGACTATTGTAAGCCTTTTTTAGATGTTTTGCCCCATTTTTATATATTCAGTTGATAAATTATAATTTATTTGGGACATTGCAGGCTTATTCGACTGTTGGGACTCCTGATTATATTGCCCCAGAGTTTCTACTAAAGAAGGGTTATTCGTTGGAATGTGATTGGTTTGTAGTTTCTAGATTAAATATAATCACATTTTCATATAAAATATAGGATCATGTGGTTGTTATGCTTCTTTCAGTTGGTATCTTGGTGCCATTATGTATGAACTGCTTGTAGGGTACCCACCTTTCTAATCGGATGATCGAATGTCAACTTGTAGGAAGGTAAGATGTTTTAATCAAATAGATAATTTATATTGAATTTTAAGTTTTATCATATGTTTTTATTTTGTTATTTTTTGTAGATTGTACATTGGAATAACATTTAAAGTTTCCACCAGAAGCACAACTTTATTTTGAAGCAAAAGATCTTATCAGCAAACTACTATGTAATATCAACCACAGGCTGGGTTCAAAAGGGGCAGATGGAATAAAGGTATTGTATTGTGTGTTATACTCTAATTCAAGAAAAGGAATTTTACAAAGAACAAAGACTCATGTTTATTTATGTTTTAGGTTTATCCATGGTTTAAAGGTATTGATTGGGACAGAATATATCACATGTAAGCTGCATTTACTTCCCAAGTTAACGATGAGATGGATACCTAAAATTTCGGAAAATTTGAAGAGGTATTTTTAATAATAAGTAATAACCTGTTTCAAGTTTATTCTTTTTATGTATTCAGCTTTATATTTAGCTTGATATGTTCTTTTTCATATTTCAGTTTGAACACCAAATCAAGAGTTCATCAAGATCTGGACCATAGAGAAGGGTAAACTTTCTGTTCTTACAACTTAAATGCAAGAAATAGCAACGTGTTTTTGTTATAGCATACTACTTTCGTTTATGTACCTCCAGATGCTTTCGTCCAAGGATATGAACTTTGTTGGGTACACTTACAAGAACTTTGAGATTGTAAATGACTATCAACTCCCTGGAATGTGTGTGTCTCTCTCTCTCATGCACACACTTCTAATTTACTCGGTCAAAACGAACCTTATGTATACAATATTTTATGGTTGCAGCTAAACTGAAAAAGAAGAAAACAAAACCAAAGAGACCGACAATGAAGCCACTATTCGGTAACACCTTTTATTTATATTTGGTTTGATTTGTTAAAGAAATCGAATTGAAATGAATCATTCCTGCTAAATTGTAATATGTATAATCTTGAATCTTTTATTTGCTACGTAATATGTAAAAGTCAATGAAAGTACTCTGTTGCTGCTTGCATTTAAGTCTTATGTATTTTAGAGAATTGCTATAATAAACAAATTAATGAAACTAGAATGCTATAATAAACAAACCAAAGAAAGTAATCAATCGTCTCTTCAACACTCTCAGCTGGTCAATGACAGAATTCTCAGTTTCCATTCGAGAAATGCAAGAAAAGTGCCAGGTACTACTATCTTCTTACAATTGTACGCAACACTTTCAATGTACACATCAAAATGACCGAAATGCCCTTTCACATTGGCAGATGATCGAGTTTCAACAACGAAAATGCAGTATTATATTCGATCTCTCAAGCAAGCTAGCAAGAGTACTAGAATTTTGCACATGTGAAATCCCCCAAGCTTTTCTCTCAGGGGCAGATACAAACTTTTGCAGATTAGTGGAATTAATCGTCTTCGTTCTCAACCATTTAGCTTCAGTCGCTGACCCTGAATTCTTAGACTTGTAAGTCCTAGATTTGTCGAATATTTCATTAATTTTGTACATCTAATAAATAATCACACTTCTGCAGGACACTTAGAAGACCTGGTCAAACTCCCGAGAAAGTCAACTGACCCATGACTCTAGCTCCTTTAGTCAGTATCATCTTGAATTTGTTGGATGCCAGCCTTGTAACAAACAGAGAACAAAACGATATTGTTGGAAATTTTGCCAGCATGGATTGTGGTGATACTCTCATTTCCGGTTTCAAGTATCTCCTAGAGTTCAATTGGGTATGTAATCCTAGAGTTGAATTAGGTATGTAATGTAAATATATACACTAGGGTTTATTGTATATTGACGTTTTTTGGCTTTGATGATGTGGCAGGCAGGGAGCTTTAATGGGCCCCAAATGTCTTCTCCTTAAAGACTCGCTCACATTTATAAGAGAAGAAAACGGACCCGTGCGGAGCACGGGGTCCCACTCGTTTAAAGGAATTTATGAAAAAATTTTAAAATTCTCCCCAGTATACCGATAAATTTTCATAGATATAATAGACGACACATGCTTTTTATTTATTTATTAAGGTTGGCCCATTTTCATCTTGAATGTTTAATTCCAAGCGTCAACCGTAACGGTGATTTAAGAGGGTTTTTCATGTAGTCGTTTGCATTGGAATCGCCAATGCAAATGTATCACTGCTAGACCTGACAAACGTGTCGTATCGTGTCGATTTTGTGTCGTGTCAAAACATTAAACGGGTTGAAAGTGCTCGACCCTAACCCAGCCCGTTTAATAATCGTGTCGTGTCGTGTCAACCCGTTTATTTTCGAGTCAAGTTCGTGTCGAGTTTCGGGCTTGGGGTTTAGACCTTGTAAATATATAATGTCACTTTTCGAGTTGAAACACTAAGTATGTTGAAAGAATAGGAGTTTGAGGCGAAAAAAAAAACATGAAAAACTAGTAGTAGAAACATTTACACTAAATTTATAGAGCAACGTTAAAAGATTAGGAGTCGGGGAGATGAATGACGAGGTTGCGAGGAGGAGAGAGAGGCCGAGTGAAACTGTGGAGTATGAATGAGAAAGTAGAAAAGTGAAAATGAATTCATGACATAGGTGGCTAAGCGACTTCCACGTTATAAAACACGTCAATCAGAAGTTTTTCTTTTAAATATGGTATTGGTTTTTGACTTGTCCAATTTACATAAGAATTATAAAACTTGAATATAAATAAACGGGTCATTTTCGAGTTGAAAGTTTCAACCCTGACCTTATCCATTTAATTTTTGTGTCGTGTTGTGTCAACCCGTTTAATTAAACGGGTTGAAATCTCTTACCCAAACCCGTTTATTTCGTGTCGAGTTCGTGTCGGGTTGTCGTGTCGTGTCAGGTTTTGCTACCTCTAATCACTCCCCCTTCATTATCATTCAATTGGATTGTATCAATGAGGTAAAGTCACAAAAGTCATAACTTTTAGAATTTGATTATAGAAAATCTAACGGTGTGTTTGGTTACGGAAAATTTTCTAGTTTTCCAACAAAATTTTCCAAGAAAAATGAAAAGTTAGAAAACGCATTTGGTTAATCACATTTTCCAAAAATTTTCTGAAAAATGAAAATTTTCCGCTTTCTAAAATTACAAAGAACTTAGAAAACTCAAAATTGTTGTTTTCCAAAGTTTTCTAATTCCAAATTTTTTTCAAGAATACAATCCCTACACACATATCCATCCAACCCACCCTAACCCTTACCCCACTCCACATAACTTACCCTACCCACCCCAACCCCAACCCCACCTCACCCCACACACCCCACCCACCCTACCCACCTCCAACCGAGCTACCTTACCCACCCCACCCCTACCGTACCCAACCCCACCCCATCCCTTACCTACCCACCCCTACCCAGCCCTCACCCACCCTACCCCACCCTACCTACCCTAGGGCATCCTTATCCTAACCTACCCCAACCCCACCCACCTTTACCCAACCCCTACCCACCTCCACCCCACCCCACCCCACCCCATCCTACACCACCCTTACCCCTACCTACCCTTACCCACCCTACCCAACCCAACCCCTACCCACCTCCACCTTACCCCACCCACCTATACCCCTACCTACCCTACCTAACCCTTACCCACCTCCACCCCACCCCACCCATATAACACCCTACCCTACTCTACCTAACCTCACCCACCCCACCCCTACCTAACACACCCTACCTAATCCCACCCCACGTCCACCCTAGCTACCTTATTCACCTCACCCACCTCACCCACCCTACCCAACCCCAACCCCCACCCCACCCCTACCCTAACCAACCCCACCTACCTCACCCCTAACCAACCCCGACCCACCCACCCCACCCACACCCACGTAAACCCCTACACACCTCCACCCTACCCCAACCCCACCCCTATACACCCTACCCACCCACCTCATACCCCCACCCCGCAACTCACCCACCCCACCCCGTCCTACCCCACCTCCACCCCACTTCCACCCCATCTACCATACCCACCCCCACACCCACCCTACCCTACCCTAACAACCCCACCCAACCCTACCCACTACATTCACCCCTTTAATGATTTAGGTAGGTGGGTGTATGCGAGGGGGTATCATGGGGGTTGTGGGGTAGGGTGAGTGTAGAGGGTTGGGTAGGGATGTGTAGGAAGGGTATAATGGTAGGTAGGGTGTAGGGTGGGGTAGGGTGGGTAGGGGTGGGGTATGGAAGTGGTATGGAGGGTGGGGTGGGGGTAGGTAGGTACGGTAAAGTAGGGTGGGTAGGATGTGGGGTGTCGAGGTGAGTGTGGAGGGTGAGGTTGGCTAGGTAGGGTAGGGCGTAGGGTTGGGGTAGGGATGGGTGTGAAGGGTGGAGTGAGGGTAGGTAGGGGTAAGGAGCGGGGTAGGGGTGGATGGCAGGTGCGTGTAGGTGTTCAAAAATATGTTATAGTGTATTAACCCAACCCACCCTAACCCTTACCCCACACAACCCAACTTACCCTACCCACCCCAACCTCACCCCAAACACCCCACCCACCCTACCTACCTCCACCCCAGCTACCTTACCCACCCCTACACTACCCAACCACACCCAACCCCAACCCCTACATACCGTTACTTACCCTAGCCTACCTTACCCAATCATACCCTACCCAGCCTCGCCCACCCCACCGCTACCCAACCCACCCCCACCACACCGCAACCTACCCACGTCCACCCCAACTACCTTACCCACACTACCCAAGCCCCACCCCACGGCAACCCCAACCTAACCCCAACCACCCTAACGAACCCCTACCCACCTCCACCTCACTCCACCCCAACCCCTATCCACCTCCACCCCACTCCACCCCAACCCCTACCCTACCCCACCCTACATACCTATACCCCTACCCAGCCTCACCAACCCCACCCTCACCCCACCCTACCCACCTTTACCCTAGCCCACCCGTACCCTAACCTACCCCAACCCCACCCACCTTACCCAACCCTTACCCACCACCCACTCTACCCCACCCTACCCTACCCTACCTAGCCATAACCCTAACCCAGCCTTACCCACCCCACCCTACCTTACCCAACCATACCTAACCCACACCCACGTAACCCCACCCCACCCCACCCTACTCACATCCACCCCAGCCACCTTACCCATCCCATCCTACCCTACCCAACACTACCCCCACCCCTACCCCCAACCTAACCCCACCCAACCACTACATACCTCCACCTCACCCCCACCTAACCCCCAACCCCTACCCAACACCACCTATACCCCTACCCAACCTCACCCACCCACCCTACCCACCTCCACCCCAGCCCGTCCTACCCACCCAGCCCACCCTTATAATAATGTACCCTAACCCCACACACCCTACCCAACCCCTACCCACCTCCATCCCACCCCACCCCACCCACCCTACCTACCTTCACCCTAGCTACCTTACCCACCCGACCTCACACTACCCAACCCAACCCTACCCAACCCCTACCCAGCTCCAGCCCACCCCACCTACCCTACCCTACCCAACCATACCCAGCATCACTGACCCCGCCCCTACCCATATCCACTCCACCTAACCCCACCCCACCCACCCTACCTATGTCCACCGCAGCTACCTTACCCACCCCACACACCTCTACCCCAACCCAACCCCATCCAACCCCTACCCACCTGCACCCCACCCCACCTCACCCACTAACCCTCTCCCTACGCCCACCCCACCCCTACCTCTACCCCCCTCACCCGCCCCCCCACCCTCCACCCTAGCCCCACCTTACCCACCCTAGCCCACCCTACCCTAACCTACTTAATACCCAACCCCCTACCCACCTCCACCCCACCCCACCCACCCACCTCCACCCCAACTACCTTACCAACCCGACCTCACCCTACCCACCCCACCCCTACTCTACCCAACCCCACCACCCCACCCAACACTACCCAACTCCACCCGTTAAACGATTTAGGTAGGTGGGTGTGTGCGGGTAGGGTATGTTGGGGGTTGTGGGTTAGGATGAGTGTTGAAGGTTAGGTGGGGGAGGTAGGAATGTTAGGGTATAAGGGTAGGTAGGGTGTGGGTTAGGGGTAAGGTGGGTAGGGTAGGGAATGTAAGTGGTGTAAAAGGGTGGCTGGAGGTAGGTAGGTAGGATAGGGTGTTAGGGGTAGGTAGGGTGTACCCACCTCCACCCCTTAAATGATTTAGGTAGGTGGGTGTGTGCGGGTAGGGTATGTTGGGGGTTGTGGGGTAGGGTGAGTATATATGGTTGGGTAGGGTAGGTAGAAAGATTAGGGTATAGGGGTGGGTAGGGTTTGTGTGGAGGGGTAAGGGTAGGGTATGGAGGTGGTATGGATGGTGGGGTGGGGTTAGGTAGGTAGGGTAAGGTGTTAGGGGTGGGTAGGGTGTGGGGGTGGGGCAGGGGTAAGGGTGTGAGGCGGAAGGTAGTGGTGGGGTGTGAAGGTGAGTAAGGAGGTAATGGAGAATAGGTAGATAGATAAACTTAAACTCTTAAGTTCACGTACAACCTAAGGATCTATGTTTTCTCTAATTGAATCTATAACTTAGAACCTAAAGGCATATATCGAAAATTCTAAAGAAGTTTCATAACCACATACCTTTCTTGATCTCTTGGAAGCAAGCACCACAAATATCATGCCTCTAATGGCTCATAGCCAATATACTAGGAAGCAGGAAAGCCAGAGAGTGGAGAGGATCTCTATGAGAATGGCGCAGAATATGGGGTGCAGAGGCTCCCTATTTCCCTAAGATGATAAGTGATAATGCTTATACACTGCATAATTGAATTCAGATATGATAACCCTTTTATCATATAATTCAAACTCCTTATCATTGCCATAAATAATCCTTGTATCCATATATGATTTTCGAATTCTATAAGGGTAATAACCCTTATTTTCGTCCACCATATATATACCATAATTGTTCATTGCTCAACTATTGAATAATTACAATTCAGCCCCTGTACTTTTAATTAATCCAATGCATCCCATAAATTAATTCAAATAAAGATCTGATTAATCATTAATTAAACATTACTATTTCTAATTAATATATTATCATTATAATATATTAATAAATTAATCTCTCTCTAGAAGTCATCATGTCCTTTGTTGGGTTTGAGGGCAACCCAAAGGATTGTGCTGCTATCAATTCAAGTACATATATCTATTATAGTTATTGCTTAAACACCTTAATCCAACAAGAGGGTGGGGTAGCGGTAGGTAGGTGGCGTAGGGGAAGGTAAAGTATGGGGTGGGTTAGGGGTGTGGGAGTAGGGTATGGTAGAGGAAGGTAGGGTGGGTGGGGTAAGTAGGTAGGGTAGGGTGTAGGGGTGGGTAGGGGTAGGTCGGGTGTTGGGGTGGGTAGGGGTCGATAGGGTGTTAGGATGGGGGTAAGGGTATGGGGGTGGGTAGGGATAGGTAGGATGGGGTGTCGAGGTGAGTGTGGAGGGTGGGTAGGGTAGGTAGGGTCGGGCGTAGGGTAAGGTGGGGTGAGGTAGGGGTAGGTAGGGGTGGGTGTGGAGGGTGGAGTGGGGGTAGGTATAGGGTAGGGGTGAGTGTGGATGGTGGGTGGTGGGTGGGTGTAGGTATTCAAATATGTGTTATAATGTATTATTTGAAATAAAAAAATGAAAACTTACAGAAAATACACATCCAAACACGTTTTCTAATTTTCTAAAACAGAAAACGAAAACTTAATTAGATTAACATAACACGTTTTCTGTTGAAAATGAAAATGAAAACTCATTTCATTTTTCTGAAAATGAAAAATAGAAAACGGAAAACAGTTTTCCGCAACCAAACGCACTCTAATTAGTTTTTTTATTTGTCGTTAATTTTGAGACAATATTTTTTTTACTTTTAACATGTTACAAACACATATATGCCTAGGTAGCCGTCTTTGTTTATGTGACATGCTTATTGAATGATTTGCTGACATGACATGCCGACTAGACTTGTCACGCTATCAATAGTTTGCCTTGTAATCTAATTTTTATATTTAAATGTTATTTTCTAATTTTGGTATTATTTAATTTTTTTAATATAGAAAATATGATGAGACATTGAAGATTGAGAGAGTTTAGAAAAATAAGTTACCAATGGTGTGGTTGATGAAAGATAAATATGAGAGTAGATACAAATGTTGATATGGCGTGTGGGTTGGGGGAGATGGACTCCCCTACCCTTAGTGAAATAGCTCCTAATGCAATAGTGAACATGCTTGTATACAAAATAAAGGTCTCTAGTTTGATCATTGGCTTCAATATCATTTTTTTATATAGAATATGATGTGACAAGCTTAGTCAACATGTCATGTCAGCAAATCAATTCATATAATCATGCATGGTCATCAAAGGTCAGTTTTTATCAATTAGTTTATCAATTATTGGATCACTTTAGCTAGCAGCGAAATTTTCAACTAATATGTCAAACATGACCTAAGCATTTTGAAAATTTTATTAGAAACTACTAGAAATGTAACATAGTTTGTGACTAACTGAAATGTTTCTTTTTCTTTATCTTTTTCCTTTCCGGCCGCTAATCATGTCTAATCTAAAATGTAATGTCTATTTAGGCATAAATGAATTTTCATCAGAATATATGACCTAGTACATTCGATAAATAAAGGGAAATTAGCCTTGAAAATGAAAAAAATACAAATCTTGACTTTCTTGTGAAATAATAAATATGTTCTAACTATTTAATGCTAACAAACATGAGTTCCTAGTTCAAAATTAGAGATACAAATTTCGTTTATTTATTTTATCATTATAAGAGATACTGCAATTCTAGGAAAGTCACGTTTACGACTTTTATAAGAGAAAAGAGGTATCCCATCTTTTTCCTTTTTCGGGCAATTATTGAGTTATGTAGCTTTTGAAGCAAAGATGGTCAAAATTTTAGTTTGATTTTGCTTCATGCTTGGTTAGCTTATTATATATAAAGAAAATGAATGGATATAATAATATGATAAATGATTATTTTATATTCTTTAAAATATTACATATTACAAACTTAAACATATGATTTATATAACAAAAATAAATAATAAAAATATTATTTGAATAAAAAGTCGGCTACGAATATGAATGTTAAATTACCAATGATCAAAAAAGCAACTTGAAAAGTTATGTCAAATTGAATTTATGCGTTGGCTTGGAGAACCGGTGACTCTCACGTCCGGGTCTTTTAGATACCGATTTGTTCGGGAATTCAAAACGCATTTAGGCTGTGTTTGATTTGGTTCTAACTGGGTCTGGTCACACCTAATGCCTGACTCGATCCAAGTTCGAGCGTCTTATAATACTAAAAATCACATCTGACCGAGTACAAATAAGTCTGATCTAGTCAACAATAGGATACTGCTTACTGGGTCAGGTCTGAAACTATCAAACACAGCCTTAGACTATCCCCATCGGAGGGAAATGATACGAACCGTTCACCAAAAGAAAATTAAAAAGAAATAGAAATCAGGAGAAATTTCGTGACCTAGGCCGTGCTCACGAACTCATGCCTTTTATTATTATGTATACCGCCTGCCTTTCCTAATTGATTATATATATATATATATATATATATATATATATATATATATATATATATATATATATATATATATATATATATATATATATATATATATATATATATATATATCAAGGGCTAGGTTATAATAAAAATGATAATTATTGTGTTACCTTGTAACCAAATCCTGGCCATCGGATTTCATTCTCGTAACAATGAAAAAAACACATTCTTAACAGAATAAGTTTTTGACATAATGAGTTCTTATCATTCTTAAAAGAATGAACTAAATTTTGTACATTCTTAAAAGAATGTGTTTTAAATGAGTGGTCCAGATTGAGTTTCAAGGTTACACAATACTTGTATGGATATATTTGATCCTAACCATATATATATATATATATATGTATATATATATATATATATATATATATATATATATATATATATATATATATATATATATATATATATATATATATATATATATATATATATATATATATATATATATATATATATATATATATATATATAATAAAAGTCGTGGTGCATGGCAGTTTTGCATTTTGTAGTATGATCCAATTGGATTGCATCGAGATGGAAGAGTAGCCATCCTTCCATTTTTCATCTCCTCCATTGGTCTGTTTGACACTTTACATAAGCTAAAATCACAACAAGGTGTTTTTATTTTAATACAAATTGATTTTAATATATATCACATCTATATTTATCATAAATCAACCACAAAAATAACAATGATGGACGAGAGAGATGGGCTCATCCGGCTAATCCTTTATCTCTGGGCCTACCCGGCACAAGTTTTACGTCGATTTATATAAGATATATTAGAAGCGAAAAATAATTATGGTTCTTCTGCGTTTTGAACTTAAATTACAATATTAGTTTGTCTTTTTTCATTTTTTATCGTTAATCCACAATGTGTTTTACTTAGTTTATAATTAAACATATAATATGATTTGCAGGGGCGAAACTATGTTAATCCAATCCGTAGAGTACATTGAATGTACACAAATGGATATAACATAATTTCTCATATGGAAAAAATTAGGAACCATCTTAAAAATAATCAAGAACCTATCTTAGCCCAATAAATATCAATCAAATTAAAAAAATCAAGTCCATCTTGTTAGTTATTAAGGAGCTCAATCAAATACAATAACTCAATACACTAAAATACAACAAAAAGAAAAAAAGGGAAAAAAAAAAATACGTCAAACAGAACCACGTACGAGATTGCCTACTTCCTCACGTTGTCGTCTGATCGACGATTACCATAATGAAGTTGATAAAGACCGATGCATGACCCGATGCAACCAGCTACTAGTATTTGTTTTACTCTTTCATTTTTTCAGTTCATTTATATAGGGAACCACGTGAATTTCGATTCTAAATTCGCCATTGATGATTTGGAATATTATATCAAGGGTTTATTTCATAAAAAACCTTATATTTTAAACTTTTTTCTGTTTAAACCTAAAACTTTATTTTTTATCAAAAAAGACCTAATTATTGGAGAAACTTTTTAATTTAGACCCTTAACCGGTTTTACAGGTTATACATATTTTTTTTTCAGAAAAAACCCTAATTTCTTTTCTTTTTTTCTAAAAAAAACCCTCAATTTCAGTGATTTTTTCACAAACAACATTTTTTCTTCGTTTTTGTAATTGACATAACTTTCATATACGATGTCCAAATTCTACGAACTTTATATCCCTGGAAAGGTCGTAAGTAATACTACAACTTTGCTTTACTGACTTTTGTTTGAATATGTTCAGATATTTCGCTATACTGGCTTGTTTTCTTATAATAGCGGTATCTTTTGCATACGAGCTCCGTTTTCGACGTTCTATAAGTCGACGGATTCGTAAACACGAATACATCGTGTAATGAATATTATTTAAACCAAAATATTATTTGTATGATTTATCGAATTTTACGATACTGTAGTCTATTATTCGAAATTATAGCGTTTACTTGATAATTGATTCGAAATAACGTATTGTAGTATTATAATTTCCAATAATACATTAGGAAAGTTTTGAAAATTACATTTCAACGTGTTATTCTAATTTGCGCTCTGGTTGACCTTTGTTGACCAAATTTGACGAATGTCACAGACGGGGTCGTAAGAAAGTGACGACGTGGCATTTATGTGGTTGGAGTTTGAACGGTACAATTTAAATCTTCACGAGCGGATGGAATTTGAAAAATAAAAGCTTACGAAGACAAACAATGAGCCCACCATGATCAACAACGAACCCGTGAATAAACTCGTAAATGGCCTAAATTAAAAAGTTTTATGAAAAAGAAAAAATTGAGGTTTTTTTCATAAAAAAAAAAGAAAAAAATTTAGGGTCTTTTAGTCGACGACAAAAACTTTATGTCTTTTAGTCGTTGTTTTTCTTCGCGGTCTCGTTATCGATCATGGCGGGATCGTTGTTTGTCTTCATAAACCTTTTTATTTCAAATTTCATCCGCTTGTGAAGGTTTAAATTGTACCGTTCAAACTCCAACCACAAAAGTGCCACGTCGTCACTTTCTTGCGACCGCGTCTGTGACATCCGTCATATTTGGTCAACAAAGGTCAACCAGAGCGCAAATTAGGATAATACGTTGAAATGTAATTTTCAAAACTTTCCTAATGTATTATTGGAAATTATAATACTACAATACGTTATTTCGAATCAATTATCGAGTAAACGTTATAATTTCGAATAATAGACTACAGTATCGTAAAATTCGATAAATCATACAAATAATGTTTTGGTTTAAGTAATATTCATTACACGATGTATTCGTGTTTACGAATCCGTCAACTTATAGAACGTCGAAAACGGAGCTCGTATGCAAAAGATACAGCTATTATAATAAAACAAGCCAGTGTAGCGAAATATCTGAACATATTCAAACAAAAGTCAGTAAAGCAAAGTTGTAGTATTACTTACGACCTTTCCAGGGATATAAAGTTCATAGAATTTGGACATCGTATATGAAAATTATGTCAATTACAAAAACGAAGAAAAATATTTTTTTTGAAAAAATCACTGAAATTGAGGGTTTTTTCGGAAAAAAGAAAAGAAATTAGGGTTTTTTCTGAAAAAAAAATATGTATAACCTGTAAAACCGGTTAAGGGTCTAAATTAAAAAGTTTCTCCAAAATTTAGGTTTTTTTTGAAAAAAAATAAAGTTTTAGGTTTAAACAGAAAAAAGTTGAAAATATAAGGTTTTTTATGAAATAAACCCTTATATCAAGATCACAATAATATACTTGTGTAGTTGTGTTATCTGTAACATGCCAATAAATCTATCTATACATATAATAGAGGCCATCAAAATCATGTGGTTAGAGATAAGTTGATATCTCAAACCATATTGATTTGAAACCTACAAACTTTTCATATCTCCTAAATTAATGACAATTAATTTTATTTCATTCACTATAAATTTCTTCAAAAACTCATTTTATAGTTTATAAAACATATGTTTATTCAAGCTTCAAGAGCTCTCATAATCCAATGTCATTTGATCCTAAAGTCGCTGAAGACTCCTTACAAGTTCCATGTCAATACACACGTAAGTATTCAGTTAACCAAATATTATATTATGTTTTTAATCAGTTTGGTTCAATCCAAAGTTCACATCGTATTCCCAATATTCTTCTTATTTTAGGATTAACTTAATCAATTTTTACTTCAATATTCTCTTGGTAACAATACGCATTTTATTCTCACTTTTTTAGATTTTTATTTTCGAGATTGAAATAATGATGAATTGTGTATCTTATTAGTTTCACTATCAATATGATAGAAAATATGTATTATCTCGATTTCATATTTCTTGATTCTTAATGTGATTGAATTGGATTTTTAAGTTTTTGAAATATTGCAACGGGTTGGTTTATTTAAACTAAGAATGACATTAATACTTATTTTACTATCGCTTTTTTATATTTTTATTTTCGAGATTGAAATAATGATGAATTGTATTTCTTATTAGTTTGACAATCAACTAATGAAAAATGTATTATCTCTATTTCATCTCTCTTGATTCTTAATATGATTGAGTTAAATCTTTAAGTTTTTGAAATTTTACAACGTATTGGTTTATTTGAATGAAGAATGAGGTTATTATCAATAGATTATCTATTGACTTGATTTGCCAACATCTGGTCAAATAATTATTAGCTTTCTTTGATATTTCTTCAGTTATGATTTTATATGTTTTCAATGTGATCATTCTTACATTTTTCTTATGTTTATTTTTTATGATTTTGATTGATGTTTTTAGATTGAATGAAGTAGCATGGATAAGATTGTTGAACAAAAAAACTACTAATTTAAAACATAGTAATAACATAATAGAAAAAACTACTAATCTAAATCTTAATAAAAACATAATAGAAAAATAATAAAACTTTATAAAACATGATATAAATATAATTATAGTTATTTTATGCACCGAATTCATTATAAAAATGTTATCTAAAATAAATGACCAACATCATCTATCATCTATCATTTATCATCGTTATCATTATCATTACCATCAGTATCATTATATCATTGTCTTATTATTATTATCATTGTCATTATCATTATCATCATTACAAATCATATAATATAGGTATTCAAATGTATATGGTTGAAGATATGAATCATAATTGCACCATATTTATTTGAAACTTCAAAAACTCTTCAACTTTCCACTAATTAATTACAATTATTCAAGAGTTTTTTACTTGCATAATAATAATATTAAGTAGTCTATTTAAGGTGTTATAATTTATGGGTATGGTAGTTGAATAGGTTTTAAGTTTTTTAAATTAATCAATTAAGCACTTAATGAAATGTTTTTAATTGAAATATATTATATTGATTAAATTTTTTGACTTTTAAATAGTATATAGAAATAAAAGCATATGGTTTCATAAAAATAATGATATCTTATATATTAATTTCAAAACTTTTATTTAATTAAATTATTTATAATATATTTAATCGTTATCTTTCTTTATTTTTATATTTATCTTTATAATTATTATAATAAATACCTTACAATTCAACGTGGTTCAAGATATCTTATCTATCTTGAACCATAAAAGTACCAAACTCTTCAACTTAGTCTAATTAATTTGTTAGTAATTTATATTGGTTAATCATAAATAAAACCTTTCAATTCTCAACTAATTAATCACTACAACTTAATAGTTTTTCTAACTTATGATATTTAATCGATGATTATGGTTAATATAGATGTATATATAGTTTATTGAGATAAATCAAGTTGATTGACTTAAAGAATGAGATGAAGGAAAATAAGACTTGAAACACATTTATATATTTTGCTAACATCCATTGAGATTTCGTGCTTTAGTTTCATTATTGACTAACTTACCTCAGTATTTTTTTTCTAGGTATTTATGTGTTCATCGGATGAAAAAGAGAAATATAGAGAACTTTTGTTTTTTTGCATGGTGTTATATGTATATCAAATTCATAAAAATTCATACTACGATACTATTCAAGAGACAAAAGTGATTCTTTTTTTTAATTATCAATTAGAGTTAGTTATGTTTAAATAAAGTCTTTAAGTTTGATTTTGTGAAATTATTTAGAAGTCAAAGTAAATTGTTAGCTTTTATAATAGATAGGGTAAACAATGAAATTTAAGGATTCGAATCATCGAATGTAACTAAATAATAAAATTTGCAAAAGTTTATATTCATTACCTTTAAAGAAACTCATGAAGAAAATTGTCATAATAATACAAGTCTTTCTCAATGGTAACATTTGTAATATTATTACTATGTTTATTTCTATTTTATTTAGATGTTGAGCTAATTCATGTTAAGACATTTTCTTATGTTTTAATTACACGATACATATATAATACAAAATTACTATTGAATGTTTCATTGATGTTGGTTAAATTAACATGTTGATAACATTATAATTATATTAAATATATGATTATGATATTGTGTTTGAGTTTTGTGATGAAAATTTTATAATTGATACATGATATATATTCTGATGACATCTTTATAATTAAACCTACGTCTTTATATTAGATCTAATGTTTTCAGATTCTTATATGATATGTCAATATCTTTTTCCAAATATATTTTATTCCTGCA
The DNA here is from genome assembly GCA_023525715.1 of Cichorium intybus. Classification (NCBI taxonomy): domain Eukaryota; kingdom Viridiplantae; phylum Streptophyta; class Magnoliopsida; order Asterales; family Asteraceae; genus Cichorium; species Cichorium intybus. The sequence continues at coordinate 7,828,305 of CM042011.1, read as the reverse complement.
CAACGCGCGGGGATACGCCTTGTAACTCTTATAATAGAGGTCATCTAAATAAATATGGTTCAAGATAAGTCTCATTCTTGCACTATATTCATTTGAAACTTCCACCTTTTCAACTTCTTCAAATTAATTGTTTAGTTAATGAAATATTTTTCCCTATATAAGAACATTGTTTTCATGTTTTGTTGCATATATTTTCTTCTCATATTTTTGTTATTGTTATCTAAAGTGTATGAAGATGGAAAAGAAGATGGTAGAGATCTATAATCATCTAATATCTAAAGAAAAAGTTGTGTATTGAGAAGAACTAAAGGCGGGTACGACAATCAATATTTTAAAATGCTATAAGTTATTTTAGTTATTTTTGTTCAATTTGTGTTCACTATTTTTTTCCTTCTACTTTTTTTAGATTTCTATAAAATGTTTATGTTATACATTTAGATCTAAGATAAAAATATGATTCTATTTCAAGTTATTTGTTACAATATATTGAAGATGTATGCTTTTATTTTGTAATATCATATATAATTGTTTGATTGAATTTCGTCGTTAGGTGTGTAACTAATATAATTAGAAAACTATAACTATTTTATTGATGAATATTTCAATAAATGTTTATGTTATACATATTTTATGTATAACTCATTATTTTATGTTATAATTAGAAAACTATTTGATGAATATCAATATATTCTACATATATTTATCATCAAATGTTCAATTTGTTATCACTTCTTCAGTTATCAATTTATTTGTTTTCATTGTGATGATTGTTACATTTTAACATTAATCTTATATTTATTTTTTATGATGTTTGATTAATCTTTTTTGATTAAATGTTGTAGCATGGATAAGATTGTTGAGCAAAAAAACTACTAATTAAAAAACATAGTAATAATATAATATAAAAAACTACTAATTTAAAACTTAATAAAAATATAATTAAAAAATAATAAAACTTTATAAAACATGATATAAATATAACTATAGTTATTTTATGTACCGAATTCGTTATAAATGTTATCTAAAATAAATGACCAAAATCAATAATCGTCGTTATCGTTATCATTATCATTACCATCACTATCATTATATCATTATTCTATCATTATCATTATCATTATCATTATTATTATTATAATCTATATAAATCTTATAATAGAGGCCATCCAAATGATGTGGTTCAAGATAGGCCAATATCTTGAATTATATTCATTTGAAACTTACAAGGCTTTACAACTTTCAAGTAATTAAATACATACAACTCAAGAGTTTTTTAACCTATGATATTTATTGGTACTTAACACACCTAATTAATATAAGAGTTACATATAATTCATATATAAATTTGATTCTAGCTTGGAGAATAGGATGGAAGAAAAGATGATTTGAAAACACACACTTTGAAGTTACATATTTTATATTGTAGTACGAAGGAGAAACATGAAGAACATATAACAAATTACAAGTCACAAGGAAAGCGAAAAACGACATGGTTGAGACCACATATTTTGAAGGTACATATGTTTATATTGTATTAGGAAGAAGAAATGTGAAGATGCCAAAGCAAATTACAAGTTGCAAGACAAGAAACAAAGTGCATATTGGTTCTATCACAACATAAGGATAGAAAGATGTGCAATAAATTGATTATTCATTGTAATTAGTAATTTTTTATGATTTGAGACTCTATAGTTGATCCTCAAGTATGTATTATATATATATATATATATATATATATATATATATATATATATATATATATATATATATATATATATATATATATATATATATATATATATATATTTATATTCTAATCCAAATTCATCGATAAATGGTGTTATATTGTTTGAATAAGTGGGCTTATATTGTTTGATAAAGTATTTAGTGGTCATTTGATTTATAGAATCATTTTTTAGGATTAGCATTATTTTACAAAGAAAACTATATAAAAGTTGTGACATTATTGTCATGTAAGAAGTTAAACATTCGAAACGTTAAAAATAACTTTACATAAATGCAAAAAAAAAAAAACTTTAATAGTAAATCATCATAAAACTTTTAGTTACTAAGATTTAACAAAAATGAAAATCAACAAGAAATCATTTTTAAGGAAAAATAATTAAGGGAATGAAACTAGCGGAAATACAATTTTATTAAAGCATATTTATGCATTTCTTATGCAACTATAAATTATATCAAAATTTATTTTATTAAAGCATATTTATTTTAAGTTTTGGTTATAAGTTGTAATTTATATTAGTTTTATTTTTTTTTTGTTCACATTTCATTCTTTTTTATTTAGATAGAAAATTTGAAATATTATATATGTTAATTTAACTAAAGTATGATTTACATAATACATTCACATAACATAATGTATGTATTATAATTCATGTCAGTATGTTGTGCTATATTTTTAATATTGGATTGTCCATATACAAATTGACTTAAAATAGATTATTGCATAATTTTGTTCGACTTTTGGTTAAAAACAGTATTATTGATACAAAATATCGTTTGCGATTAACGATTTATAATTTTTTTCTTATATTTATTGAAGCATTTTTACTTTCACTATATTGATATGAAACTCCTAACTATTCAACTTCCAACATTAACTAATTTGTTAGATATAAAATATTATCATTAAGATAGAATTTTTGAATTATTAATATAGTGTACTGAATATCTTAATTAATGTATGGTGTTATTAGTATGTTTTATTTTGAATTTACTTTAAATTTGAGATAATTTATGTAAATATATTTCCATATATTTTTAATGTTAGACCATTCATCATAATTGACTACAAAAATGTGATTATGTTTTTTTGTTTGATGTTTGAATGAAAAATTAATATTAATATATATGTCAAATGATTGATTTATTTTTAGTTTTGCATGTTTTAATTAAATCCAAAGTGTTTATATTTATATTTGATCGGTCAATATATTTTTACTATATTATTTTACTCCTGCGCAACGCGCGGGAATACGCCTAGTATCATATAATATATGTATTCAAATGTATATGGTTGAAAATATGAATAATAGTTGCACCATATTCATTTGAAACTTTCAAAACTCTTCAACTTTCCACTAATTAATTACAATCATTCAAGAGTTTTTGACTTGCATAATAATAAGATTAAGTAGTCTATTTAAGATGTTATAAATGATGGTAGTTGAATAGGTTTTAAGTTTTTTAAATTAATCAATTAAGAACATAATGAAAGGTTTTTAATTGAATATGTTTTAACTTTTTTAAATTAGTTGATTAAGATCTTAATAAAAATCTTACATTTTAATTAATTTATGAGTATCAAATGATTTTAATTGAATATGTTTTAACTTATTTAAATTTGTTGATTAAAAACTTAATAAAAAGCTTACATTTTAATTAATTATACTACCTCTATTAATAGATAAATGCCAATGATTAAGTAAACACGTAATATGAATAATATGCAAAATTTAGAGAAAAAACAAATAAAAAGCATCAACAAAAAAGATTAACAACTTTTGTGTTGGTTAAATATTTTTTTTTGGGACATGTTTTTAGATAAGTTACGGTATTAAAACTTTTAATTTGTATAATTTTATATATTGTTAGAATAACTTAGTATTGTTCATTATGTTTAATAGATTAAAAGTAATCATACTACCATTACCAAACTCTTCAACTTAATCTAATTAATTTGTTAGTAATTTATATTGGTTAATCATAAATAAATACCTTTCAATTTTAACCAATTAATTACTACAACTTAAGAGTTTTTCTAACTTATGATATTTAATTGGTGATTATGGTTAATATATAAGTATATATAGTTTGTTGAGATAAATGAATTTGCTTGGCTTAAAGAATGAGATGAAGAAAAATAAGACTTGAAACACATTTATATATTTTGCTAACACCCCTTTGAGATTTCGTGCTTTAGTTTCATTATTTACTAACTTACCTCAATATTTTTTTCTAGGTATTTATGTGTTCATCGAACGAAAAAGAGAGATATAGAGAACTTTTTTTTGCATGGTGTTATATGTATATCAAATTCATAAAAAAAATTCATACTACGATTCTATTCAAGAGAAAAAAGTGATTCTTTTTTATTTAATTATCAATTAGAGTTAGTTATGTTTAAAGACAATCTTTAAGTTTGATTTTGTGAAATTATTTACAAGTCAAAGTATATTGTTAATTAGTTTTTATAATAGATAGGGTAAACAATGAAATGTAATGATTCGAATGTAATTATATAATAAAATCTACAAAAGTTGTTATTCATTACCTTTGATGAAACTCATGAAGAATAATTATCATAATAATACAATTCTTTTTCAATTGTAAGATTTGTAATATTATTACTATGTTTATTTATATTTTATTTAGATTTTGAGCGAATTCATGTTAAGACGTTTTCTTATGTTTTAATTACTCTATCCATATATAATACAAAATTACTATTAGATATTTCATTGATGTTGGTTAAATTAACATATTGATAACATTATAATTATATTAAATATATGATTATGATATTGTATTTCAGTTTTGTGATGGAAATTTTATAATTGATACATGATATATATTGTAATGACATATTTATAATTAAACCCACGTATTTATATTAGATCTAATGTTTTCAGATTCTTATATAATATGCCAATATTTTTTTACCAAATATTTTTATTCCTGCGCAACGCGCGGGGATACGCCTAGTAATATGTTAACGGAAGAACACTAACAATTTCAGGAAAAGCATTTAGAAAATGGTTTAATATATTTTTTTTTTTGAAATTATTAATCACAAACTCATGAACTTTAACTTAAGATATTAATTCTCTAACTTGTAATTCAAAAATATAAAGAATAATACATACATTCCATCGTTACCAAATGTGGTTGGTATTTCAGATTGCAATGTTGCTTTAACGGTAGAGTCTCGAGCCACATATATATAGGGTTGGGTTCAATAGAGAACCAATTTAAAACAAGGAACCAAGGAACCAATCGTGTGGTCGGAATGCAAAAGATCTACGGCCATAAAAATGATGTGCATTTACTAGTTAGACGCCAATATAGAGGATTATAGCAAAAAACCCACTTCGTTTTTTATGTTTTTTTAATTTTTAAGCTTATTCTTTTTTCAAAAAAAAAAAACTAAAAATACCAAAATTCACAATTTTTCATCCTCTTTAAATAGACATCCATATTGATGTACAAACTATTTTTTTTTATACTTCAAGTTCGTCCAGATTCACCATGCAAATCTGAACTGAACTGTATTGTTTTAGATATATTCCTTCACATATAAATGACAATTCTATTCGATTTATTCAATAATTTTTGACCAATCACATGTGAATTTTTAGGAAATCATTTTGAATTTCAGTTAATTCAATTGTATATGACATCAAATCGTTGAAATATTAAAATATAAGTGATTTTTCTTGAATTCACATATGAATCTAATAATGTTTCTAAATTTACATGATTTGTTATTGAATGATTTACAATTATTAAAGAAAATTGAATTCAATGACTATTTACATGTGAATTATCTTCCATACAAATTTACTACAGTTTATATTTACATTGTGAATTTTAACTGTTTTTTGTTTTAGACATGTTAATTCACATATAAATGGTAATTGTACCTGGCTTTTTTAACAAATTTTTTATCATCCACATGTAAATTTTAAGAAAATTAATTTGTGAATCTAAATTAATTCATTTGTGTATGATCAAAAGGTTAAAAATAGTGTGCATCTAGTTTTAGATATATTAATTCGCATATAAATGATAATTGTATCCTATTTTTTCAGCAATTTTTTGTTCATTCGCGTAAGTTTAAGTAAATTAATTTATGAATCTTACTTAATTCAATTGTATATTATCAAAATGTTGAAATTGTAAAGAATATAAACGAATTTACTTAAATTCAATATGAAATTTTTATGAGATTCACGTCTGAATCTAAAAGTTTCTTTAAATTCACATAAGTTGTTATTGAATGATCAATGATTGTTGAAAAAAATAATTTCAATGATCATTCACATGTGAATAATCTTATATAAAACTTGTTATAGTTCAGATTCACATTGCTTAATTGTTGTGGATCTGAATAATGTTTTTGAATATTTTTTTTTCGTTTTTACTATATTGATATGGATGTCTATTGAAAGAGAATAAAAAATTATGAATTTTGATATATTCAAATTTTTATTTCGATAAAAAATAAGCTTTAAAAATAAAAAATAAATAAATAAATAAATAAACGAAGTGGGTTTTTTGAAATTATCCGCTACATGCGCGTTCAATTAAGAAATTTACAACATTATCTTCGGCTGTCGATCATTTGAATTCCGACGCTCACAATTGGTTCTTTGGTTCCTTGTTTTATTTTGGTTCTCTATTAAACTTTTATATATATATATATATATATATATATATATATATATATATATATATATATATATATATATATATATATATATATATATATATATATATATATATATATATATATATATATATATATATATATATATATATATATATATATATATATATATATATATATATATATGGAGAGGTTAAAATGAGAAGGATTAAAAGGTTGAGAATGTGAGAATGATTCTGGACCAATCATTTTATAGGAATATTATAGTAATTTTACAATATGAATAATTAATTAAAAATACTAAATAATTATGTTTTCCTATAATCATGGGATTAATTTATTCAGTTTCCATGATTATAGAGATTACGATTGCTGTTACCTGAAATAAAGAAATTAATTGATTTTTTTGTTACTTTATTAATTGAAAATAAAAAATATCTTTATCAATTCTTTTTTCAAAATTTGAAATTTTAATAGTTTGTCTATTCTTTTTCACGGTTTCAATCATGGATGAATATAAAAAAAATATTTTTATAATTTTAGTGATTTAATTTTTAACAGTATTTTATAGAGATTATACAAAATTACGTTGTAATCATCAATGAATAAAACATTTAAATAAGAAAAACTACAAAGAAAAATTTAAATAAGAAAAACTACAAAGAAAAATCAAATAACACATTCATATACAACATTTATTTTCATAAATGATTAACGTATTTCAGACAAAATTGAAAATTTATATATAATTATCTTCAATAATGATTATATCAAATCATAAGAAAAAATTACAAAATCCATCCCGATGTTTGCACTTTTCTTGAATGAATCACATTCCTTTTTCTTGCTGCTAGCATCACACACAAAAAACTAATAGTGGACACCCGTGATTGATGTTAGTTTGGATTCACACCTGCAAAATCGACTCGAAGGATATTAAAAAAATAATTTATAGACTAGAATCATCAATGATTAACACTGCGCATCATTAATGATTAACACAAGTATTATCATCATTTTTGCAGTCATGTTATATTCAATACATGATTACAGCTATAATCATAGATGATTATAGCTGAATAGCTATAATCTAGATTATTCAGCTATAATCATAGATGATTATAACTATAATCATAGATGATTATAGCTATAATAATAGATTATTCAGCCTGCCAACACACTCATCATACCATAGGGTACCTAATCAAACACACTCATCATACCGATAATCATCAATAAATAAAACTAGACAATCATTGACGATTAAAGCTAGATACTACCCTTATGATCTAGTAATGCTTGAAACAAAAGAAAATAAAATTGAAACTCCTCTGATTTGTCTTGAGTTGTAACAGGAAATATTCCAAAAAGAGTAATAGAACCACACAATAAAAAGAGAACCAAATTTCAGAAACTAACTTGATAAGTTGAAAAAAATCATGGATGATAACCTGAAACTAAGACCTAGGAAAGCATGGAGGAGAAAATCTGTAGACAAAATGATGATATCGTTTACCTGATTAGTTGCTGCGCTTGAAGGCTTGAAGCGTTGAATATAGAGAACCGAGATCTCAGAAATTAGAAATTGTTGTTGTATCTTCACATTCACGTGTATGATCGAAAACGAGGTAGGAGCAGGGAGCATAATCGATTGCAATGATATTCTTGAGTACTTGCAAAACGGAATCCTACATGCGGCTATAACATAATTCCTCGCACATGACCTTGGTACTAATTAGCTTAAAGTCAAAATCGGGAATCCTGCATGCGATTATACCAGATACAGCAAACGACCTTCGTAATAATAAATTTTCGAACAAAGTAGCTTCTGCAAAATACTACTGGATAATTGAACAAAGTAACTGAAAGTTACCCCATCATTACCTCTGTGTTACAGCCCTCGCAATTTGCTGATCGATCTCGGCATCGATGTGTAAGCATGTATGGCATGTACATGTCATAAGAAAATGCATCATGTGAGAGTGTGTGATAAATTAAAAAGAAAACAATTAAAAATTACCTTTGTGGGGCTAGAGAATTACAAATAAGATACGTACCTCCTAAAATGATTAGTTTACTTTGTTTTGTATTCAGAGTTTATGGATTCTTGAGACATCCATCGTAACAGCCTATTCACGCATCTATCATGATAAAACCTGAATGCTTAAACACAGAAAACGAACCAATCAATTACAATTGGATAAAAATTTCACCAAAACAGCCTATTCACGCATTTATCCACGATTAAGAAATCATGCACGCTATAACCCTTATATGCGATGATGGTTCAGTGTGTCTGTAGGAGTGTGGGTGCGGCTAGGGTTTGTGCGTCTGTGGGAGTGTGGGTGCGTCTGCTGGTTGACATTTAGTGAGAGATAATGAGACATCGAAGGAGGAGGTTGAGTGCCGACAGATTCTGATGGTGGCGCTGCACCAGCGTCGGTGATCGATGGTTGCAACAAAGATGACAATCGGAGGTGGGTGTGGTCTCATCGATTGAAAAGGGAGACATAGAAAGAGGAGGTTGAAGAACCGGTGGTGTGGGTGTCTGCTGGTGGCGAAGAAGAGATGAGATTCATCGAGTTGTGTGCAGATTCGATTAGGGCATAACGATTGAAGTCGTGAGGTCGAGAGAGAGGGAGGGAGAGAGAAAAAGAGATTTAAGGAGGTTTAAAATACGTTTTGCAGATTTTGTGGAAATCAAATTAAATGTAATTCCCACAATACCCTTATCTTCATTTAAAAGTTACACTTTCATCACATAATTTCTAAAATTTACATAAATTGCATGTTAATATTAGCCCTAGATCTTGATATTTGGAAGGCTCAGATCTCTTCTCACGTTCTCAACCTTTTCACCCTTCTCATTTTATCTTGCCTCTCTCTCTCTCTCTCTCTCTCTCTCTCTCTCTCTATATATATATATATATATATATATATATATATATATATATATATATATATATATATATATATATATATATATATATATATATATATGACAAAACTTCATAAATGGTCCCTGTGGTTTCAGAAGATATCGAGTTTGGTCCCTAACTTTTAAAAACCTCAAGGGTAGTCCCTGTGGTTTGAAAACTTTTGTTAAATCGTCCCTGAGCCATACAAAATGACTAATGTACCCTTTTTAATTTCTTTTACATTTTCTTTAATTACAATTTATTTTTAAGGGTAAAAAAGAAAAAAAAACAAAACACACCCTCATCTTCACCCCTCCCCCTCCACTCATTTGTTACCATACCACCACCACCGTCCACCATCACCCCCACCTGCCACCACCGTCCACCTGCAGTCAATGAAGCATTCCAATTTCCGGTGACGGCGACTAAACGCCTTAATATTAAAATCTCTTTTACTTGAAAATTTCCATGCTCTTTGTGGATACGGGGTTCCAAGAATCAAAATTGGCAAATCAGTTACTATTTCTCTACTAAATAGAAAATTAAAAAAAGAAAAAAAAATTATATTTTCTCGTTTCTTATTCCCAGTACCAAAACGGCAAAACATGTCCCAAAAACCTACCTAATCATCATCTCCGATAGACAGAATTCGCACACCATGTCTTAGATCGAGAAATTAGGAACCAAAAGGGAGAAAGAGAAGTCGCGTGAAGGAAGGAAACCAGGGACGAGGTTGATAAAAATATGACGCTGGGAAAGCAGCAAAATTGAAGGAAAGTAACGCTGCTAGGCTGCTGTCGAGTTGCTTCACCGGAAACGCGATTCGGAGGATGGAACCACCGCTGTCGGCGGTGGTGGTAGTGCTGTGCAACGGTGGAGGACCTCCGGTGGTGGCAAGGGGGCTAGGAAGGTTTCCTTCAGTCCGATTTCAACTATGAGACTACAATTTTTCTGCTAAATACATCAGATTCAAGGTCCGATTTTGAGCAAAGGTTAAACTTCAGCTCCTGATTTCAGATTGTAGCCAAGACATTGGAGGAGATGTGACAGTGGCGTGACCAGGTCTCCGGTGGTCGCAGTGATGAACGGAGCTTGGAGTGGGTTTGCAGGAGAGATCGAGAAGAGGAAGGGGGAGGCGGGTTCGAGGTGTGGGTAAAATCGAGAGCAGAAGAGAGCGAGAGTAGTAGGCGGCAATGGTGCAGGCTACCGGCGATTGCTCGGAGAAGAAGGCCGGAGATGGGAGAAGGGAGGACCGGCGGACAGGATGACAGGATCGGAGGTGGGTTTGACAAGCCGGAGATGGTAAGAAATGAGTAGAGGGGAAGGGGTGAGGATGAGGGTATGTTTTGTTTTTTTTTTTTTTCTTTTTTACCCTTAAAAATAAATTGTAGTTAAAGAAAATGTAAAAGAAATTAAAAAGGATACATTAGTCATTTTGTATGGCTTAGGGACGATTTAACAAAAGTTTTCAAACCACAGGGACCATTTATGAAGTTTTGTCTATATATATATATATATATATATATATATATATATATATATATATATATATATATATATATATATATATATATATATATATATATATATATATATATATATATAGTAGTTGTGAGACTCGTTTATTATGACGTCAATTGTCTCTCTATTGTCTCTAAATCATTCTAAACATTTAAAAATAATATGATATTAAAAAACAATTAATTTTAAAATTGAATGATGATTAAACCGATCATTAAGGAGTTAGAAACGTTTCAAACAAATTAGTTTTTTTAAGAAATTTAAAATTATAAGAAAATGACATGTGGCAAATTCAATGAGGAGATGACATGTGGTTTTGAGTTACTTATTTTATTAGGATAGAATATATATATATATATATATATATATATATATATATATATATATATATATATATATATATATATATATATATATATATATATATATATATATATATATATATATATATATATATATATATTGGATGATACAAAAAAAAAGTATTAATTAAGAATGTCTAAACATTAATAATTTTACATAAGAAATTTGTTTATGTATCGTGACATCTTTCTTTTGATTTTTAATATTACGACTTTGTATTTTGATAAATATAAATGATTATGAGAATGTCACCGGTACTAAAATTAAATTCACTATTATGATTGGAATCGTTGTTCAAAATATTATGACGTCAATTGACTCTTTATTGTCTCTCAAATCATTCTATACATTAAAAAAATAATATGATATTAAAAACAATTACTTTTGAAATTGAATGATAATTAAACTGATCATTAAGGACTTACGAACGTTTCAAATCAATTAGTTTTTTTAAGAAATTTAAAATTATGAGAAAATGACATGTGAGTTATATAATTTAAACTGACCATTAAGGATTTACTTATTTATTAAGATAGGATATATAAATATATATATATATATATATATATATATATATATATATATATATATATATATATATATATATATATATATATATATATATAATTATATATATATGATATTAATAAGTTGGTATATCAGTAATTATTTAGATTAATTAGGAGTAATTGATGATAATAGAGATGAGAGTTATGCAATTTGAAAATAAAAAAAATTGTTATCTTTAATTGTGAATTAAATATAAAAAATTGAAAGGCTTGTAATGGTAGAGGAGGTGAGAACTATAAAGCTCACAAGAAATCATATAAAATCCATACTTCATTTGGCAAAACGGTGAAAACCAAGATATAATTCGAGTTATATGACTAGAATGATCATCACAATCACATAAACTCGGCAATAGATTATAAAAATCATAACTTTAACACATATGATCTTTACTAAACCAACATAAATTCGGCAATAGGAGGTGCTTTACAAGTATGCATGCTTGTTTGGCATGGCCACATCTTGTCGTATGTACTGCTCCGCATTTTCTTTTTAACACTTGGTGTTTGGCCGGTATTCTTTTGGGTTGTTTCCATGACTGCGACGCTGATAATAGACCATATGTGAAGGCTTCTTAGATAATCCTATCCGTATGCCCCATAACACCAAAAGTCACGTCGTTAAAGCATTTGAAATTGACCTTAATTGATTCTTTTGTCCATCTTGTGCATCCGAGGATCGTCTTGATGTCGCCTTGGTATTTTCGTAATTGCATGAAGTTTGTGAGAAACAACTGTGGTAGTTGTGTGAGATTTCAAATACCGTAAGGAGTCGAGCTCTTCGACCGCGCTCTTGCATTTTTATCGAGGATCGTTGCAAAGTAGGTCAACCGTAACATTGTGACCATTTGGAAACTTGTTTGTTAACCTCCATATTATTTGCTTTCTTTTTGGAATTCGGGTTTCATTTATTGTTTCGTTTGTTTTTGAGAATTTATAAAACTTGTCAAGATGATTATTTATGACGACTATAGTTGAGGAATTTGCAAAGATGTATATGTTTTCAAATGGTTTTTTGCATATGAGATTTTGTTGGTTGTATTTGTTATTGCACCATACGTGGAAAGTGGCGTTTCGAAGTTGAAGTTATATTTATGATATACTGTAACTCAAAAGAGATTGAAAGGTTTGAAATTTTTTTTTGTATTGAAAGTTAGTTTTTAGCTAGTGTACTATATGATAGACTAATTAATAATTTTGCTTCAAAAATGCTTAGAACATTGTTTTAAGTGAAGTTTGTATATGTTAGTTTTTGTAAATATGTGTCTTATTATAAAAAGTTATGTTACATTGTTGCTTTCTAAATTATATGTCTTGTAAAGGTTCAAAGTAGATCAATGTTATAAAAATAAGTTTAATTTTTTGTTGTTTCATCTAGCACATGAAAAATTATTGGACCGTCTCTAAGCTTGATCAAACCTATATATATTTTTATAAAAAACAGAATCGGACCTATATTTTTCACAAAACGAACATTTGAAATTTTAAAACGTCCAAAACGCCAAAAACTTTAAAAAATTCCGTATGATAAATAAATAAATTTACAATAAAGTATGTAAATCTATTCTATTAAAATTTATAATACATATTTCAAATAATATATATCTAATTAGTGCAAAATCGTATAAGTAAATTAAACATGAATATATCAATTTAGATTTCAAGAACATTTTGCAATTAAAAAATGAAAATTAAATAATATATGTTATCTACAATTAAACGGTATAATTAATAGGTGCATTATTAATAGAATATTAGACAACTTGTTTAACGATAATGACCCGATTCTCTTTCATTAAACCTCGTCATCACAATAATTGATGTTATTATTATTATTATTATTTAGTTTTTTGAAATATCAGTGATTAAATATGGGATCAATAACAAAAATTATTTTTAATTTATATGGTTTTTAATCATTACGCCGGTTTCGTGAATTTTTGTGGTCTAAACAGCGTTCTGCTTTTTGTTTGATGAAAAATTCGGGACGTCTGTGATGCTAATATCAAATTTTTAAAAAGGGATAATGATATATTTAGAAAGGTTATTATATTTAGATTTTATATTCGATTAAGGTTTAACTATTTTTTTTATTTAATTAAGTCTAAATATTTTGTTAAATGTTACGATTTTGGAAAGTAGTTGGTTATGTTGTTTTTATATTTTTACACCTAATAATATATAGTGTCAAAATGTAAATGTCAAAATGTAACGACTTAATTGAATAAAAACTGAATATTTAACTCTAAATTGTTAAAAGTGTCAAAATGTAATAATTTTAATGAATATTTTCTTTTTGGACAAATTTCATAAAAGACATTAACTTTTCAAAAAAATTTGATTTTGACACGGTGTTATTTTTTTTCCAATTAAGTCACTAAGTGTTCAATTTTTTTCAATTAAGTCACTATGTTTTCCATTTTGTTTCAATTTTGACCATTTGACCGGTCAACCCGGTAGCCAGCTGACGTGGCATGATGACGTGTCAGTCTTTGATGATGCGACGCTGACGTGGCACCCGAGTGTCAAAATTGAAACAAAATTGAAAAAATAGTGACTTAAATGGAAAAAAATAAAAACTTACCGTCTTAATTGAAAAAAATAACACAGCGTCAAAATCGAAAGTTTTTAAAAAGTTAGTGTCTTTTTTGGAACTTTTTCTATATTTTTTAAAAGTATAAATACGTATTTTTATGTTTTTAGAAGTATAAATATATTTTTTACAAGTATAAATACGTATTTTTATATTTTTAGAAACATGGATACATGTCATAAGTATATATAAATATATTTTTATGCTTTTAAAAATATAAATATGTTTTCCTGCATATAAACATGTATATATCAATAAAATACGTATTATAAAACGAGTTTAAAACTCTTTTTTGATATTTTTCTATTATAAACATGCTTTTGATTGATACGAGATGTGATTATATGGAAACAAACGTATTTTATATTTCTAAAAACATAAAAATAAGTATTTGTTCATGAATTTATGTTTGTTTGTTTATGTTTGTTCTTTTATGTTGGTTTAAGTTTGTTTTCACTATTTTTCCACTATAAACATACTTTTGATTGATACAATACGTGATTATATGCAAAACAAAACGTATTTTATATTTCTAAAAAACATAAAAATAAGTATTTGTTCGTTAATTTATGTTTGTTTGTTCTTTTATGTTGGTTTAAGTTTGTTTTCACTATTTTTCCACTATAAACATGTTTTTGATTGATATCATACGTGATTATATGCAAAAAGAAAACGTAATTTATATTTCTAAAAACATAAAAATAAGTATTTTTGTTCGTTAATTTATGTTTGTTTGTTTATGTTGGTTTAAGTTCGTTTTCACTATTTTTTCACTATAAATATGCTTTTGATTGATATCATACGTGATTATATGAAAAAAAAAACGTATTTTATATTTCTAAAAACATAAAAATAAGTATTTGTTCGTTAATTTAGAAGTATAAGTATATATTTTTATGTAAGTAGAAGTATAAATATGTTTAGACTCATTAATGACATTTTTGATCATTTTAAACATCGATAATTGAAACTTAGCATCGATTATCATAATTAATGACATTTTCTAAATTTAAAATTTTAAAATTTTGATTTTTTTTTGTGAATTTGATAATTTTTGAAAATTTTTAAAATTTGAAAATTTTTGAAAATTTTGAAATTTTGAAATTTGAAAAATGAAAAATTTTGCCGCCTAGACCCGCCTAAACCCGATTTTGACCGCCGTTGACCAAATCCGCCTAACTTGACCGCCTACCACTAATCGTAGGCAGAACCCGCCCGCCTAGCGAGTAGCAACTTTTTCAACACTGCTTATGACAATATATCTATGTTTCTAAAAATATAAACATACGTATTTATACTTGTAAAAAATATGTTTATACTTCTAAAAACTTAAAAATACGTATTTATACTTTTAAAAATATAGAAAAAGTTCCAAAAAGGACACTAACTTTTTAAAAAAAATCGATTTTAACACCGTGTTATTTTTTTCAATTAACACTGTGTTATTTTTATGAAATTTGCCCTTTCCTTTTATATACATATCTAAAATTGCAAACGTTTAACAAAATATTGAGTTCAATTGAATAAAAAAAACAATTAGCACTTAATCGAATATAGAATCAAAATAAAAAAGACTTTTCCGAATATATCTCAAAAGAATATATATATATATATATATATATATATATATATATATATATATATATATATATATATATATATATATATATATATATATATATATATATATATATATATATATATATATATATATATATATATGTGTGTGTGTGTGTGTGTGTGTGTGTGTGTGTGTGTGTGTGTTCATGTATGAACCATAAATATTGAGTGAACGTAAGACTTATTCTGGACCAATCATTTGATAGGATAATTTTGGAATTTTATAATTAAAATAATTATTATATAATATTAATCCTTAGATTATTGGTAACAGATTGATGATTCAACTCTATAATTATGGTGATTGAAGCCTATAATTATAGTAACATCATCGTATTCGTCTTAATTGTGTGTTCATGTATGAACGGTAAATATTGTGTGAACGTAAGACTTATTCTGGACCAATCATTTGATAGGATACTTTTGGAATTTTATAATTAAAATAATTATTATATAATATTAATCCTAGATTATTGGTAACAGATTGATGATTTAACTCTATAATTATCGTGATTGAAGCCTACAATCACTACACCAACATCATCGTATTCGTCTTAAACCACCATCGGAACACTACGCAAACACCATTAATTTCACTGCCAAACCACCATCGGCTAGTCGGGATTGAAACATCATCACCATTTACGCTGCTCCTCCATCACGTAACCACCTACTAGGGGTGAGCAAAAACCGAACCACCTAGTAAAAAAACCGCAAAAATCGAAAACCGATTAACCATAACCGAAACAATAACCGGTGGTGAGGTTTTCAATTTTGAATTAACCGCAAAATTGTCGTACGGTGCGGTTATATGAAATATACCGTACCGAAATAACCGCAACCACCCTTTATTACCATATTATACTGATATACGATTAGGTACACTGCCTAGTGTGGGACAGTCATTAGTTTAATGAGATCAGTTTATAAATGTTTTGGTCTTACGCATCAATTTTGGCACCTGCCAGGGATTGGTCACACACAAACAAACCAACACCTTGTGACTCGTGAGTCGTAATCATCAATTCGACATGCCTATTTAATCAGTCCTTCAATTCTTCTCAATCTATCAAACGGTTCACGGCTCCTTCAAGTTCAAGCTTAAACGAATCAATCTCTCCTTCTCAATATGTCGATCAACAACATAAATTTAGCAAGAAGAAATCAATTTTACGCCTTTCACTATTTCCCGTTTAACGAATCTTCTCTGCAACAGGAAGACGGAAACTAAAATAGGTTCTAAAGTTTGCATAAACTGAAATCGACAACTCTTCTTTGTATGCTTTGAAGTTTACGTTTTTTATTTCAGAATTTTGAAGTTTGAATTATATTCTAATGTTTGCATGATCTATTTTTTAAGTGAATTCGGTTCTGAACTCTGAAGTTTTTGTTTTTTATTTCAGGTTTCTGAAGTCTAAACTCAACCTTAAAGTTAATTAGAAACCAGATTTCTAAACTTTGATTGTTAAGGTAATATAGTTGCAATTACATAATCAGAATTTTTATGTTGTACCTTTTCTAAAGTTTAATTCTTACTTTTATTTCAGCCACAAAGTATCAAATTTCTGACTTTTGATTTGATGTTTGTTTCTGAGTTCTAACTTGATTATTTATGTTCTAAAATTTATGATGTTTGCATAATCTAATTTCTGACCCGATTTTTGTTATTGATTTTATATTGCAGCTTGCTATGATATTAGTCTTCCATAAATCAGAAATTAGAAATTAGAAATCATAAATCATGTGTATTCTTTTCTTAATCTAGCGTTTTGTTATTGTCAAACTTACAATGTTTCATATGAAGCATTTATCTAGAAGTGAAAATGGGAAAAACAAAAAATTGCTAATGCTTTAACACAATCTCAAAAAGGCTATATTAATAAGTTTTTAGACCATTAAATTCCTTTAATATAAATTAACATGACACTAATTTGAATGACGAAAATATTAGTTTAAATGAATATGATATTGATTTGAATGAAGAAAATACAAATGTGAATGAAGAATATACTAATTTAAATGAACATTTAGATAATTTTGACCCTAGAAATTGGGATTTGCTTGATTCTAAATCAAGAGATATCCTCGTTGAAAAGGGGCTTGTAAGGGAGATGAATATTGTGTTTCCTAAAGATAAATTTTCTAGACATTTTTCTTATGTATTTTATACTAGAAAGTTAAATAATTGAGAAGTACGTGTCCAGAAATGGTTAGTTCACTCAGAAATTTTGGATAAAGTTTTTTGTTTTTGTTTTAAACTATTTAAAATTTACAAATCAAAAAGGCTATTTAACAAATGAATGATATAATGATTGAAAACATTTTAGTGGGAGACTTCAAGAACATGAAAGTAGTAATGAATAATTGATTTGTATGAATTATTGGAATGATATGGATACAGAACCAACATTTCCTTTAAGATGTGTGTTATTTGAACAAAAACAATTTGATGAAAGTAATCATAGAGAAGAAAGCCAATCAGTTGAAAAGTATTTTAAGTATTTTAAGGTCATTATTTTTTTGGTTGTAGTGGATATGGAAATTGTTCCATTAAAAAATAGATTTAAACAATTAAAGAAATTTAAAAGTATTTTTGGACTTTTATATAATCCAAAGAAATTAAAGTCATTAGATGAAGGTAAACTTAAAGAAAGTTGTACAAAGTTTGCTACTAATTTTTCTAATGACAATATTGGGCGTGTTCGGCACGTAGCTTTTGGGAGTTTTTAGCATTTAGGAAAAAGCTTGAAATTTTTGTTCGTTCGCCAGTAGGAGCTTTTAGCTTTTATTTTTAACAAAACGCTCCTAATCTAAAATTTGTTTCAATTAGCTTTTGGGAGCGTTTAGCGTTTAATTTTTTTTATATTATTTTACACTTCCAAAAGCTAACAACTACTTCTGTCGAACACTTCTGCACTAATAAAAGTTACAGCTACCAACTTCCAGCTTCCAGCTTCCAGCTAACCGCTACCTACTAGTTTTGCGAATTAAAAGTTTTGCAAATAACCGTGCCTGATAAAATAATGTTCGAAATTGAAATTTTGGACTTTGTTAAAGTTGTCGATTGTTACCCAAATGTTTTTATTGCATATAAAATCTTATTAGCCATTCATGTTATTGTTGCATCTGCAGAAACAAGTTTTTCAAAATTGAAGTTATTGAATAATTACTTAACGTCAATAATGTCACAAGAAATATTGAATAGTTTGACAGTATTATGTTTAGAGAAAGGATATGTTACACAAAATTAATTTTGATACAACTATCAATTATTTTTCATCGGAAAAAACTATAAAAATATTTTTTTTATTAAAATTAGTTATTTTTGTAAACGTGATGACTATATTTGTTTTTATGCTAATCTTATTAATAATTTTTGTAAATATTGTGACGATTTTATTGGTGACTTCGAGGGAAATTTTTTTTTTTCATCTTGTCTAGGACACAAAATAAAACTGAACCAGCCCTCTTATTAGGGTTTTATAGAGTTGAGGCAGATGATAATGGGGAGATATTTCCCAACTGCTGTTTATATACTCCATATGTTGCGTTGCAGTCCCTCTAGTTCCTTAGCTTCCATTTTGCTCCTTTCTACCGGCTCACATCTTCTTTTAATCATTTTAAGTTGGAAAGTAAAACTACCAAAATATAACAAACGAGTTTAGGTTGACCATGTCATAATTCAATAGAATTTTTAACATAAACATCTATGTCTATATGTATATATATGTGTTTATTCGTTTAGGTCTCTGAACTAGATCAATATTTAAAATTCGAGTTCTCCTAAAACTATAACTTAAGCTCATTATGAATAGATATAAGTAGCTCTCAAGTACTCATACTCGCATACATCCTTGTGTTTTATATCTTGTATACAACATAACAAGAAACAGCATATCATTAAAACATAAAAATAAAAAATTAGAAACCATGAATTGAAACTCCTTCCATGCCAAATATATTATTTCATTTGTTTTTCTTTGCATCGACTTTATCATTCTTCAAGAGATAGAGACACCTTTTATCAATCAAATGCTAAAATCACATCATAATAATCGTATTCAAATCATATTCTATGTGTTCATATCTACCGAATATATGAATAGATGCCTACAAAATAATATTATTTTTTAAGTTAAATTCTATCACAAGCTACAAAGACTGAATTAATATACCCATCGTTTTAAAGAGACTCGTACTTGAATCTAGAAAGACCATGACGTCTCAATTAATCTCATTTATATAGAAGATGCTTCAATTATTCTCGTAAACTAGAAGACCTGATATTTTATGTTATATTTTGGATAACGTAAAAATATTTTACCCTTTTTTACACTTTTTTCATGTACACATCCAAAGAATATAAATGGTATTGGATGGATTGGACAATCTTCAATCCATTATTATTTTTTCCTCTGAAATGAAATAAAAAATAGGATCAATTGTATTTCATTTAAAATTCTATTCTATTATTAATTATATTTTGATTTCCAAAAGTATTTTATATATATATATATATATATATATATATATATATATATATATATATATATATATATATATATATATATATATATATATATATATATATATGAAATAAAAAATAGGATCAGTTGTATTTCATTTAAAATTCTATTCTATTATTAGTTATATTTTGATTTCCAAAAGTATTTTATATATATATATATATATATATATATATATATATATATATATATATATATATATATATATATATATATATATATATATATATATATATATATATATATATATATATATATATATATATATATATATATATATATATATATATATATATATTATGTTTTATATCTATGATTAATTAATCTCATTTAAATTATGGATAGATGATTAAAACAAATTAGAATATTGATAATACTAAAATGCGATGGAATTAGATTTAACAAATGAAAGTTTAACTCCAATTTAAAGGAAAAAAGTCGTTTATATTTCTTCAAAGTAGAATAAAGTTGAAGATGATTTCATTCTATTTTAAAATAAAATATAAAGTTTTGAGCAAGATTGAAGATAGAATAACAAACAATTTTTATACTTAATATGACACGTTATAAGAACTTGATTACCGTCTTTTAAATTCATTTGGGGATAATTTAGTTTTCTTATATGCCTCTCACCATTTTTTGAGCGAAAAAGACATGTTCGGTAAAGAAACCATGTTATAGTGCCCTCTTAACGAGGAAAAAATACAACTATAGTCTATGGCCTACATGAAAAAAGAATTATAAATAGATGACTTCTTTATATATTATCTCTGAAAAGCATACCCTAATCTATTTATTTGATTATATACATCTTATTTCCCCCATACTTTAATTTTTAAAACTTCGTATTATTACTTAAATCATTGTATCATGTGCACCAAACAATTCTTTAATAAAATAATTCAGTTGTTAATGCAAATCACATTGATTATATCAAATACAGTTAAATTATAGTACGGTGCACTCTATACAACCAAAGTTATATTCGTTCTTTCTCAAATTAAGCATACTAATTTTTTAAGGTTGCTTAAAATATATAGCATTCCCCTATCAAGTAAAAATTAATCTAGATTTACTCTTTTACTAAATAACAATGGTTATTAAAGATCGATAACCTACTTTTTCATGCGAAATTTCTCTATCATGTGATATTCATATGCAATCTAAAAGCATATGTATCACAATAATACTATAACTATCTTCATTATAAAATTGCGGTTATTAAGAATATAATTAAAATAAACTTCATTTTGAATAATATGATACATACGAAAGTACATATATTTTAGTTGATTATTTTCTTAAATCCCACAAATTCCAATTTTGATCCTTTCTACATCACATGCACCACAACCCCACCAAAAAAGTAACTTTTTATTATGGAGGAGATTGAATGAAAGCCATCTTTTTTAAATTTCATTTTCATCCTATCTCATTCAACCCCTCAGAAGAAAGTACAAAATTCCACTCCCACCCCCTCAAAGTTCAATTAATTCCCAATTTAACCCCTAAATTTCAAAAACCAGAAAAAAAAAAAAAAAAAGATAAAACCTTAAGAACCACTTTGGTGAAACTAAAAAGAAAAATCATAAGGTGGGCCATCTTCGAATTTCTTTATTTCTTTTTTAAGATTTGCAGGTACTGAGTTAGCACGCCATCACCGAGTTGACTTGGCGGAGTTCACCGGATTTTCCAAGCCGATGTGGTGATTAGCGGCCTAGTGTGCCAACCCAGCATCAAACAACCGTTGTTTTCTTCAACTCGGTAACCGTCGCCGCCGGCGAACAGAGCCAATAACATGCTGGCTTGCTTGAACGCGTTGGAGCCGAGATGAACCGCTTCAAACCCGGATGAGTCGAGTCGAGACTTCCACTGAGTCAATGTTTCGTGCCTTTCGACTCGGTCTGGTCCTTCGCATGCAACCACGTTACAGATCTGCTTTCCAAGATACACTTCCGACATGATTTTATCTTGGTTACTCGCCGGCGAAATAGCACCGCCTTCCACGCCTCCGCCGCCGGTGCCACTGCTCTCAAGCGAGTCAAAGAGTGTTGAGTAATAATGCAATGACTCGGTAAACCTCTCCAGAAAAACCAACCCGTTATGATTAGCTTCCTGCTCCACCACCGTTAAAATCACCGGCTGCATTTCCTTTACCGCCGAAAGAACCTTCTCGACCGCCCCTGGTCTAGCCAATAGCTGATGAAGCTCAAAAACCGAGTTAACGGCGACCACCTCATCTTCCCTTAAATCAAGCATCGCCGGTTCAAGATCGGCCAGGCTCTTGGCGACAAACCCCCTATATTCAAACTCGACATGAATTGTGTCAGCTAATTGAGCCAATTTCCAACCTACTTCCTGCAAATGATCAGTATTGTCACCGGACGGCGGCCCGATTCCGGTTAATCGAAACGTCGGAGGACCGCCGGGCCTTAAAGCCAAAGCCTGCATCAACGCCGGCCACTGCATACCTTGTTTCATACTGAAATCAATCACATGAACCTTCTTCTTCCCTGCGAAAGCTTCTAATATTGCTTGATTCGCCGTGAAGTGTGCGAATTTGAGGTATGGACACGTCTCGTAAAAATGCATCTGTAGGAGATCTTGAAACGCCGGAGAGTCCTGGGAGGTTTGTGGGGCTAACCGGTAAATTCTCCGGGCAAGGGCCTCAGCAAAATAAGTAGCGACTTTCCTCATGGCGCCGGCTTGAGACACAGCCAACATCCCGGCTTGTTTCACCAAATTTTCAGCGAGAGAGAGATTCTCTTGTTGTACGGCTTCAGCGCACGCCATTAAAGTGTGAACCAGCCGGATCCCATTTTCTTGCGAATCGACGAGAACCACCGAATTCGAGCTGGCGTTGGGATTCGGGTTATACGACGATGATGCGGTGGTGGTACCCGACGATGAAGAAGAATGTTTGGCTTTCTTCGCCGGAGGGTAAATCGCGTTCCCGGGGATCGCTTGTAGATCGTCGACGAAAACAGAGGACGAATCCGGCGGGGCAGCAGCGGCGGTGGCCGAGCTGGTATTCAGAAACGAATTGTCAATCATGGGTGGGTCAGTTGCACAAATCATGGATTCAAGCCATGACGAGAGATCAGCAGGATTATAATGAACAGAATCGGAAGCAATCTGAGACAACCCATCGTCGTTCCCCAAAACTCCTTCGAGATGCTCAATCTTCTGAGCAACATCAACCATATCAGACGACCTAACTTTGTACCCCAACATGGCCAGCAGCTCATCATCGCCGGCATCTTGATCTTCAAGCTCATCCCACATATTCTTACCTTTCCCGGTCACATCAGAAGTAAAGCTGTGAAGGGGAGGTCCAGTGGTAGCCGAAGAAACGCCGCCGGGGGTAGAGGTAGAGGTAGAGGTAGAGGTAGAGCTAGGGTAGGATATTATATGCTTTTGCGGGTGATTTGGTTTCATTTTTGATTGTTTGAATTGGGAATTGGGAAATTATGGGTAATGAAATTGTGAATGGAGGAAGAATCTGCGCATTGGAGGTTTTTTGACTAGTGAGAAAACCGCACACCAGAGTTGCAGAGAAAAAGGTGAAGATGATAGGTGGGAAGTATAAAATAGTACAGAATGCAACTGGTGCGTTTGGGAGAGAGAAAGAGAGAGCAGGGAAGGGGCTCGACCTCCTATGAACCAACAGGCGGACAACACAACACCACCTCTCCTTCTTCTTATCCTCCCTCATTTTTACAATTTTTTTCGCTCTTAATATATTAGACCATTGGGAGTACCCATCACTTTGCACAAAAGTGATGGGTGACACCTCAGCGCCACGTCAGATTTTCATCACACCACATTCTATCACTCTCCATCACCTTCCCCCTTTATACCCATCACATTTTTATCACACCACATCATCTTTTTAATTAAAATAAATTCAAAAATAAATTAGAACATAATTTTAAAATTAAAACCCATTTCATTAAAAATAAAAATTACAAAAAATAAAAACAAACTTAGAAAATAAAAATTACACTAAAAATAAAAATAAACGTAAACTAGTTGTCGTCATCGGAGTCGGTGTCGTTGTCGTTGTTGTTCCCGGGGCGATATTTAGCGCGGACACTTTCCCGCATCGCCAAGAAAATTTCCAAATCCTCGCCCTCGAAGTCGGATGGTTTTGTTTTCAAGAAGTCGATATCGGCGTTTCGTTGTAACTCCCGTTGTGTTTGGATAATTTGCCGTTGAGTTTTGACAATTTCTTTTTCGACCCGACCCATAATCCCGACCTTTTCGCTTTGTAATTGAACGTATCGGTCGAATTTGTCGCCAAACAATTCCATAACGCTCGACTCCGATCCGGAACCCGAAGCCGCATTCTTGCCGGCTTTTTTTGCCCGGTCTCGCCCCATCGGTCGACGGATCGGTTGGGGCTCGTCCTCATCGAGATCGACGGGCTCGTCGTTCACGTCGATATACGTACGCCCGTCCGATTGTTGAGACGTTTCTTGGTGGACCGACCTCGAGCGTTTCGTTCCCGAAGATTGTGAATCGTCGACAAGAAGCCACTTCGGTTGTTTTTTCAACTCGTTCCAAGCTTGTATATACGGGAACGCTTTTTTCGTTGGCGTTGTTGTTTCGTATTGTTTTAACGCCGCGTTGAAAACGTCGAAGTCGTTGGACCCGCTTTTCCGCATATTCGAGAGATTGTTGAAGATGCCGTTAAAAGCGTTGAGCTTTAGTCGCATCTCTCGAAATTTCCCCGAAATTTTATCCATGTTCCGTTTTTTTTCGCCCATAAGCTCGTAAAAATTCGCTTGAACTTTGTTCCAAAAAGTAGCAAGCGTTTGCGAGTCCCCGACGATCGGGTCAACGGAAGCGGAAATGTACGCCTTCACCAAGTTTAACTCCTCCTCTTTCGTCCAATTCGTTCTTTTTTCGCCCCCCGTTTGTTTTGCCTTCTTCCTTGCGGCTCGGCGGGTTTGGTTGTCCCCTTCCTCTTGTGTCTCTTGAACCATTTCGGGAGACACCGGTTGCGGTTGCGGTGGTGGTTGTGACATCGGAGGTTGTGACATTGGTGGTTGCGACGATTGGGCTTGGAAACCTTGCGGTTGAAACGGAAAGGAGGGTTGAAATTGTTGATATGGGTTGAATGACGGATATGGTTGTTGAAAAAGTGGTGGTTGTGCGATCGGAGACCCGCCTTGGAGTAAATTCATAAAACCACCGCGGGGCGATTCAAGATTCGGGTATTGACGCGGGGTCGAGTTTAATCCGAACGGATCATACTCGCGGTTTTGGTTTGAAGGTGGGGTGTTTGAGTTTTGTTCCATTGCAAAATATTTTTAAAAATTTTATGTTTGAGAGGTTAAAAGATGAAGAGTGTGTGTGTTAAAATGTTAAAAAGATGTGATATATATATATATATATATATATATATATATA
Organism: Cichorium intybus; assembly: GCA_023525715.1. Lineage (NCBI taxonomy): Eukaryota > Viridiplantae > Streptophyta > Magnoliopsida > Asterales > Asteraceae > Cichorium > Cichorium intybus. The sequence continues at coordinate 7,802,371 of CM042011.1, read as the reverse complement.
TATATATATATATATATATATATATGTGTATATGGTAATTTTAAAAAAAGTAATTTTTTTTTTTAAATTCTAGCCGTTGCAACGGCTATTTCCTTCTCTTTCTCTCGTGATCAACCGTGATATGGAACACGGCCCTTCACGACCACGCCCCATCACGGTAGCACGGGGCGGTGTGCACGCCGTGATGGGTGCAAACGTGGCCATCACGGTCCATTATCACGGAGTACTCCCGATGGTCTTACTTCGAGTAAATTATAATTTGAGTAAATTATATTTTTAGTCCTTATTGTTGGAATTTTTTATAGAGAAAAAGACTAAAATACTTTAATTCTATAAAGACTTTTTTTTTAAAAAATAGCACAAACTAAAGTTTTTTCTTTAAAATAACCAAGTATTTAGCAGGTGGCAATAGTCATCTGCTAACACCTCAACTCCCATGCTAAATGCAATGCTCTGGACTACTATAAAAAAAATCTCAGACCTCATTTTTTATGGTTAAGGAATTTCCGACTTTGAACGTTCATAGTTTGTTCATACGAAGTCCGATTTATCTTATTTTCTTTTCTAATATAAAGTGTATTACTAGATGTGTTCAAAAACATCAAAAACACAAAAAAATTTATACCGGAAAGTATCACTTTTGAAACTCTAAACAAGGTTGTCGGTAACGTGAAATTTAATTTTTTTTTTCCAACTTTTAACGTTCATAGTTTGTTCATACGATCTCCAATTTAGTTGATTTTTTTGTAACGTGAAGGTTGTCGGTAACGTGAATTTATTGCTCATATATGTATTGCGTTTTAATTTTTAAGGTTTTTCAAAAAAAAACGACCATTTAGCGGCTGAGTGCATCAATTGCTAAATCCTCAGGAGGATTTCGCAGGTGATGGAGCTCATCTGCTAAATACTCAAGATCATTTGCTAAATGCTCAAGGTAATCTGCTAAATGCTCTCGTCATCTGCTAAATGCTCTTTCTCACCTGCTAAATCCTTTCCCTCACCTGCTAAATCCTCTCAAGTTCATAAACCCTAATTTTTGTGCTTTAAAGGCTTGTACATTATGCATAAAAATTTATACGTTCACTAATCTAAGGCTTAAAATGTTAAATTATTAACTAGGGAAAAGTAATACGTAAAATAGAACATCAAATTCTGCGAAGCCATTTGAGAGCTTTATCGTCTACAGTAATGAAAAAAAATGACGTTTTTTTCAGTTTACATACTTAGGCTGATGGGTCGGCCCATCAGCATTTAGCATCCCACCCTAAGGAGTTCGCAGCCCATGGTGACCATTTGGCAAGAGTCTCAAGGTTTGAGGAGCATTTGGCAGGCGAACAAAGAAGTTAGCAGGTTGCAATGGCCACCTGTTAAATGCTTGGCTATTTTGAGAAAAAGACTTTAATTTGTGTTGTTTTGAGAAAAACCCTTATGAGATTAAGCTATTTTAGTCTTTTTCTATTTTTTATATTTTTAGTTTAATTTTTTAATTTTTAATTTTTTATAATTTTGGTCCTTGTGGTTGTTATGGTTGCACCATTGGTTCTTGTGGATATTATCGTTAAATATATTTTGTTAAATGGAAGTGAAATGTCTAAAATACCCTTAGGAACCAAAACTATAATTTACTAAAAATAAAATACCTCTCTCTCTCCCTCTTCACCAATTATCACTCTCCATCGGCCATGACCACCGAGTGACACCTCAGAAGAGTCATCAATGGTGTTATAAGTAGAAAATCACCATAAAGCTTCTTTAAGGCGATCATCTTTCTCGTCCATGAGAGTCAAAGCATAAGCAAACCCTTCCAACTCCATTTCCACACAATAAAAACATTTATGGCTTCATCAAATGCGCAAACGAAAACCATACAAGAAATCCTGGCAACATACAAATCACTTCCGCCAACACCTGCCATTGAAAAGCTTGAAGCAACAATAAATGTCATCAAAACAGTTAACATAAAAGAAAAACATAAGCTCGATGTGTATTCATTTAAGTTAAATTTTGTATGATGTGTTTAATGCAAATATGATTTGTTTGCTTATTCGTCTAATAGAAAAGAAAACACATGAGAAGTTATCATCAACATGTGTCATTTTGTGAAGAATTTAGAATGTTGATACTCAAAATATAATTATGTCAAGTTGTGGTTTACAATTGTTTAAAATACAAAATCTGATTCATTTTGTTTGCATAAACTAGAAAACATTACATATCTATTTCGCAATCACAGGGACCAAAATTGTGAAAAACGCAATCTTAGACTAAAAGTGTTAAAACATATCAACTAAAGGGACCAGAACTGTAATTTACTCTTATAAAATTGGTCCTTATGTTCGACATGGTTCTATAGTTTTGGTTTTAGTTTTCAAAATTTGATATTAATGATTTTTGTGGTTGGCAAAAATAGTACAATTGGTCCCTACGATTGTTACTATCAAGTTTGTTATATTAAATACAATGATGAAAATACCTCTATTTTTATATTTTTTGAAATAGGCCATATATGTTAAGTCCAGAGACCATTTGTGTAAAAATTAGAAAAAATCCCTAAAATCCCTAAGAATCATATAACTCATTATAACTTGTATATCTCTCCCGCTCTTCGAAGATCATACGTCGTCGACGACAACTGACTTCTCTCTCCCTCTCCACCACTATCGATGACCATTCACTGGCAGCCATCAACCATTACCTCCTTACCACTGATGCTCTCTCTTACTCACTCACTCCCCCTTTAGCACTAAGCTTCTAAAAATTACAGGTGGACCGATGGCAGGAAACCACAAGCAGGTAGTCAGGTTGCTGCCACCTCAAACTAATATTTGTTAGCCGTTGCTGCTTTATTATGTTCTTTAGTCATTCCTCTAACTTCTACCAAATGTCTTTCCTAATTAAAGCTTTTCGAATGGTGGGTGCAATTAAATCGGGTATTTGATCATCGGGTACATTCCAAAGATCTTTCAAATAATTGAGATATTTGATCATGGGGACCAAAACTATAATAGTAAATTACTGTTTTGGTCCCTGTGGTTTACCCATTATTTCAAATTTAGTCCAACTTTGAAATTTCATGCTGATAGTCCCTGTGGTGGCAAAATCTTGCACTTTTGGTCCATTGGCCAGTAAAAGGTCCAATTTACCCTTTTTAATTTATTTTAATGTATTATTTATTAAATTAATTAAAAAAAGAAAAAAAAACCCTACCCATACTACCGGCCGGCGACTCCAGCGTTTTCTGTGACACCCCAATTCTACTGTTTGCAAATACTATGGTTTTTCATAAAAGTTCATGAATACAAAAATACGGTTTATCAAAAACCGATAATTTACATGTTTAAAACTGTGGGTGTTACAAATCCATACCAAAACTAACCATAGTAAGCAAGAAAGGATTAAACCTTGTGTCCAATACAGGAGCTATGTGGGCTCCACTCCAGCTAAACTTCAACCAATTATACCTTAGCATTTTAACCTGGGATACATGGCAAAACATAGAATATGTAAGACAAAAATGTCTCGTGAGTTACATGAGTTTTAGACTCAAACATTTAACTTCTTTTTCCAACTATTTTATAAAATTTATAACATAAACCATCTGTCAAAACTTTATAGTAGTAACATACTATAACTCTTTACTTTTCAAAATCATTTCATAACATACTTTGTAAAAATAGTATATTTTTTACTTTCTTTGACTGGTTTTATAAGCTTGCTGGATTTTTATACTTAGGGCTTTAATCACTATAAGTGATACCCCAAGTCTATATAGCTAGAAAGAACGGATCAATCCTCACCATAGAAGTGCTTAGGCAATCTACTTCGCGATGGGCTTTTTCCCCAATAGACCCCTTACCTAACCCGGGTAGGTGGAACATAGTTCCCTTACTAACGCTGCTTGCTACAAATACCAGTCATACAAAATACTTACTGCTTGCTTGAACATTACTCACATACATATAACTTGTGGCTAAGTGCCAAACTTCATTATTTTCTGTCTTTATGGCTAGATGCCAAATTTATAACTTTCATCACATATGTAAAATATGTTTTTATAACATTCTAAGCTTTATGCCAAATCATACTTTCCAACATCTTATGACTATATGCCATTCATACTTGAAAACATATACAGTTTGTAACCAAAACATACTTCTTAAACATCTTGTGGCTATATGTCATTCATACTTGAAAACATATATAACTTATAATCAAAATATACTTTCACATAATTGGTTCATAGACCAACATACTTCCACTTAATTTAGCTTGTAGTTCAAAACATAACTTCAAATATCACATTATACTTTCACAACAAGTTAAAAATAATACTCTTGCATAAAATTTCACATATAGAAATTTTATAAGAAATCTTAAAATACTTACTTGCCATGTACCCCAGAATGGGTAAAAATACTGCATGTACTCACCCTGTCTAGTTAGAGAAGTCTAACTAGAATCACTTATTCCCGTTGTGTTTTCCTTTCCTTCAACTTTACTCCTTAATACCTAAGGAGTTCATTTAACATTCTAGTTAATACAAGCTAGGCCTTAGTAACAATTAAAGACCTCTTAATCTACATCGTAATAGATTAATATCACATTATTTACTCATTTTTAGATTTTGATATCTAAGACGCATGGTCAAAGAATTGACCATAACTCCCAACTCAGAAACCCGAATGGCACAAACTCAAACATTCTGAAAAGTAGACACAATACATGACAAGCCTCGAGAAGGTATCGAGACTTGAATCACACTCTAAGACCTTAGAAAATAACAAGATTGACAGTGCAATCTGTCACAAATCTGGATTAACGGAGGAATCACCAATTCCATTCCACTTGGGAATGGAATCAAGGAAAACCCTCTTACATAGGCATACTAGATATAACCAAGAGACTACCCTCCGAAATTCAGACCCAAAAGATAAACCAATTAAGAATTAAAAATTATACAATATGAAGGAAATGAGCAACAACATTTCTGTCACAACTCAGCATAGGTTGACAAGATTTGTCCAACAACCTGACTTCTGAAAGGAAATAAGTCAAGTCTTTTGGATGAGTTACACTAGACATGAAGATAAATCTCTCATCCAAAAATCAAACTCAAAGCATAAGCCAACTGAGAATTAAAAATCGTGCAATAAGGACAATGTGCACAGCGAAAATTCTGGTTCAGTCAAAGAGAAGGCATTGGAACCCCAGCTTCCTAATGGAATTGGATCAAGCCCTCTGAATGGAACACATTAGACATGAGGATGGACTTTCCCTAAAATTTTCAGACCTAAACTATGAACCATTTGGGAACTAAAAATTCCACAAGTTGACCTAGGTGTGCAGCAACCAATCTGTGGAGGTCGGATTGCACATACCAAAGTCCAAACCAAAACAATGAACTGAGTCAATCCCTTTTGGTCGAGTATGGCTCATGAAAAGGTTCTTCTCCACACAACATTTCAGAACAATCCAGTGAACACATGATTTTACAAGAATTTCATAACACAACTGGATACAGAAATCATACTCAGGGAAATCGGGTTCAAAACCCTGGAAAACGACTGAATAAGGTCTGAACCCCAACTGATAAACTGAAAAAGACATCAAGACAAAACCATGGACACTGGAATCGCCTGATTTGGACAATGTATGATTTTTCTACGAATTATACAACATAGGACAAATTTCCATCCGAAAATCAAACTTGATCATAAACCCCCAAATTCTAGGGTTCTTGAGCTAAGAGTCAAAACCATGATTCAACATCATCCATGGGTTGGATTGTGCATCATAGTTGACTAAAACATGAACTAAAGGATGGAATCATAGGATTAGCCTCATCCAACAATTAAATTTCGGATTCCAACATCTAGCCAACTAAAAATAGGTTACTTAGCTTGAAAAAGATGATTTATTACCTTGGAATGCTTGGAAATCACTACTAGTAATATTAATTCTTCAAATCCCACTTAAAATCTTCAAGAACTTCAAGAATAATCTCTTCGGGAGCTCTCTAGAATCTGCTCCCGTTCATAATGAAGAGAAATCAGATTTTTTTTTCTCTATTTATACTTAGCTACTTTGCCCTAATGACACTTTGGTCCCTCAAGTTCCATTTTTTTTCCAAATTGGCACAAAATTTCATTTCTTAGCATTATAGATTTGTTTCCTTTCATTCTTACCCCAACATCAAAATTTCTTTACATTAAGGTCATTTGCATGCCAAATGACCATTTTACCCATTTTTACTATATTTTTTTCCAAAATTACGAAAATGTCCTTTTTGGTTATTTTGCACTTTTTACTCACTTTTATCTTTTCAGTATTCATACTTCATACTCATACTTTCATTCTACCTCATTTAATTTATTCTAATAGAAATATAAATCTTTTCATTTCATAACGGTAAGTTGGAGAATTACTAAAATGCCCTTTTTCTCAACATATGGATATTACTTGTTAATTATTCCTTTATTTCTTACTTTCCATTTAGACGTGTCTTTGGGTCGAATTTCCATATTTTCACATTCCTTGACCATTTTGACCTTTTTATACAAAATTCTTCTATTAAAACATAATTCAACCAAAACTTCACATATGTTTATTTTATAACTCTTACCAATATTTTTGGGTTCTTACATTTTCTTCTGTACGTATTTTTTTTCTTGCTTGGGCTTCGTCTACTAAAACAGAAAAAGGGGAGGGAAGATCGAGAAATTGAGAGGGAAGGATGGAGAATTCGGGATCTGCACTGGGTCCCTTTGGGTTAGCGACTTGCAGCAGGAGACAGAGGGACGAATAGGAGAGTGAATCGGAGACAGATATGGAAGGTAGCAGCGGGGCCGCTGCTGTGGTGGCGGTGCAGAGTTTGAAGGATTGTTGGTAAAAGCTTCTAAAGAAACTGACTTGTTTTGGGTGTTGTTTAATTTTTCCGATCGAGACTCTCTTCCCTCGGTATCATTTCGAATTTGAGTACCATTCCGGAAGAACCCTTGTCTTCATGAATTGGAAGGAAACCCAACAAATTTCTAAGAACCCTAATTCAAATATTTTCAATCCATTCGATCGTGAACAAATTTCTTCAGATCTCAGCAAAGTCAATCGCCAAAACAGCAAGAAACAAAATGCGATGAAGATGATGAGGTAATCATCTCGAAGCCAAATATTAACTCGAAGCGAATTTTCAAAATTCTTGATCGACTCCAAGGTTTTCTGCTCGAATTATTTATGTAATTTTGTTCTATTTACTTATGAGATTGAATACCGCCATAGAGAAGGATAATTTCCGGTGATGTAATTGTAATTTAGATCAAAGTAGAAAGCTGTTGGAAATTTTAATCTACTCTAAAAATAAATTGGTACAGTTTTAGAAGGCTGTTGGAAGAATTCCGGCAATGTAATTGTAATTTAGATCAATGTGTGTTGAGTTTTTCAGGTCACAAATGAACGGTGAAACAGTTCCAGCGATTTCCTGATTAAAGATGGTGATTCTGGTGCTGGTGGTGTCGGTACATGTAAGCTTCGGCAAGCTGCAGGGGGTGGAGGGTTATTATATTGTTTTTTTTATAAATTAGTTAAACAATATCTTAAAAGAAAAAGGAAAAGGAAATTAAAAATGGTAGTTTAGTCTTTTTACCTGACCGAAGGACCAAAAGTGCAAGATTTTGACCACCACAGAAACCGTCAACATAAACATGAAATTTTAAAAGTTGAATTAAAAATAAAATAAAAGGTAAACCACACGAACCCGAAACTGTAAAAGAAACAAATAGGGAAATATAAACTCGAACTAGACGACCTCGAAAATTTCTACGTTAGTGACAAGTTAAAGAACTAATTAGATATATATTTTAAATAGTTATATACTATATTTAAAAACTTGTGTACGTGTGAAGATTCTTTTTGCGTTAACAAATGTATAAATTTGTCTAGAATTCTTCTTGAAAGCTACATCATGTTTTAATAATTTACCGAGTATTATGATTTCTAAAAAATAATCACTTATTCAATTAGTTTTTTGTTTTTTAGGTAATTAAATATTTTATTGGATATAATGTAAATATTGTAATGTTCTTTTATATGTTTTCATGTTTTTTTGTTGTCAACTAATATTATTATGGGTGTATTTATTTTCCGTTTCCATAATAACATTTTAAAGACTATTTAATAGTTGTTGATTAAGTAAGTAGTTGATTGAGTCAATATCTAATTCAGTCAAACTTATTCTGAAATTGACCATATAAGAAATCAAAAAAGTCAGAACCGAATAAGAGATAGTTATAAAAATATCAACCAGTCTTAATAAAAAACTAATCTAATTTGATCAAACATTAAACCATGAAATTCGTTTGTTTTTTTATTTTCTCTAAAAACCATTTGCCATAAAGGATTGGAAAAAATCATCTCCTTTTGATGGGCAGTTTTTCAATATAGTTTTTGTAATTTAACTAATTATAAATTAACCAAAAGATTCTATATGAAAACTTTAAAGAATATTTATTATAAGATTGCTAGATAAATATAGAGGATAATCACAAAATATCAACAACCGATATGATATTTAAGAATTTGACCATATTTTTTTTTTTTTTACAATAACATAAACTAATAAAGCTTTTTACAACTGGGGACAAAACCTTTATTGCAAGATTATTATTGCTAAATTGTTCATTGCAAAATGATGATTTTATTTAGCCAAAAGAAATTTAAAGTTTTCTGTTAGTAGCTTCTTGTCAGTAAACAATATTTGCAGTTTTTTTTTTAAAAAACAATTAACACATTACAAAATAGATTTGTTATATAGCACATAATTTGGATTATCAAATTCATCAAATATATCAAACAATGTGAATAGCTTTGAATTAAAACGATTACTAATCTTATAGAACATACACTCATTTGAATTTATAAAAAATGTTTAATTTAAAAAATACTTAATGTTACTTAAAACATTATGTTTTTCCAATTTAGACAAAAAAAATTTTATTTTGTACTAAAAAACCTAACACTTTTATGAATTTTCTGTTTTGTCAAAATTCAAATTACTCAGTTTCCAAGTCACCTTCGAGCAATACATTTTTTTTTCCAGAAAATACTCTCATTTATCCCAAAAAAAACTCTCATTATGTTTTTTTTTTTAGAAAAAACCCTCACATTTAACAAACTTTTTCATTTTTGCTCATAATTATCTTATCTAGTTTTTGTTTTAACAAACTTTTTCATTTTGCTCATAATTATCTTATCTAGTTTTTGTTGCTGATTACGGTATTCTTGATGGAGGAAGATGACTATTCAAATGTATATTTGTTTTTTTATCATATGATAAGGATGACTGTTTCATTGTATACGTGATTGTTTTATCAATAAAGTCGTATATATGATGAAGCTCTCGTAACTCATGATAAATAGTCGCTATGATGTAACATATGTTTTACAGGTAGACGACTTGTTTGTTTATGTTTTAGAGATCTAAATCATACAAAGTGTTCCAAACATATTAAGTTTAAGTGGATTTGCATATGTTTGAATTGTCTCTACATACCAAGCATCCCGAGTCACCAGCTCATTTCCTTAGTGATGAGGTTTTATGTATAGCTTCAAATAGGGGAATGAGTCAGTGTCTTAGGTTATAAAAAATTTATGAGATTTATAATATGCATAGATTCCAAAAAATGTATCTATACCACCAAAACGCATATTAGACATACACACACGTTTGTGACAAGAATCGCCTATATAGGTAGGAAAATATATGTGGTACAAAGTAGATTTGGCTTCACTCACTTTATTGAGGTCAAAGAGGCCGACTTGAATAAGCTCTTATTTTGATTTGGATTTGGATACGTTAATAAAGTAGGGAGACTTGAAGAAACATAAGTGATGATGTTGTATATAAAGGAGGGTGTATGTTTAAATTAGAGGGGTATTGGGACATTATTAAAGATAGCCTTAAAATTTCTTCTTTCTGAATACATAGACACCACTGAAAAAATCAGATGATACCATGCCAAATAGCAAAAAAAAACCCTATTAACCTTCATATATTGATGTATTAGGTCTTAAAAGCATTTAAACAGGCATGGTTTTTTTACATTATCTTTTATTGGCTTTAAATAATTATAGTATTAATAATACTCTTCATACTTTGGCCTATACATAATAAGTTTCATTTTTTTTGTATTTACACCATATTAGTTGTGAAACAAAAATAGTAATTGTATTTCTATTATAAGTATAAATATTCTATTTCTTGATTTAATTTATTAATCACCATACCTATCATTGGTTTGGTCCAATCAATATGACTTAGATTGCTAAAACAAAAACAGTCGGGTCTTCTATGTGTAAAACATGCAAATCAATCATAGTGGTATTTTTTCTAAATCTCCTGGTAGTAATACCATTTTGGAAAAAATTCTTACGTTGATAATGTAAATATAGAGGATTTTTCAGTCCACGAGCTAGATGTTATGATTCAGTGTTAAAGTAGAACTCACATTCTATCACTTTTATATACCAGAAATCAATCTTGATATCGGTCTTCTATCGCTTGGTACTGACCAAGACGTCTTTAATCTAGCTCGTTATGTTGTTGATTGTAAAGAGATTAAGGCGTATATTGAACATGGTAGAATAAATCTAAAAACATAGTCCATAAGGTCATTATAGAATGAATAAAAGAGCACAAATCTCCTAAATACCAAAGAGAGAAAAAGAAGTGTAAAAAGTCTTGGTCTTTGTAGCAAAAAGCTACACTTAGACCTAAATATGACATGGGATCATTCCCACATCATTAATGTCAAGGACGATGAACCCACATCAAAAGCATTGGTTTTTCATCTATATTGCATATTGTAACCATTGCAAGTTTTAACAACTTATTGCACTGTCATAAATAAGTTACAAATGTTCATACAAATCCAACTATATAGCTATTTGCAACCATTCAAAATTTTTAACAACCACAAAACACTATCAATAAATTCGTTGTGTGTTCAGTATTTTATAAATAATCCCTAATATAAACATTCCAATATATAAGTCAACTTGATTCCAAATGCAAATCAATTTAGCCACTGAAATGATTCATTTCATTGAAATATTAACATACAGCTAGAGGATATCATAGTAGTCGAGTTCTTCAAAGCAAAAGCAGACAATATCATATTCATACTAACCACCAAAAAACAAACTGAGATTTCCGACTACTTTATAAGGTAATGATTACATAGACAATGAAAAAAACCCAAGAGAGAAAGAACATCTACTTGTACTTCTCCGAAGCATCCACATCGTCTTAAAGACAGGTGACAGCCTCCAAAAGATTTTTTACTGGATCAAACCTGGGATTATCGTCGTCGACCTACGATACACCGGTGGATTAAACCAGCCAACAAATCCGTATCGACTGCATTTCCAGAAGCATCTTCCTGGGTTAAGGTTAGTCCAGGAGGTGGCATGGCAGCTTAGCTCACACAGTTACAAATCACCATTGGGTTATCGTTGGGGGTAGGGGCGAGTGTGGAGTTGGGACCGACCCGACCCGGACCGAACCTGAGCCGGACCAAGACCAAGGGAAGTCATTCAATGGAACTGAGAACTGACCAAACTATGGGACTTTTTCTTTGGTTTGGGTTAGGGTTTGGTTGGGTTTTACCCGAGCAGGACCAAGCGTGAAAATTTCAAAGGTATACATTCAAAGGGTTACATAATCTTAATATCTATTAAACTTTCGGTCGGTTCTGTACCTGATAACCCAACAATACGATGGACGAAGACCGAGAAGGACCAAGATCGAATTAAGCCACATAAACGGACCGAGTACCGACCGAGTAACATGGTCGGTTCCTTATCTCGGGTCCAGTTCCTCGGTTATTGGGTTTGGGCTCGGTTCCGAGGACTATTTGCCCGTCCCTAGTTTGGGGTTTTGCAAATTTTCGGAGATTGCAGAGTGAAGTAAGAGGAATAGTAATGAAGAAGATGATAGGGATGGTTTAAATCGTCAGGTGTGTAGTCTCAGTGGGAGGGGGTAGGTGAAATGACCAAAAAGCCCTCACATGAGGGGCACATGATGGTCACTTAACGGACCAAGGCTGACGGTAACACCACCATATCTGTTAGTAAAAACATACTACACGAACAAGTATGTGAGTTTTTTAAAAATAGAAATGTAAAATTTTATGTAATCCATAGGGACCAGAAGTGTAATTTACTCTATAATAAGTTCAGGTCCTCAACTTATTACTCTATATATTAAAACCCGTCGGTTTTCTAGAAGCTTTGGTAGGGTGGGAGGGAGTTTAAGGTTTTTTTGGGGGTACTCTCTTTTCACCTATTTAGTAATCGAAAGCTCTGTTACCACGTTTCATCTCCTTGGTACATCTTCATCCTCTGCATGACAGCTCCTCTTCATTCTTTCATCTTTATCTCCCCCTGTCACAAGGGAATTTTGTTTCATTCAATTCTCTCGTTAAAATCAAACCACGCAATCTTCATAAACACCACATCGATCTTTTTATGTTTAAAGTAAACTAATAAACGTAAAATTTTAATTATTTATTTCTTCATTCACACTATTACTGATAAATTTCTGATCTTGATTTAGTACACAAAGGTTAGTTAATTTAATTTAGTTAATTTAATTATAAATATTTAAGAAAAGAGTGAAATTTTTCTATAACGTATTTAATATACTAACTAGTCTAGTTTTAATAGAAAAAATATTGTATCTTGGATAACTATATTATATACAATGTTTAAAGCAACAACTCTACTCATAGAGGAAAAAAAAATTGTATTGATCTTGAGGTTGAGGGTTCAATTCCCACTAGGGGGAATATGTGGATTATAGGTGAATTTAAATAGGAGTGGAAGTATGATAGATTTGCCGGTTCAAAAAAAAATTGATTCGTAACATCCAACATAGAATTTTCACTACATGACCTTGGATTTTACTTATTGACACACGCACAACTATTTTTCTTATATTCTTCTATAACTCTATTTCACAAAAGTAATGTATTAAATTACTGTTGTTACTATATTTATTTTATAGGTAACTAGATGAATTTTGTTGAATTTCGTTTTAAATAAACTGCTATAGTTTTAGTCCTTTTTTTATAAGTTGTACTATGGTACAAACACACGGTACAACACAACACGATAGATAACATTATATTTTATTGTCCACAAAAACCCTTCCACCACAAGTCTTTTATGAATGGTCATAAGGTTGAGTGTAAAATGATGATGATGATCATGTGCTATTTATCTTCGCAATCAGAGAAATAAAAGCTTTGACCGCTGTATTTTTTTCCACTTGATTATCAAAAAATACAAATATAGTAAAACATCGTTTATCAATAGCAATGTTAATGATGGATTATAAAAGTCAATTGCTGGTAACGTAGCCGCGAAATTTGACATGTCAGATAAAATATATGAAGTGTTCTTACATGAAGCTTTTGTTAAGAAATATTACATTCATTTGAAACACACAACACAAACGTTAATGGTCCATGTATATTGATATTCATTTTAGCATAACAAAACTTAGTAGTCATAGTATATTTGCAATAATAACTCCTATAAGACATAACTGCATATAGATTTGCAAGAAATGATTTAAAAGTAAAAAAGAGCAATAGGTAATGGAAATGAAGAAAATATAAGAACTCTATGTAATGGCAAAGTCGGAGTATTTACAAACTAAGTTGAAACTTGCATATCATTAAAACTTTGGTGGTGTGGTAAATTATCAAATTATGATTTTATGTTAAAAGTTTACAATTAGTGTATTAATTAAATAATTGGAGGCATACGATAAGATTTGCTAGCATCTAGTTTTTGCGCTACTGATAGTTATGATTTTTAATAAACGAGACGTCATCTTCAGTTTTTCACATGTTCTGTTATGATTTATGTCCTATTCGAGTTTATCCCATGAATTTTGGTGTAAGCATGTCTAAGATTTTCAACAATCAAGTGCGCCATTAAATAAAGTGAACGCGTTTTCTGCAAGTTATCATTCAAGTTGATTTTAATACCTCAATAGTCACATTAGATTTCACGTGGTCCACTCTGGTTACTCGTAATCATGCAAAAGAGTAACGGCAAGCGAATACCAGGAAATCTGTTGACTGTCAGCTTGAACGTACAAACTTATCAGTGTACCGTTATTAGATTCCTCCCTTGGAAATATATTTCTTTGACTCCTACTTTGAAAGCTATAGCGAGGTAATGATAATGGTGCTAACTCTAAACCAACATGTTGATCATACATATAATTAATTTAATTGTATAATATAGCTTCTAAAGCAAATATATTGAATATAACATCAATATATACTTTGTATATCCTTTTAGTATTAAAAAATGTCAATCAATTACATTAAACTAAAATGATAGTTGTAGTAATCATGTGTGTATATCATTATATGACCATTTAAAGTTTCAAACTACCAATGGTGGTCTTGTTTAGCATTTTTAATTAGTCAAAATTAAGTGTCAATTCTTAGTTTTACCTTTGATGCGGTCCCATCACATTCTTATCCGGTTGTTGTTAAGAAGGTGATAATGATCTTTCTAAGTGATCCATCTTTTGAGTTTGATGTTGATTTCCTATGACTACTTATCGTCAAAAAGCGTTGTACACTTCATATATCATTATATTGCATAGATGTCACATAATATGACATGATGAACATTTATATTCCTTGTGTGGTAGCTTTCTAGTGACAAGAAACATTGCAGTTATAAATACTATGTACTCCTAGATGAAGCAATAAAGTGACAAAACATAATCGATCATACACATTTCGTGCTTTCTTATTGTTTTATCGTACGCAAATATGAATATGTGAATTATAAATGCATTATCCACATACAATTATTTTCCACAATTCTACATGTGAGATTGCGAAAATTTTCGAAATTGTGAAAGCTGGATTTACTTTTAATATTAATGAAAATGTTAATTCCCGTGTGGATCACATAAGGCACCTCGGAATAAAATTAGTAATTATTTTATGATAATTGGATAAATGACTTAAAAATGTAATAAAATATCAAATTTGTTTAAAAAATATCATTCAAGTTTTATAAGTTCAAAAAATATTATTTAATTGTTGTCTTTGTACATATTATACTATCAAAGTATACATTTTGTTCAAAAATGACTCAATCATTCAATGGTATTTTTTGAAACTTATAATGTGTATAAAGGCAATAGTTTGATGGTATTTTTTGAACAAAGTATGTACTTTGATAGTATAATATATATAAAAACAATAGTTCAATTTTATTTTTTGAACTTAGGAACTGGAATGATATATTTCAAATAAAATTGATATTTCATTATCTTTTTATGTCATTTTCCTATGGTTATTACAATCCATGATTGTCAAATCCAAAATACGTGTTTCTAAAGATATAAATTTATAACCACAGACTAGATTAGAACGTGCGAGGATCCATTAATGTCATTAATCCATATGTTATTTATTACCACGAATAATTCATATTAAAATTTTTTAATTAATGATGTTAAAAATTAGTGAATTATTTTATATGTTCTTAAGTGTGTGGAAGGGTTCAAATCTCAACATATACACTAATATTAGAATAGTTTGTATCACCAAATTTACTCATATGCTAACAGTAATTTGCATATTCGTCCTTATTTGGTAGTTATGTTTTTTAACCAAAAAAATGATACGTTGAAACTGTTTTTGTCTATAATAAACAGTAGCATATTACCAGTTTAAATAAGAACAACTCGCTCAATATTCGTTTACTATTTTCAGCCTTAAAACAAGACCGATTGACAAAAAAATAACGAAGACATAAAAGTTCAACATTAAAGTTTATTTAAGAACAAAAGAAATAATTTTTTTATCATTACGATTAAATTGAATAAGGCTATGAAAATGATTTTTGTTTACGAGTAATAAAATAATTCAGCCGGCCAATCAAAGTTGACAAGATCTAATAATACGTCATTTTGAATGACTAAACTAACAATTCCTTTAAAATACTAATTTAATTAGAAAATATTCTACGTCTTGTCCAATTAAAATAAACACAAAAAATGTCTTTTTCCCCGCTTTAAACCGCACATGCAATCAAAATAATAGCACGGTACAATTACAAACCGAGTAAGGTAAAAAATGACTTTTTGGTTTTTTACCATGACTAATTAAATTTATTTATCTATTTTATTTACTGAAGAAATGATAACTTCCACCATTTAATACAATGGTACTCTTTGATTAGACAACACCACATAAACAATGCACTTTAAAGAGAACTCTCGTGCTTCTCTAATTGGGAATAATGCAGTAAAACAGACGGGGCTCAACTTTTCAGTGTTTTTCACCTGAAAAATAATATAAAAAAATTACACATTAATAAATAAACAAGTACACGAAAACTTTAAAGCCACTGCCTATCTATTCTATCTACCCACCATGAGGAATTTCATCAATAATAATCTTTTCTTTTCATTGACTTTAAGCATTAAACAAACTACATGTTGATTATATTTATAGACCCTATAAATATATAACTCATTTTTAATTCATTATCTGAAATATGTTCCCAACTGTTATCGTACTTGATTCAGCCTTTCTTTAGTCTTGCTTGTATCATTATTGAACCAGAATTTATTTGATGCCAGAATCTCTCAAGATATGTAACAAGGGGTACCCCTACCCCTACCCCACCCCCACCACCATTAACCTAGTCCATGGACCCATAAAACAGCAAGGACCAGACCATACCCACCCCACCAAAGATAACCCTGAGGTCCACCAACCCCACCCTAACCCTAACCCCAACTCAACCAATGAACCATAACAAACCACCTCTACCCACCCACCATGTGCTTTAAACCTTCGACTATGCATTTTGATTTTTTATTTTTTTTTTCTATTATAATGATGTGTGTTTGAATAAAATGTTGTATACATAAGCTATGTTTCTTTTCTAGATTGAATAAATTGTTTAATTGAGAAGAAATGAGTATTTTAGTATTTTATCCGAACAAAAAAAAAATTCATCTGTGTTGACAAAGTTTGTTTGTCAATTTTAACGTGAAGGAAAGAAGAATAAGGGCGATCAGGTAAAGAGTTGGTGTCGTAATGCATTAAGTCAGGTTTTTTGACATAACGCATTAAATCGTTCTGTCCAGATTAAGTAAAATAGATATGTCATTTGTCTTCACAACACTTTGATTGCAACTCTGATGTTTTTGTGCTTCCTGAATGGTATTCGCAGTCCTTCCATTTGGGCCCCACGCTATGAGTTGGAAGGGCAAAGAAAATAAGTTGAGGAAGCACAGATAACATCAGGAAATAGAAAATAGTATAATTGGAACTACAATGGAAAAGATTTAATGAACGACATTTGAAATTAAGAAAGAAATAAATGAACCTAGTAATGTGACATCGGATTTATCAAATAATGCAATTGTTCTTTTACTTCATTGAAAAACAACCATTGTACTTTGTTAACTTTTGGTCAAAAAGAAAAGATATGCAAAATTCTGAAAGATTTTAACATTTTCACAAGTACAATGGTGAGATATTTCATCTTCTAGCTAGTAATATAACACGTTCAAAATGGCAGTCTAATCCTTCTTTTTTGGCAGTTGGCCCATGAAAATGATTACAGTGACATGGAGATAGGATTTTGGGCTATTGGTAAAAAAAACTCTATGTGATATGACATGTGTGTGTAAGAGTCAACCCACACAACACACTCACCTACACACATTGAGGAGGTTTTTTTAAGATCACCCTTTTGGAATATTTTGTAGTATCTGAAGGTACACTGAATAAAAAAATTTCAAGAAGACGTAGCATATAAAATTGATAATATTCTGAAGCAGTATTATAGTAACCTTTTTCTGGGTTAGAACCTAATTTTCAACTGAAAAAAACCGATTGTTGTTCGATGCTTGCTTTGTGATTCAATGCCTCGTATATTTCCCCACAAAAGAGCTCGTGAGGAACTTTGGAGTTTCATGTTCAATACTTGCTGAAATGCAGTTTGTTGTTTTTGAATTACGTTGGGATGTTGAATATTTGATTATGTTAACTTCGGGTCAAAATAGGATCCATACATAGCGGATTACAGAAACTGGTATGGCTACCGATAAAGGGTCTGCTCAATTGCTCGGCCAGTTGCCGGACATGGTATAATTTAAATTGCTTTCCGACAAGGATGTAGCATTAACCCCAGTGTCCCCATTCACAACAAGGACATAACCCTAATAAGCGACAACTAACTGAGATTGGATTTGCAATGATCAACAAGTGCTATAAGAAATCGACTAACTACCCACTAATAATTTTTACCAGGAAGACTTACTTGGTCGTCGCCGAGAATCTCGAGATCGTGAAGCTTTGATCGTCCACCGACGGGGAGAGGCGGTGAGGTGGAGCAAGCAGCGGTTTTGTGTATATACGGTCGGGTTTTATTTTTAAACTTTTTTTATATTTACGAAATACATTAAACAAAGTGTTTTTCTTTTTGTTAGAGCCCACAAAATATTTTCGAATTTCTTTAAAATATCTTTTTAAGGGCCTAAATTCGATTTTTTTGGGGTTTAGATGGTTCTTTTCGAGAAAATGATTACACTTTGCTTTGTCATTAATGAAAATGCCACGTAATTATCTAATCGTTAATGGAGATGACGCAATACATGATTGTTGGTGTGCACTTCCAAGGAATCTTTAGCATGTACCCTCTTGCCTACAATAATGATGTTCAAGTTCAACACAAGCTCGATAACATTGATTTTGCTAGAATGGACAAACATGAATGTTTTGCTTTCATCGAAAGATTTACAGAATAAAACGTGAGAAGTTCTACTACTGTCGACCTGAGTTGCGATTTCCTGAAAGGTTGAGGTTAATATCCAATGAGTTGCGATTTCGAAGCTCTAAATTATCACTGAACCCCATAACAAGCAAACAAGTGAAATCTAATGGAGTTTAGGATTCTAGATACTAAAAACATCACTAAAATCTATTAAGACATTCTAATTGAAACACAAATTCGGATTTGGCATTTCATCCAAACCCTAGATCGACACCTAGGTTAGAAATAAAATAATCATTCCCTTCTAAGCCTAGTGATGCGCTCATAGCTTCAATTCTTCAGTCTAACTCCAATCCACATCAATAGATATCCCATTTCTTCACAAAATTGCCATGTATCTCTTCTCTTTCTCTCTAGGATCGATTTCTTTCTGATTGGGGGAAAAACACTTATTTGTATCTAAGACTTTGATCATTAGTCAAAATGGTCCCTTATTGTATTCAATTTATATAACAAATGACACCATTTGACAAGTCTTCTAATTAAATTTCATACTTTTAACTTTTTTCCCACTTTGTAATCCTTCTAACAAGTAGGTCATTGACTAGTTCAAAGCTAGTTAAGACTAGTTTGGTCAATTTGACACTTTTTGTCCTTAACGCTGTGTTCTTAAGTTTTTTAACTAATGGAATGGAAGGGAAGAAAAAGGAAGGGAATAGAAGAGAAGTAATTGAAAGGGAAATATATTGAAATATTTGTGTTATTGAGTTAGAGGAGGAATGGAAGGGGGAAAATACATTTACGTAAACGGGGCTGCAAATTGATGAAAATATAATCTTCTTCACTTCCCCTCATAACCCGCCCAAAAGTGGACGGATGAAAATTCTGCCTCATTTTACCTCCCATTCCCTTCCATTCCATCTCTTTCATCTCTAAAAAAATCTCAAAAACACATTTCCCTTTTGATTGCATCTCTAATACTTCCATTCTAGCCATTAATTTAACTCAAGAAAACAGCGTAAATCTTATTTTCCCATTTAAACCAAAATAGACTTTTATTATTTGAATGTTCATTAGAATTATCATTTTATTTATTATTATAATAATTTATTTATTAATTTACTAATTAGTTAATTATTTAATAAAATATTATTTTAGCCCTAAAATAGGATATTATAGAAATTAGGGCATCCGATAATCTTCTTCCATGCTTTAGATCGGTCCGTAAAGTCCACATTTGAGCTCGATTTCTAGTCACGCTTTACAAACCAATCGTAGTCCATGAACTTGAGAATTAGAGCTTGTAGAAGATATTGCCATGGAAAGTAGGGGTTTTTCTTCAAATTGTACGTTCTAAAAAAACAAAACCTGTAAACCTTAAATTTTATTGTTAGGATACATTATGTGTCCTACATTAGCCCCAAATGATGTCACACAATTTAATTATTAGCCATGTCATCATAAAAAAAACCTGTAAAACCGGTAATATAAGATAACATTGGTTGCGATGGAAATTTATCTATTAATTAAAAACCGTAATTTTTGTCTCCTCATGTAACGTTTTTTTTTCCCTTGGTTTTTTTGTGTCACGCGGATAATAATATTTCTTCCTTTCCAGATCTCCCACCGCTTCATTCTCAAGCTCCCATTCCTCCACATTAACCCTCTCCAATCCCCTTCTCAAGCCTTCAGCTCCGACTCCGCCCGTCTTTCCGACCACCTATTCACCCGTTTTATTTAAAAATAGATGACTTTTCTAGAAAAAGGTACAAATGAGTTCTTCAAAGTTCAACCCAATAAAAGCCAAAAGACCCAGTTTCATTTCGTAGGCCCTTAATTTACCCCCAAAATGAATAGAAAACGTATACCAAGCGGCCCAATTTGACTTCAACAAGTCGGTTACTCATAGACGAGCCATGGTCAACACCCTTGCTAGTCAGACTTGGAGTCTCCATTTCACCCACAGAGCGTTGCCCCCATCGTTTTTCCGCATCAAGATCCCGATCTCTGCGCTCTGAATTCTGATTAGCTCTCCTGTTTTCAAATCTATTCCATCTTTCTCTCTCTCTCTCTCTCTCTCTCTCTAATCCAATTAAAAAAATGGAGTTCGAATCTAACAATATTGCTGAAGAAAACAACAACAATCACGGATGGCAGAAGGTTACATACGCTAAGAATAAGAGGAAGAACCAGCCTAAGCAACAAGCTCTCCCAAAGGCGCTTCCAAACGGATCTGTTGTCACCGGTAATGATAATGTGTTCACTGCTATTGAGAAGAAATCGGAGGAGCGCAGGAAGGTTATAGAAGCTCAGAGATTGGCAATTGATGATCCTGCTCCTGCGGTTAAATCGTCAAGGAAGAAGAACTACTCTGATTACGAGGATAGCGATGAAGAGGTTGTGGCCAATGGTGTGGCTGAAGATAATGCTGTTGAGAAGCAGAAGAAACCGAAGAAAATAAAGAAACCTAAGGTCACAATTGCGGAAGCAGCGGCGAAGATCGATGCCGACGACTTGGCTAGTTTTCTGTTGGAGGTGACGGTGAGTGAATTCTGTAGATGAATTTGACTATTTTCTACAATTCAATGTTTTGGTTGAGGTTTCTCTCGTTACCAGTTAAGATTAAATTGATTTGCATATTGGCTTCGATCGTTATAAAATTTATTTGATTTTCAGTTGTAATTTGGAAACTAATCTGAATAACCTGTATGTTTATGTTTATAGACTTCATTCGAAGCACAACAAGATATACAGTTGATGAGGTTTGCAGACTATTTTGGACGTGCATTTTCTAGCGTGACTGCTTCACAATTTCCCTGGGTGAAGTTATTGAGAGAATCTCCTGTTGCAAAGGTCGCAGATGTAAGTTCTCTTCTTAAAACTGTTCATATAATATAATTCAAAAGGATTTGAACTTATACTGCCAAATCATAGTCCATGTGAGTGTTTTGTCTACTAATTTACACAATATCATGGTATAAAGACTTCAAAATCTGAATAATTCAAACTGCTTGTTTATAATTCAGACTCCTGTGTCACATATTCCTGAAGCTGTTTACAAAACCTCTGTTGATTGGATTAACAAACTATCCATGGAAGCCCTTGGTTCTTTTCTCCTTTGGTCCTTAGACAGCATTCTTGCTGACTTTGCAAGTCAACAAAGTGGCACAAAGGGATCCAAGAAAGTTGCCCAAAAAACACCCTCAAAATCTCAAGTGGGCCTGTTTGTAGTATTAGCAATGGTGTTACGAAGGAAACCCGATGCGCTAATTACCATTTTACCCACTCTAAATGAAACGCCAAAGTATCATGGACAAGACAAGCTTCCACTTATCGTCTGGATGGTAGCACAAGTAAGTGAATAACTCCATATCTATTTCTTGCTCCATAAAAATTACCATGTTCTAATAATATAATTGTTTAAAATTTCAGGCATCACAAGGGGATTTAGCTGTTGGGTTATACTTATGGTCACATTTAATATTACCTATCATTGGGACCAAATCAGGGTCCAATCCACAAACCAGGGATCTAGTTTTGCAGTTGGTTGAAAGGTCTTAATTCAGATTTGATTATCTTCACTATTTTGTTCTCGAGTCAATTACATTTTTGGTTCTTGAGTATAAATAAGTTTTGGTCCCAAAAAGTTTTCTCTTGCAATTTTGGTACTTATTTGAAGTTCTTGTAACATTTTTGGTCCCTGAGGATAGCTGATTTTTGCAATATGGGTCCCAAATATGGTCATTTTACTTGGAACAGGGACCAAAAATGTTACAAAAACCTCAAGTAAGGACCAAATTGCAAAAAAACTTTTTGAGGCCAAAGTTGACAAAACCAGCTATATTCCTAGACCAAAAATATAATGTACTCGTTGTTTAAACTTTCAAACTTGTGACATTATTTTTGACTTTATGTTGTTAGGATTCTGTCTGCCCCAAAGGCTAGGGTTATTTTAGTAAATGGTGCAGTGAGGAAAGGGGAGCGTTTAATGCCACCATCAGCACTTGACCTTCTTTTGAGGGTCACCTTTCCTTCTTCTTCAGCTCGTGTCAAGGTGACATCATTGGACTTGTGTGGTGACATCATCATTATATGAATATTTTTTTAGGTTTTGATTGATGGTTTTATCGTACAGGCAACTGAAAGATTTGAAGCTGTGTATCCTACACTGAAGAGTGTGGCTCTTGCTGGTTCCTCTGGAAGCAAAGCCATGAAACAAGTTTCTCAACAGATTTTGACTCTTTCTTTCAAAGCTTCTGGAGAAGGTAAAGTACTGTTTGGTATGCTGTAATCAAAGTTGGAATGGAATGGAGCATTACCATGTATTTGTCACATAGGAATGGAATGGATCATTCCTCATGGAATGTGATTAGGGTGTTCCTTTTCCATTCCATATATCATAGTGATAAATTACTTTTATTTATATAATCTTCAATAACAATAATATATAAAATAAAGGGCGGATGGAAAGAAATAGCAATGAACATTACTCTTTATACCCATAGTAGCACTGTACTTAAGTATCCTTACCGGTAATAACAACGTACTTACATTTTCTTTATAATAATAGCAACATACTTACAGTCCCTTACTCATAACGCAGCGTATTTACATCTTTTTACCAATAACAATATTAAACAAATAAAGTAGAATGCCCATGTAGGTATCGAAATATAAATACATTGTTGTTTTGACTTTTGAGTAAACAATAAAGTACAGTGCTATTATTGGTAAAGAAATGTAAGTACGTTGCTATTATGGGTAATAAATGAAGTACATCGCCGATATTGGTAGAGAGAGTAAAGTACGTTGCTATTTCCCGCAATTCACCCTTTAAAGATTTCCAGAACTTCAAATAACTTATCT
Organism: Cichorium intybus; assembly: GCA_023525715.1. NCBI lineage: Eukaryota > Viridiplantae > Streptophyta > Magnoliopsida > Asterales > Asteraceae > Cichorium > Cichorium intybus. Next base: position 7,778,680 of record CM042011.1, on the reverse strand, counting down.
TTTTGTTATTTTCCAAAAATTACTACCAAATATTTTTTGATTGTAAATTTATTTTTAGATTTCAAGGTATCTGATTTTTTTATTTTTGTAAACAACTTTCTCAAAGTGATTTTACTTGACCATTTGAAATAACATATAGTATAAATATAAATCTCAAAAACGACATAAAATTCATTTACATGTAATTTATTTAGCAATCTATCTTTATTCGATTAAAATTTTCTTTCTATAAAATAACATTTTTTTGTTTCTCTATTTATCAATCTAATTTTATTTAGTTTTCTAATCATAAATAACATAGAATATGTTTAAACAACTCATCCCATTCCTTGATTTCCTTCAAGCCAACCAAACATGATAACGGAATGTAATGATCCATTCCCTTTACCTTGCTCATTCCATTCTTGTGTGATTCCATTCCATTAAATTTCCATGATACTCCAAAAGTTTAATTTGTTGATATTGTTCTTTGGTAGGCATCCCTGAACTTTCCCGTGAAGCATCTAGTATTTTTATCTGGTGTTTAACTGAAAATCCCGATTGTTGCAAGCAATGGGTGAGTTCCATTTTTTCATTTTTCCCAACACTTGAGTAAATACATTTTATGTGGAATTATATAATAATTCAAAATCAATAATATTTTCAGGAAAAGGTCTATTCAGATAATCTAGAAGCAAGTATTGTTGTTTTAAGAAGGCTCATTGAGCAGTGGAAACAGCTCTCTCTAAAAGAGCCTTCTCTCGAGTCCCTCACTCAAACTCTTAGGACTTTTAAAACCAAGGTATCATAAATTTGTTTTATAATTTTTAGTTTCTGTTATTAAAATATAAACACACAAACTTATTTACTTTTTTTATATTTATCTCTAGAACGAAAAAGCAATGACAAAGGAAGAGAAATCTGGTGATCAAGCATTATACAAGGAAGCAGACAAGTACTGTAAGGTGTTATTGGGGAGGTTATCACGCGGGTGGGGGTGCATGAAAGCTACGGTGTTCCTCGCTGTTGTGATTGGGGTGGGGGCCGTGGTCCTGTCTCCAAACACATTGGAGTCGTTGGATTGGAACAAGTTATCTGAAATGTTAAACATCCAGCAATTCGTGTAAGATGACTGACAATGACATACAAAGTACCGGATTAAGCAGGAAAGGTCAAAAATGCCCTTAATAAAAGAGAGAATGAGGTACCTTTTTATTTATCCTTTTCTTCCTATAGAATCGAATTTTAAACGTCTGTTTGGACTTTGGAGTACTAAACGTAGATGTAGCTTAAACTAATCACAAAGTTATATTTTCCGGTTCTTTATTCACCTTTTATTACTTGGTCAAAAGTTTAGATAATTATTTGATTTTTCATGGATCGTTGTTGTTATGTACCATGCGGCTTGCTTACTGTTTGGAGTACTATGTCTAATTTGATTTCCCATTGAAAAACATGTTTAACTTCATTAAATGAATCGGGTGTTGGAACATATTAATTATTTATTTAACAATTAACTTTGAGATAAATTACTAAATCCAGTTAATATTTTTCAACGTTGGTTCAAAGAATTTCGATGATTTCTAAAAATATCATTGATTTTGGAGAAGTTAAAGATGTGGAGAGGAACAATGAATCATTGTTGTATCAAATCACAACAATCTTACCCATATTCGATAGTAAAGATCTAATACTTGAAAAGACCACTTGATCTTTTTTGAGGATCGTATACTCGTACAAGTACAACTGTCTTTGTGATTTGTGAACTTGCTACACATACACATCATCATATGGGTGTTTAAATTTGATTAATAAACCAACCAACTTTTAGATACGTCTATAAGTTTTAATGTGAAAGTTCAACTACTTTACTTTTTCAGTTTCGTTTTTATTATATTCACAACATGAAATGATGGATGTTGATTTGTCAAAATATTTTGGTTGACATGGATGCCATATGAACATTTTCCTCGATATGTATGTGGATTGTCGCATGATTTTTTTTTTTTTTTTTTAACTTCAAATTTTATTTCGATTGTAATTAATTCAGCTCATGGGCAAATTTAACTGTAGTCTGGGTGCCACATGAAAACAAGATTAACCCCGTGATAATTTGCTTTTGTCTTTTTCAAATATGACACAGGAATTATAGATTCACATCGAAAAATGATATCACCTTAATAAATGTATACAAACTAGGGATTGCACCTCGCGCATTGCAACGGAGACCCTGTATTCGTTTGATAAATACAATCTACCAAATACATAAGAAAGTTTGAAAAAAAAAATATTTCAATTTGTAAAAAGTAAAACTCTTCAAAAACATATATGCATACAAATATGTAAAATAAATAATTTTGTAGAAGTTGATTCTTAAAAAACTAAGTTATAAAATAAGATGTAAAATGATGAAATTAAAATTTGTAAAAAGTAAAATTCTTCAAAATAAGTAATTTTATGGAAATTTTGATTCTTAGAAAACTAAGTTACAAAATAAGATGTAAAAATGATGAAAATAACACAATACTGAAAAAAAAAAATCTCTTAATACCACATGAGAAAAAAGATCAAAATTTTGGCAAAATTGTAAGAAAAACAATTAGGTTTGTAAAAAATAAAATTTCGGTTAGATTCGTAAAAGAGAAAGGTTACAGGATGAATAAATGAGATATTACTAAAGTTGGGGAGGTAATATGAAAATTTCAATTTGTAAAATGGTAAAATTGTAAAAAGAAAAAGTTACGGGATGAACGAATGAGATATTACTAAAGTTGGAGAGGTAATGCGAAAATTTCAATTGGTAAAATTATATGAAAAAATTAAATTTGTAAAAGAAATTAAATTTAGGCAAAAATTGAAAAAGTAAATTTATAAGATGAATTTATGATATATATATGTAAACTTGAGGGGCTAAAAAGAAAAAATCTAAGTTTTTGACCAATCAAATACATACTTTGGTAAATGTATGCTTTATATAATATGAGGATAGAGCTTCATAAAAATGAAATATAAGTTTTAGTTGTTAATAGAATGTTTTAAAAGATAAGATAAAATAGTTTTCAAAATGAAAGTTTTTTTTTTTTTTTTTTTTTTTGAAAAAGCAGGCAAATTTCATTTCACTGACCAAAAATCCACAGACTACATTAGACAAACTAAACACGAACTGACTAACCACGGAAGCAGGCTTGCGAGATACAAGCAAAAGAATGGGTAAAAATGATTAAGGCTGTGTTTGATAGCCTCTTAATCTGAATGATTAAGAGGCTCTTAATGAATAAGAGCGTTTGATTCGTAAATTTATCACATCTGAATGAGTAAGAGCCTCTTAATGGCCTCTGAACCATTAAAGGTTAGGGACAAGTCTGAATGAGTAAGAGCCTCTGAATGGGTTCAGACCTCTGAATGGTTCAGATCTGAATGGTTCAGATGCTACCAAACACAGCCTAAATGACTAAAGTAACAATAGCCAATATAACTAAGGCCCTGTTTGGCAAGAACTTAACTTTTAAGATCTGAATGTTTAAGAGGTCTGGACTTTTAAGAGGGTCTGAATTTTTAAAATCTGAATTTATAAGATGTGTTTGGTTGGAACCTCTTAATTATTGTGCTCAATGATAAATATGACCATTTTACCCCTGTAAACTATTTTTCTTCAATAACATCAAAATTCATCACAGCAGTACGAACAATCATAAAATTCTAGGAAAGAATCAATTTACAATTGAAAAAGTATATTACAAATTTTTTGAACATTGCTTGAGTAATCCAGGTCACCGATCAAGTTCAGAAACCAAAAGGCAGCAATCAATTAACCACCGTAAACATTTACAGATGGAAATGAATACCTGGATTAGTTCCATAAGAAAGTGAACTTCCTTCACCCCTTTCACTCGTTTTGCCTCTTCACCTTTCTAATCGGAATCAGTAGCCGGAATTAGCAATCGAAGGTGTGTGCGTGTTTCTTTCCCAGATCGCCAAAAACAATCTCTCACACACACAATCGAAGGTGTGTGCGTGTTTCTCCAGAATTTAGGGCATCGGCAGAAGGGGAACCGGCGGCAGAGGAGAACCGGCGGCAGAAGAGGAACGATGGAGGAAGGCCATCGGCCGAAGAGGAACGGTGGAGGTGGCTTTTTCCCGTTGCTGTGCAGAGAGGGGGAGATGATTTCCGATCTGTTGATTTCCGATCGTGAGAAAGAAAGGGAAAGGGGAAGGGGAAGGGAGGCGGGATAGATGTTAGGGCAAAAAGGGAATACGTGAACTCTTATTTTTGTTCAGACTTGACTTCATATCTGATTCAACAAGGGCCTCTTTTCTAATTAAGAGGCAACATTTAAGATGTAAACAAACGAGCTTAAACTTTTTGATTCAGAGATGCCTCTTAATAACTTAATTAAGTGGTAAACAAACAGACCCTAAAGAAGGCATGAGGATCAACACGCCAAAGCAACCAATTCCATCTGACCTTTTTATATCTCGCTTTTAACCAAAGGAAGGATCTCTATTGAAATTCGCTAAACATAACCTCCACAAATGTAACACCCGGCTTTTAAAACAAAACACCCCTGAAAATTTTTTCATTTAAAAAATAGGTTTCAGTACTGAAACCATAAACAAAGGGGTATATTTTAATAAAAACGGGTACAAGCGTATCAAGGAGTATACAAATATAATAACCTCCTTATAAGCCGGGCTGCTACTGACAGCATCTACAAGTCCACTTCTTGAGTCACGGACTTTATCCTTACCCTCATCAGGGTTATGTTAACCTGCAAGGACATTTAACAAACGGTATGAGCTACAAAGCTCAGTGAGTAATCGTATCTGCAAATAACATGTATAAAAATACAATCATATATCTGTCTGGATATCGAATCCAAACTCCTAGCCTTACTGGCTGACCAGATATCTCCTAGGATTTCATGTAAGAACCCATGAAAATGTGTAGTAAAATGCAAAATAATCGGGTGAAAAGGACGAAAAGTTGTAAAAAGGGTAAAACGGTCTTTCGACACGTTGTGAGATTTTTATGTGTAATAATATGTATTTGTGTAATAATAATACAAGAAATAATAAGTTATGTGAAATTTGGAGTTTTACCTCGTGAATAGTGAAAATTGACCAAAAAGGGCAAAATGGTCATTTGACATGGAAATGACCAAAATGTCAAGAAAATGTCAAGTTAGTAGTTATTAGAACATTCCTTGCGAGATTTATGGTTTTAAGACCATTTTTGGAAAGAAATAAGAAAATTAGGGACCAAAATGTAATTATTTTTATAAATATTAAATATAACCTAAGAGAGTTATTACTCTCATAATTCAGAAGTTTTCTCCAGAGAATTCTAGAGAGCACGAGAGAGAGCTAGAGAGAAGAAGAAGTTCTTGAAGGTTGCTAAGAAATCAAAGGAATCAAAGGTTGGAATTAGTGATTCCAAGGTAAGAATTCATCCTCTTTAACCTAGTTTTTGGGTATGTGGTTGAATTTGGTCTCGGAAAGAAATTGAAACTGAAATTGCAGCTGAAATTCATGTGGGTTAAGTAGCTAATGCTTCCAATAAGCCATTAGTTAAGAACTTAACCCATAAACATGAAAGTAGGATGCTATAATTGAGAATTTCCAAGTTTGGCCAAGAACGTTAATTTCTGTAATTGAGTTATTGAAGTGTTTTTAATAGCTTAAAACATGTAATTAGTCAAGGGTTTTGGTCCTAGAACAAACCCCATACGATTAAGCACTGAAATAAGTGCTTAATGGGTGAAAACTGCGTGCTACAGTGCACAAATCGCGACTAAACAGGCTACTGCCCAGGCGCCAGGCGCGGTGCGCCCAGACTCTAGGCGAGGCGCGCCCAGGCGTGGTGCGCCCTGATACTGGCGTGGTGCGCCTTCAGTCAGGGGCTGGGCAGGGACCAAAAATGTTAAAATTTTCAAATAACTCAAACGTTAGAAACCATAGCTAGACATGTCCGATTGACCTGAAATTTCAGACATAACCTTAACATGGTATAAGAATATGTCGGGAATGGTCAAATCCGTAATCCGACCTTGCGGAAAAGTTACTGTAGCGGCAGAGGCTAAAAACACTATTCATGCTCATGATTTTTAAAATTTGAGTTAGGCTTGTCCAATGAACTCCAAATTTGAAACACAAGTCTAATATAGTCAAAGATTTCATGGAAAAGAGTCGGAACTGAAATACGACCCCTCGGGGGTACTGTAGCAGAATACGCGTATTTCGGAAGAAAACCGTTAAACGAATTTATTAATAGTTATACATTTATTATAACCCGTAATAGCATCGTATGACACTATTGTGCTGTAAGTTAGTTGTTATATATATGAATTGAATATAAACGTATATCTTGTAAAAATAGGTGGTGGTTCAAATACGGTGAACCGAGCGAAGGAAAAAGAGGTGCAAACGATTAACTGAACCGAGGTGAGTGTTATGTGGATTTTCGAGTACATAGCTAAATAAATTTTATTTAAAGTATTTTGGAGTCAAATTGGTTTATGACTTTAAGGGTATATTATGGGAAGTATAATTATAATGTGAAAGAAATGGAACCGAAAATACAGTGGCTAACAATGTAATTGGCTCATGATGATAAGTTGCTTTAGTATCCGGATAAAGACCACGGCCTGCTGCGGTAGGGGTGGCAATAAGACACTACTGGGATGGTACCTCCCGTCGCGAAGTAGTTGTCTTACCTTGATAGATGAATCCGTTTCATACTATTGGGGAAGTAGTTATACGGGTGCGTCTCGTATAAAACCTACGGGTGCGCTCGTAGGAATGTACCATTGATAAGAAATAAGGAATACCTGTGGGTGCGCTCACAGGAAAAGAATATTGAACATTTAATAAATAATGAAATTATTGGCAAAGATATTTTGAGTCTAAATCCATATCGCTCACGAGACGTTATGTCTCACGTATTTTCTTTTAAAATGCTATGTACTCAGGTAACAGGAAGGGCGTTGAAAGAGTCGGGTGGGACCGTAGCTTCTGATGTATAATAATGTATAATAAACAGGTTTGAACCGTGGTTGTGAAACAAATTCGTGATACCCCGTTTGTAATGTAAATACATGGTTTGTTTTCAAACGTTACAATAAAGTTTGTAAAAAAAAAAAAAAATTGTGTGAAAAATTGGGGTGTTACAATTTGGTATCAGAGCCATGGTTTAAGCGAATTAGGTTGGGTAACCATCCTAGGCTTAAACTAGTGGATTAATAGTAATTAAAGTAGTAGTACTAGGTACTAACTAACGGGGTAGAGTCGGAAAAATATAGTATTGTAATCCACAGAAACCGATGAATTAGGGGATCTTGTGATAACATCAGAGCCAAAGTATATAGGTGGTTAAAGTAATATTGGGCCCGTATTATTGTAACCACAGGATATGCTTTGGAAATGGTGAAGTCACTAGGGAACCTGAAGAATTTGGTTGTGGAAATTAGTATAGAGAAACTTGGGAACACGAGTCCCATAGGAAGATCACATGGTATCGCTTTCGAGTATATTGATAAATATATATATATATATATATATATATATATATATATATATATATATATATATATATATATATATATATATATATATTTATGTGGAATAATAAATGCAAAGCTATTTCATTTATATAGTAAATGGAGGGCGGTGATCAGAATCTTTTAATTGAAGGACAGGCAGCAAGTCATACTCCATCTCGTGGGAGTAATCCCGTCAATGATGCGGATAACATGGGTGATATGCCAAACCCAATACCGTAACCTCCACCCGTGACTTTGGAGGCTATTCAAAATCTTATTAGCAATCTAAAGACAGAGATGAGGGAGGATATGCGACAAATGTTGAATACACGGCTGGGGGACCCACAACCTAATCCTTCAGCAGATGATGCTTCTTGGAGACCCACTAATGGAGATTCGGTTACGGATGAGGATAGTGTGGGGACAGAAGATAAGAAGAGATGTTCTTTCAAGACTTTTCTGACATGTAAGCCAACGGAATACTATGGTATTTACGAGCCTAAGGTTACGATGCGGTGGATACGGGAGACAGAGCAAGTACTGGAGGTCAGCAAGTGTCATGAGAAGGATAAAGTTTACTATGCCTCACGATTGTTGAAAGACGATGCGTTGGTCTGGTGGAACACTTTATACGAATTGGTTGGAAAGGATGTAATTTACAAGTGGTCGTGGACCGAATTCACCACCCGCCTGAAGAATAAATATTGTCCCCTTCGGGACATAGAAAAACTTGAAGATGAGTTCCTTACATTAAAGAAGGGTAATTTGACCGTGGCCGAGTATACTAAAAAGTTCAGTGATATGCTACCGTTTGTGGGAAACATTTACACTACGGAGCGGGCACGAATCAACCGTTATGTGAAAGGCCTACCTTGGGAGTACGAACTGGAAGTAAAACGGGCGGTAACCATGGATGCAGCGTTTGAGGCAGCAAGAAATGTCGAAGATGTGTGGAAACGAAGAACAGTGGAAAGGCAAATTTCTGGGGATAAACGTAAGTTCAGTGGCGGGAGTAGTAGCTGGAATAAAAAGGGAAAATCGGTAGTGATGTCAACCAAACAGGGCAGCCGGAAGACATGTGAGAAATGTGGAAAAGAACATACGGGCGAATGTAAGATGGGAAGTGCAGCTTGTTTTAACTGCGGTCGAACGGGTCACAAGGCTAGGGAGTGTACCTATCCGAAGCTCAGCGAAGTCGAATGTTTTTCATGTCACGAAAAGGGGCACTATAGCTTTAATTGTCCGAAGAAGGGTAGCGAGACGATGATATCAACTGCGCAGAAAAAGACGGAGTCCCAAAAGGTGAAGACCCGCGCTTTCCAACTCACCCGAGAAGAAGCAAAGGAGACACAAGACGTGGTCTCAGGTACCCTACTAATTAACCAGATGCCTGCCTACGTATTATTTGATTCTGGTGCTACGTGTTCGTTTGTGTCCCATGAGTTTGGCCTAAAATTCAATATACCGTTAGAACCATTAGACCGTGTATGCGAGGTAGAATTGGCAAGTGGAAAGAAGGTGGAAATAAAACATGTGTACCGTGACTGCGAACTCAGCATAGATGATCAGAAATTTTCGTTGAACCTTCTTCCGATTGGAGTGAAGACTTTTGATGTTGTCATTGGTATGGATTGGCTTGGAACCAATGATGCAAAAATCGCATGTGGGAAAAAGATAGTGTCGGTAAAAATTCCAGGTGGCAGCAAAGTGTACGTTTACGGTGAAAAACCCAAGAGGATGTCTAATTTGATCAGCGCAGCGAAAGTCAGGAGATGTTTGGTGAAGGGATGCTTATCCTATGTGGCGTATGTAATGGTGGAAGATAAAGTGAAGAAAACAGTACATGACATTGATGTGGTGAAAGAATACCCTGAGGTGTTTCCAGATGACTTACCCGGGTTACCACCAGAGAGACAAGTTGAATTTCGGATTGATCTTATACCCGGAGCTTCTCCTATCGCCCGTGCTCCATATCGCTTAGCCCCGACCGAAATGCGGGAGTTGATGTCCCAATTACAGGAATTGCTTGATAAAGGCTTCATACGCCCCAGTGTGTCGCCTTGGGGTGCACCAGTGCTGTTTGTCAAAAAGAAGGATGGTACGATGCGAATGTGCATTGACTATCGCGAGCTCAATAAAATTACCATTAAGAATCGTTACCCGCTACCACGGATAGACGATCTGTTTGATCAGTTGCAAGGCGCTGACTATTTCTCGAAGATTGATCTCCGGTCGGGTTATCACCAGGTGCGGGTAAGAGATGAAGATATTGAGAAGACTGCTTTTCGCACTCGTTACGGGCACTACGAATTTTTGGTCATGCCTTTTGGTCTGACGAATGCCCCAGCAATCTTCATGGATTTGATGAATAGGGTGTGCAAGCCGTTCCTTGATAAGTTTGTGATTGTCTTTATTGATGACATTCTTATCTATTCGAAGAATGCAGAAGACCACAAGAATCATCTGAGAACGGTGTTGGAAGTTCTAAAGAAAGAGAAGCTATATGCAAAATTTTCGAAGTGCGAATTCTGGCTGAGGGAGGTGCAATTCCTTGGACACGTTGTCTCCATCCAAGGCATTAAAGTAGATCCAGCAAAAGTGGAGGCAGTGATGAAATGGGAAATTCCCAAGACTCCGACGGAAGTGAGAAGTTTTCTTGGACTCGCCGGGTACTACCGACGGTTCATCCAAGATTTTTCACGGATTGCGGTACCTCTTACAAAGCTAACAAGGAAAGGGGTAAAATTTGAATGGGGGGCGGAACAAGAGAAGGCCTTTCAGACACTAAAAGAGAAGTTATGCAATACGCCGGTTCTTACCCTACCAGAGGGAACAGAAGATTTCGTGGTGTATAGTGATGCCTCTAATAAAGGATTGGGTTGTGTACTAATGCAGCGGGGAAAGGTGATAGCGTACGCTTCTCGACAACTAAAAGAACCCGAAACTCGGTATGCCACGCACGATTTGGAATTGGCAGCAATTGTGTTTGCATTAAAAATCTGGAGGCATTACTTGTACGGAACAAAGTGCACCTTGTATACGGATCATAAAAGCTTGCAGTACGTATTTTCTCAGAAAGATCTTAATATGAGGCAAAGTAGGTGGCTAGAGTTAATAAATGATTATGACTGTGAAATCGCTTACCACCCTGGGAAAGCGAATGTGGTAGCAGATGCCTTAAGCAGGAAGTTTCATGAAAAGAAAAGTCAAGAGAAGTTGATGAAGATCGAATTGAAATCAAGCCTAATAGAAAGCATCAAAGACGCCCAAAAGCAAGTATTGGAAAGAGGTGACTTAAAGAATGAAAAGCTAGGAAAAGATGTGGTGTTTGGAGAAAATACCCAGGGACTGAAGACAGTCAAAAATCGCATATGGGTACCAAAAGCAGGTGGAATCCGAAAGTTGATACTAGAAGAATCCCATAAGTCAAAGTATTCCATTCATCCTGGAAGTACGAAAACTTATCGGGATCTCAAAGAACAGTATTGGTGGCCGGGAATGAAGAAAAGAATTGTCAAATATATTTCTAAATGTGCAACCTGTGCACAAGTGAAAGCGGAACACCAAGCCCCATATGGAAATACTCAACCATTGCAAATTCCAGCGGGGAAATGGGAAGACATAACCATGGATTTCATATTTGGATTGCCAAGAACCAGAAGAGGTCATAATGGTATTTGGGTCATTGTTGATCGCTTGACCAAAAGTGCTATGTTTTTGGCGATTAATGAAAATACACAATTGGAAACGTTGGCGCAGATATACAAGGATGAAGTTATACGACTTCATGGAGCTCCCTTGTCAATTGTGTCTGACAGAGACCCACGGTTTACCTCAAAATTGTGGGAGGCACTACAAGAACGTATGGGGACAAAAATTAAAATGAGTACAGCTTATCATCCCCAGACTGACGGGCAAAGTGAACGAACTATTCAGACCGTAGAAGATATGCTACGATCCTGTGCTTTGGATTTTGGTGGAAATTGGGACGAGCACTTGCCGTTGGTGGAATTTTCTTATAACAATAGTTATCATTCCAGTATTGGAATGCCACCATTCGAAGCTTTATATGGCAGAAAGTGTAGAACCCCTTTATGTTGGTTGGAAGCGGGGGAGACCAAAATGACTGGGCCAGAAATTGTGAGAGTAACAAACGAAAAGATTAAAGTAATTCAAGCTAATATGAAAGCCGCTCAAGATAGACAGAAGAGCTATGCAGACTTGAAGAAGAGACCCTACGATTTAAAGGTAGGTGATCTTGTAATGCTCAAAGTGTCACCGTGGAAAGGCGTGGTAAGATTTGGAAAGAAGGGTAAACTGAGTCCAAGATACATCGGACCATTCAAGATCTTGAAAAGAATTGGTGAACAAGCTTTTAAACTAGAATTACCACGTGAACTGAGTGGTATTCACGATACATTCCATGTGTGTTATTTGAAAAAGTATTTTGGGAAAAATGAACTTGTTATCCCGTTGAAAGACCTAACAGTGGAAGCACCGAATAAGCTAATAGAAAAACCAGAAGCAATGTTGGAAATAAAAACTAAGAAGTTGAGAAACAGGGAAATTGACTTGGTTTTAGTCAAATGGAAGCACGCGTTGGACTCAGATTTAACATGGGAGACACTAGAAGAAATGAAGAAAAGATACCCGAATTTCACGAATTATGAGAAGATTCCGAGGACGGAATCCTCTTAAGGGGGAGAGGTTGTAAGAACCCATGAAAATGTGTAGTAAAATGCAAAATAATCGGGTGAAAAGGACGAAAAGTTGTAAAAAGGGTAAAACGGTCTTTCGACACGTTGTGAGATTTTTATGTGTAATAATATGTATTTGTGTAATAATAATACAAGAAATAAGAAGTTATGTGAAATTTGGAGTTTTACCTCGTGAATAGTGAAAATTGACCAAAAAGGGCAAAATGGTCATTTGACATGGAAATGACCAAAATGTCAAGAAAATGTCAAGTTAGTAGTTATTAGAACATTCCTTGCGAGATTTATGGTTTTAAGACCATTTTTGGAAAGAAATAAGAAAATTAGGGACCAAAATGTAATTATTTTTATAAATATTAAATATAACCTAAGAGAGTTATTACTCTCATAATTCAGAAGTTTTCTCCAGAGAATTCTAGAGAGCACGAGAGAGAGCTAGAGAGAAGAAGAAGTTCTTGAAGGTTGCTAAGAAATCAAAGGAATCAAAGGTTGGAATTAGTGATTCCAAGGTAAGAATTCATCCTCTTTAACCTAGTTTTTGGGTATGTGGTTGAATTTGGTCTCGGGAAGAAATTGAAACTGAAATTGCAGCTGAAATTCATGTGGGTTAAGTAGCTAATGCTTCCAATAAGCCATTAGTTAAGAACTTAACCCATAAACATGAAAGTAGGATGCTATAATTGAGAATTTCCAAGTTTGGCCAAGAACGTTAATTTCTGTAATTGAGTTATTGAAGTGTTTTTAATAGCTTAAAACATGTAATTAGTCAAGGGTTTTGGTCCTAGAACAAACCCCATACGATTAAGCACTGAAATAAGTGCTTAATGGGTGAAAACTGCGTGCTACAGTGCACAAATCGCGACTAAACAGGCTACTGCCCAGGCGCCAGGCGCGGTGCGCCCAGACTCTAGGCGAGGCGCGCCCAGGCGTGGTGCGCCCTGATACTGGCGTGGTGCGCCTTCAGTCAGGGGCTGGGCAGGGACCAAAAATGTTAAAATTTTCAAATAACTCAAACGTTAGAAACCATAGCTAGACATGTCCGATTGACCTGAAATTTCAGACATAACCTTAACATGGTATAAGAATATGTCGGGAATGGTCAAATCCGTAATCCGACCTTGCGGAAAAGTTACTGTAGCGGCAGAGGCTAAAAACACTATTCATGCTCATGATTTTTAAAATTTGAGTTAGGCTTGTCCAATGAACTCCAAATTTGAAACACAAGTCTAATATAGTCAAAGATTTCATGGAAAAGAGTCGGAACTGAAATACGACCCCTCGGGGGTACTGTAGCAGAATACGCGTATTTCGGAAGAAAACCGTTAAACGAATTTATTAATAGTTATACATTTATTATAACCCGTAATAGCATCGTATGACACTCTTGTGCTGTAAGTTAGTTGTTATATATATGAATTGAATATAAACGTATATCTTGTAAAAATAGGTGGTGGTTCAAATACGGTGAACCGAGCGAAGGAAAAAGAGGTGCAAACGATTAACTGAACCGAGGTGAGTGTTATGTGGATTTTCGAGTACATAGCTAAATAAATTTTATTTAAAGTATTTTGGAGTCAAATTGGTTTATGACTTTAAGGGTATATTATGGGAAGTATAATTATAATGTGAAAGAAATGGAACCGGAAATACAGTGGCTAACAATGTAATTGGCTCATGATGATAAGTTGCTTTAGTATCCGGATAAAGACCACGGCCTGCTGCGGTAGGGGTGGCAATAAGACACTACTGGGATGGTACCTCCCGTCGCGAAGTAGTTGTCTTACCTTGATAGATGAATCCGTTTCATACTATTGGGGAAGTAGTTATACGGGTGCGTCTCGTATAAAACCTACGGGTGCGCTCGTAGGAATGTACCATTGATAAGAAATAAGGAATACCTGTGGGTGCGCTCACAGGAAAAGAATATTGAACATTTAATAAATAATGAAATTATTGGCAAAGATATTTTGAGTCTAAATCCATATCGCTCACGAGACGTTATGTCTCACGTATTTTCTTTTAAAATGCTATGTACTCAGGTAACAGGAAGGACGTTGAAAGAGTCGGGTGGGACCGTAGCTTCTGATGTATAATAATGTATAATAAACAGGTTTGAACCGTGGTTGTGAAACAAATTCGTGATACCCCGTTTGTAATGTAAATACATGGTTTGTTTTCAAACGTTGCAATAAAGTTTGTAAAAAAAAAAAAAAAAATTGTGTGAAAATTTGGGGTGTTACATTTCACATCCTAATCTGTAGCCTTACAGGCTGAATCACAATCACCTGTAATTATCAAGCCACATCAGTTATTTGCATATATAATCTTGTCTAACCATTTCTGTCCCATGTTTCTTAGTCACAATGGACTGCATCATATGTCATGGCTATATAAGCCGCACCATGTCATTTTCAATATACAAGTCATAGCCCAAAGGCTGCACCAGCTGGGCTCAATAACCCGGTATCATAGTCAAAGGACTGCCCCATTTGGACTTAAAGTCAAATATCCAAAATCAATTATGGCTCACGAGTTTGTCCCGTTTTTGCCTAGACTCACGGCTCCGTTCTTGTCATTTCAATGACTCACGGCTTATCCGGTATTGCCTTTTTAAAGGTTTGACTCACAGCTCCATTCTTGTCATTTCAATGACTCACGGCTTATCTGGTATTGTCTTTTTACTTTTTATTGTCGACTCACAGCTCCGTTCTTGTCTTTCATAGACTCACGGCTTATCTGGTATTGTCGCATTGTTTATTCATTTATTGACTCACAGCTCCGTTCTTGTCTATCGCAGACTCACGGCTTATCTGGTATTGTCGTGTCATTGACTCACAGCTCCGTTCTTGTCTTTCTCAGACTCACGGCTTATCTGGTATTGTCTTTTCAAAGGCATCTGTCAACTGTCAATTTTGTCCCCCAAAGCAGTTTCAAATCTGTAACAATTCAATCATCATATATCATATATGATATCAGTAAGATTACTCACCTGGATACTAGTTGCATTTAAATCCCGGTTGTTTCTTGCCTTTGCGTGCACCACAACCATTTGTCCCATACCTATATATTCATTTATAACCAAATGATAATAGGTTAATAATCATTTCAATTGACTCTAATACATAAGAGTCCAATATTATGCAACTATAAACCATCCCTAGATGATAAACTTTCCATTTATCATCTTTTTACAAGTTTTACTATTCACCGGGGCATTCGTATCGATCTACAGTGCCCCCGAGGAGTCGAAAACTCAATTTAATAATTTTCCAGGACTTTTCAGACCATTATGAACCTATGGTTCAAGTTTGAGGTAAATCGGACAAGCCAAACAAAAGTTAGCATTTCTGATCCCCTGCCAGGAGGGCGCACTGCGCCAGGATCAGAGCGCACCGCGCCTGGCACCTGCCAGGTGGGCGCACTGCGCCTGGTGCTGGGCGCACCACGCCTGGCGCCTGGGCAGCCTCCTGATCAGTCGCGATTTGTGCACTGTAGCAAGCAGTTTTGGCCTATTAAGTCCTTAATCCAGTTCTTAGTCGTTTGGGGTTTATTCCTAGGCTAAAACCTTCTATTAATACAAGGTTTTCAACCCTCAAAACCCACTCAATCAATCATATGAAGAATTAGGGTTCTTATTTCCAAAAACCCCAAAACTTCAAATTCATCATAAATAACAATCTACTTCCATTTTCTTGAATTAAGCCCTTATTAGCATGACTTAATGGAAGTATTACATCATTTTAATCACCCAATCATAACTGTAAATGCAGTTTTGAGTTCTACAAAACTCATCAAGAACATATAAACTAGAACTTGGAAAACTTACCTCCAAAACTTCCAATTCTACCCTTTGAAGCCAAGAATCGAATTCCAAGTTCAAACTTTCAAGAATTCTTCAAGTTTCTGGAAAATTCAGTCACAAAACTCTCTCCCGTAAACCTCTAAAAATCTGCACAAAATGGGAGAAGTTTCCAACTATTTATACCTCTAGAAATTGCAAATTTAGTCCCTAAGTTCACTTTCTTGAACTTTTGGCACTATAATCAAATTTTATCACAATAAAACTTTCTTTTCTTATATTTTTGCCACGAGCAAACAATATTTTTACATAATTGGTCCTTCACTTGGTCAAATGACCAAATTACCCTTTTATGGTAAAATGACCAATTTACCCTTTTTAGCCTTTTTACTACAATTATCTTACCAACAGGGTTTTCTAACAAAACCAATACTTATAACACCATATTAAATCATAATTACTCTATGATTAACGTATAAATACTTGTCAAAAGTATCGTGGTGTTACAAATTCTCCCCTCCTTCAAAAGATTTCGTCCTCGAAATCATACAAACAAGTGAGGGTATTTCTTTCTCAGTAAAACTTCGGTCTCCCATATCATATGGAAACCTCTATGGTATTGCCAAAGCACTTTAACCATACTAGTCTTCTTATCTCGCAGCTGTCTTATCTTCCGGTCAAACACCTTCTTGGGTTGTCCCGGGTACCTGAACTTCTCATCTGCCTCAATTTCAACAAGAGGTACGCATTGAAATTCATCAATCAATGTTCTCCAGAAATGTGACTCGTGGAAAACATTATGAATGTATTGGAGTTTATCAAGAAACTTTAATCAATACATCACAATTCTTACCCTTTGGGATACCTGGAAAGGTCCAATAGACAAGGACTCAACTTTCCTTTTTGTCCCACATCAATTTCTAGTCTTTCCGAAAGATCACTTTGAGTACCACTATCTTTCCACTCTTGAAATTTCAATGGTTTTTGCTCAGTGATCCACATACCACTTTTGCAAATTCTTAGCCATTTTCAAATTCTTCTTGTATTCATCTAGTCTATTCTTCAGTTTGCACAGCAATCTAGGGTTTAGCCCATGGCTTTTCCACAATTTCGGTCTAACAAATAGGAGTGTAACACTGTACCTCATATAACGTTCCATTCGAGCAATCAAAATGCTGGTATGAAACTGTTATTATCTACAGTTTCTACTAAAGATGAACGATCTTCTAATTTTCCGCTACGGTTTAATATGCAAGTTTAATGCATATCTTCTGAAGTCTGCATAATTTTCTCATCTCGCCCATCAAGATACGGCACTTATTAGTACTTTTGAACTAATTATTCTTATAAACTATACTAAGTTCTAGGAATAATCCTACTATCTCGATTCTATGCAATCAATACTACTATCTCATGTAAACGAATTTCTCCGTCTATGTAAATTTTCGCTACTCTTTGATTTGGATCTTCTCACTAGTCGGTATAAATTTGCACTGGTTTCATCAACCAATCAACAATTACTCATATGGTGTCATACCCATATAGTATTTGCGGAGACTTTCTTATAAAGTCTATAATAATATCGTCCCATTTCTTCTTTGGGACCGACAACGGCTAAATTTTCCGTATGTTTCTAATGGTTTGACTGTAGTTACACATAAGTCAAACACTTTTCACATGTCTTTCAATGTCTTCCATTAGCCTCGGCCACCAATACATAGGTTATATTATCCTACACAGTTTGGTACTGCCACGGGCATTTTGCATATCTACCCCAATATACGTCTTTTAAAGGTAGATTTCATATCTCACCTTGCTTGGAACTCACATACACAACCCCAAGGGTTTTCAATCGTCGTGAGTTTCTAACTAGCTTCTTTCAATAGCTAATCATTCATTTACTTTTCATGTTTTCAGACTTGCGCACTTCTTTCTGTGCTACCCGAATCATTCAGGTAATCAATTCGCCACAATCATGCATGTGGTTGTATCTTTCAAAAGATACTATTTTCAACTCCAGGCATCTATAGCCACATTTGCTTTACCGAGATGGTACAAGATTTCATAACCGAAATCTTTAAGTAACCCATCTATCTTTGCTATCTCATATTCAGCTTCTTTTTGATCAATTAAGTACTTCAACTTATGATCCGTATAAACAGTAAGCTTTACACCACATCAGTAGCGTCTCCAAAGCTTCAATGTCAAAGTCATAATTGCTACTGCAATATCATGTATCCAAAGTCAACTCTGGATGCATTTCTGTAATCCAATTTATCTTCTCTGCTTAGCGATAATGCTAACACCGGAGCTTCACACAAGGTTTATTTCAACCTTTGAACAGTTACTGGTGGTTTTTATACCCACTTAACTTTTCACTTTTCTTGATCAACTTTAGTCAACTAGACATCAATCAAGGAGCAGTTTTCTACAACTCTCCCATAGTAACCCGCCAATCCAAGGGAACTACTAATTTCAGTCAAATTCCAAGGCGGTTTCTGTTTTATCACTGCATCATTTCTACTGGATCCAGTTTAACATTTTCGGCATCAATAACATGCCCAAAGAATATGAAACTTCTTTTAGCTAAATTTTTCATACTTGGAGAATTTTACATATCACTTAACTCAGTGAAGTAACTCCAATATCTGGTACAAATGTACCTCATATTCAGTCTGGTTTCGAGAATATCAGATTCTCAGTAGTCAATGTACATACACATTAACTTGTCTTTCTTCTTTTCAAGCAAGATAGGGCTCCATATAATGACACATTCGGCCATATGAGACCCCAATTCAAAAACAATTTCTTCTAATTGTTTTACCACTCTGCCATTTCTGCAGAGGCTAATCAATATAGAGCCTAAATAACAGGAACGGCTCCCAAGACCAGTTTAATCATAAACTCTTCTAATCAATCTGATGAAATCCTGGAAGTTTTTTTCAAAAGAAACATCCGAGAATTTATTTAAAGTAATACACTACTACCGCCACTTTATTTAGCTTGGCCAATACTATAATTGCCAACTAAAATATCATTCCTTTACTAACTCTTTTCCGAGTTTAAGCAAAGGAAAATAACCGGTATTCTCAACAACGGTCATTTATTCTGAATTTTCATTCGTTTCACTTCTGCTTTTTGAACCATCATGTTCATTTTCTACAATTCATGTTAGCATCATTCATTGCTAACTAATCCATATACATAATTTCTTCAGATTCACTGGTAGTCATCGGCTTCAGATTTATAAGGAAAAATGGTCCCGTAAATCCTAAACAGACTACCTTTCAGGTGTTCAATATCTTGAACATATTTGCTATTTACTATAGCCAGTTCCAAAATTTCATCCATAATCGTTGATGAAATATTCAGACAAAACATCAAAGTCATCGATCCAAAGCATAACTTCATGGATCATATATAACATATACGGGGATTATATTCAAGACAATGATATCTGAGATCATATCAGTCTACTCACGAGCTTCTCCCACAATCTGCTGGAATACTCATGGTACCACTGGTCCTTTTCGACCATTCGTTACTTCTTTCTTTCCTCCCCGTTCTTTCCTGGGTTCATCACCCGTTACTCCACATTTAGCATGTGAGTATTTCGTAAGAAAGTGTTCTATAGCTCCGCGCTAGACACACTTCCGTGCCATCCAACAAGCTCGAGCAATATGCTCCTATTTTCTGCAATTTCAACATGTCAATGGTAGAGTCTCAACTCTAAAATTTTCTGAGTGCTTTTCCTGCACTTCTCACAATACATGGTTGCTCTGTTTTGGTCCCTTCCCTTTAAGGTTGGACCCAGTTCGTGGTAACTTCTCCTGAAGCGTCCACTAATCTTTTTTCTGCTTTTCTTGTAGTCTCAGCTACTTTTCTTTCACCTTGACTATCAGTCAGGGTGAGCACCTAATTTCTTTTTCTGACCACAGCAACTACTGTTGCTTATCATGTGGATTTTCTGCTACTTGTCTCTGTGCCCCTCGTTCAATGGAGCCTTGAGAAAGGGCTGGTCTACTTCTTAAAGCTCCACGCCCTAAATTCCTCCAAATAGGATTCACTGCTCGTACTTCTTATACGTTAGAAGTCAGCACTAGTTAGGTTATATATGTATAATAACAATTTATATACACCTAACTATACATCATGTCTACTATCTCAAGGTTTAAGTCCAGGAATCTACTCTATAGACACCTAGTTCCCTTAAACCACGGCTCTGATACCAACTTGTAACACCCGACTTTTAAAACAAAACACCCCTGAAAATTTTTTCATTTAAAACATAGGTTTCAGTACTTAAAACCATAAACAAAGGGGTATATTTTAATAAAAACGGGTACAAGCGTATCAAGGAGTATACAAATATAATAACCTCCTTATAAGCCGGGCTGCTACTGACAGCATCTACAAGTCCACTTCTTGAGTCACGGACTTTATCCTTACCCTCATCAGGGTTATGTTAACCTGCAGGGACATTTAACAAACGGTATGAGCTACAAAGCTCAGTGAGTAATCGTATCTGCAAATAACATGTATAAAAATACAATCATATATCTGTCTGGATATCGAATCCAAACTCCTAGCCTTACTGGCTGACCACATATCTCCTAGGATTTCACATCCTAATTTGTAGCCTTACAGGCTGAATCACAATCACCTGTAATTATCAAGCCACGTCAGTTATTTGCATATATAATCATGTCTAACCATTTCTGTCCCATGTTTCTTAGTCACAATGGACTGCATCATATGTCATGGCTATATAAGCCGCACCATGTCATTTTTAATATACAAGTCATAGCCCAAAGGCTGCACCAGCTGGGCTCAATAACCCGGTATCATAGTCAAAGGACTGCCCCATTTGGACTTAAAGTCAAATATCCAAAATCAATTATGGCTCACGAGTTTGTCCCGTTTTTGCCTAGACTCACGGCTCCGTTCTTGTCATTTCAATGACTCACGGCTTATCCGGTATTGCCTTTTTAAAGGTTTGACTCACAGCTCCGTTCTTGTCATTTCAATGACTCACGGCTTATCTGGTATTGTCTTTTTACTTTTTATTGTCGACTCACAGCTCCGTTCTTGTCTTTCATAGACTCACGGCTTATCTGGTATTGTCGCATTGTTTATTCATTTATTGACTCACAGCTCCGTTCTTGTCTATCGCAGACTCACGGCTTATCTGGTATTGTCGTGTCATTGACTCACAGCTCCGTTCTTGTCTTTCTCAGACTCACGGCTTATCTGGTATTGTCTTTTCAAAGGCATCTGTCAACTGTCAATTTTGTCCCCCAAAGCAGTTTCAAATCTGTAACAATTCAATCATCATATATCATATATGATATCAGTGAGATTACTCACCTGGATACTAGTTGCATTTAAATCCCGGTTGTTTCTTGCCTTTGCGTGCACCACAACCATTTGTCCCATACCTATATATTCATTTATATACCAAATGATAATAGGTTAATAATCATTTCAATTGACTCTAATACATAAGAGTCCAATATTATGCAACTATAAACCATCCCTAGATGATAAACTTTCCATTTATCATCTTTTTACAAGTTTTACTATTCACCGGGGCATTCGTATCGATCTACAGTGCCCCCGAGGAGTCGAAAACTCAATTTAATAATTTTCCAGGACTTTTCAGACCATTATGAACCTATGGTTCAAGTTTGAGGTAAATCGGACAAGCCAAACAAAAGTTAGCATTTCTGATCCCCTGCCAGGAGGGCGCACCGCGCCTGGCACCTGCCAGGTGGGCGCACTGCGCCTGGTGCTGGGCGCACCGCGCCTGGCGCCTGGGCAGCCTCCTGATCAGTCGCGATTTGTGCACTGTAGCAAGCAGTTTTGGCCTATTAAGTCCTTAATCCAGTTCTTAGTCGTTTGAGGTTTATTCCTAGGCTAAAACCTTCTATTAATACAAGGTTTTCAACCCTCAAAACCCACTCAATCAATCATATGAAGAATTAGGGTTCTTATTTCCAAAAACCCCAAAACTTCAAATTCATCATAAATAACAATCTACTTCCATTTTCTTGAATTAAGCCCTTATTAGCATGACTTAATGGAAGTATTACATCATTTTAATCACCCAATCATAACTGTAAATGCAGTTTTGAGTTCTACAAAACTCATCAAGAACACATAAACTAGAACTTGGAAAACTTACCTCCAAAACTTCCAATTCTACCCTTTGAAGCCAAGAATCGAATTCCAAGTTCAAACTTTCAAGAATTCTTCAAGTTTCTGGAAAATTCAGTCACAAAACTCTCTCCCGTAAGCCTCTAAAAATCTGCACAAAATGGGAGAAGTTTCCAACTATTTATACCTCCAGAAATTGCAAATTTAGTCCCTAAGTTCACTTTCTTGAACTTTTGGCACTATAATCAAATTTTATCACAATAAAAATTTCTTTTCTTATATTTTTGCCACGAGCAAACAATATTTTTACATAATTGGTCATTCACTTGGTCAAATGACCAAATTACCCTTTTATGGTAAAATGACCAATTTACCCTTTTTAGTCTTTTTACTACAATTATCTTACCAACAGGGTTTTCTAACAAAACCAATACTTATAACACCATATTAAATCATAATTACTCTATGATTAACGTATAAATACTTGTCAAAAGTATCGTGGTGTTACAACAAACGTCTTTTTATTTTCAAACACGATTGCATTCTGGTGAATCCACAGTAAATAAAGGGCCGACCAGACTACCGCTTCCTGGATTTCCTTCTATTCTTTCTTCCAATAATTTTTTCCTCAGTTCGAAATCAACTGGTTTACATCCACGCATTTCTGAACTGCTAGGCCCCACCAAGCAAAATTAAAGTTTAATAAAAAACAAAGGTATGATTTGACAATGTAACAAATCTGGATTTGCCAATAAAAAAGTTCTATCCGTATACCCATCTTCTCTTTGGTGTGGGTGTTGAACGTCCCACTTCTGGTTGATAATGGCGTATCTAATCATGGATTTATGGGTATAACAGAAAATTGCATTATCTTAATTTTAATTGTAACAGGATGTGATATTTGATTTCCAATAATAAAAAAATTATTTGTTTAATATTGTTAGAAAATATTCTAAATATTTAACCATGTTAAATATTTATGCTACAAATGTCTAATCGAATATCTCACTTATTGGATTGTAAGTGCATGATGTGATTTACGTTTAGGGGTGAGCAAAAACCGAGCCGTAACAAAAAATAACCGAAAAAACGCAAAAACCGAAACCTAAGCGAAAACCGATGGTGTGGTTTATACTTTACAAAAACCGCAAAATTGCGGTGCGATACAGTTTTACTTTTGGAAAAACCGTAAATAACCGAACCGCACCGATTACCATGTATTAAATAATTAGCTAATATATGTATTATTTACTTATTATTAAGTTTAAATATGACATTATAGATTAAATAAAAGAGTGAGTTTGAACAACAATTTTCATTTTGTATTTTGACAGTGGCAATTCCATTTGTATTTTCACAAATTGTAAGTTATAAACTTTAGTTGTTTCATGATTTACTATACTAAGTACAAAGAAACAAATGAGTTCTATTTTGTATTTTGATAGCAGCAATATACCAAATATATAGTCAAAATACTAAATTTTTTATAAAAAACGCGTCGATTTTGAACTTCTGCGGTTTTACAACCGCACCATAAGAAAAAAACACACACCACTATATTATGCGGTTAATAACTGAAACCGCACCGAATAAAACCGCACCGCATTAGAAACCGTAAATTGCGGTTTTAGGTTTTCAAAAACCGTATAATGTGGTTTGCGGTTCGGTTTTGACCAAAAACCGCACCAAACCACACCATGCACACCCCTATTTACGTTGTTATTCGATTTTGTATTTTGTTTTGCTTTTATATTTTGGGCCAGTTTATGAATAAGTCATAAAGTTAACTTTTTATACAAAAAAGAATAGAATACCGACTAAAATATCCAATTAAACAATTTCTTTCGGTTTACCAAATTTCATAGCCGAGAAATCTCCAGGAAAGTCTCATTGTTGTGAATCGGTTTATAAAAAAATTTCAAAGTTTAGTTTTTTACACAAAATAATGAGATTTTTTCATAAACCAACCCAAAATATTAGAACTTTATTAGAGATTTTCAATCTAAGAAACTTGGTAAATCGGAAGAAATGGTTAAATTGAATATATTAGTAATAGCAGATATCTTGTCTTTTTTATAAAAAAATAAATTAATTATGAGATTTTTTCATAAACTAACCCAAAATAATAAGACTTTATTGGAGATTTCCCTATTTTTAATTACACGTATACACATAAGTTTCTATAATAAAAAAGTTAGATTGTTATTATTATGCAATGTTTTTTCATAATTATTTATGGAGTTGTTAAAAAATAAAAATAAAAACTTTAAAACTTAGGTTATGTTTGACATGTAACAATTAACTTATTTTTATGTATTGTAATATTTGACAAACTAAAAATAGCTTATAAGTCGGCTTAAATAAAAACTATTTAAACTAGCGTTTTTAAACTAGCGTTTTCATATGCTTATAGAGTTTTTCTAAAAAAAATTCAAATATATTTTTTATTATTTTAAAAAACAAGATTCAAACACTACCTTTGTGTATGCGTCAAATTTTATAAGAAATTACAATCAAATCAAACTTGGTTTTGTTCCGATATACTCATGCACCAAGTTATTTTAAGGTAATTATTTTATTTACATAATAACATATGCCAATCAAATTATATAAAATTAAAATAACAATTTATTCTAATTATAAAATTAAAATAACAACATTTATAATTTTATTTATATAACTCCATTAGTCTCATCTTGGCGTTTTAAATGAGAAACTTTTTACTTTGAATTTAAAAAAGAATCTCTCATTTATCATTTAGTATAAGTTGTGTTAATATAAAACATGAGTTTATTGAGACACTTATAGTATAATTTAGTTATTGAAAATATTCGTGGGTTACACTGTAAATACGAAAAGTTCATTATAATATTGCTAATATGATATAAAGTATAAAAATTTCATTTAAAAACAAATAATCGAAGAACTATTATTTAATATTTATTTTAATTTAATTAAATGTTTGTCTTATAACATTGAATAATTATTTTATGTCATTTTAGGCATTTTATGTTATCTTGCATTTTTTCAGCTAGTTTATATACAAACATACACTAAAAGTAATTTATTTCATGTTGGGCTGCTAATGTACTCACATACGAATATGAATATGATATAAAATAGCCACATCAATCAAAATTTTGCCGGTAATAGTTTATTTGTAGTTTGAATTTTTCGAATGAATTTTCAAATGTGCTACAATTCAAGAGGATATTGTATTTGAATATGCTTTCAAAAATAGGAACAACCAAAATGAATCATTTGATGATTCAAAAATAACATGATTCGTAAAAAAGTTTTTCGAAAAAACATATTGATGAATATTTTTTAGTAAATCAAATTTTTATTCATGTTACAGATTATTTAAGTGAATTACAACAAAATCATCGTAAAATGAATCATCGAGTTGTTTTTTTTAGAATGTTTTTTTTTGTGAATCATGCTATTTTTGCATCATCTATTAATTTATTTTGTTGGTTCGTAAAAAAAACATGTAAATAAATAATTCTTACATTCCTACCAAAAAGTTCATTCTTACCGGATCCCAATATTATATTCCTTTAAATTATAAAATTTAAATAGGTAATTATTTTATTTAATTTATTATATTCATATATGAGTATTTATTATTAAGTTATTGAAAAAAGTATTGACTATACTTTGACGTAATCCGTATAAACGTATAGCATCCGTATATGTCAACCTTGGCTCTTAAAAAAAGCAAGAAACAAGGGGACCATTTTATGATGACGGTGTACCAATTTTGGGCCTCCAGAAACCAACCAAATGTTGAAATATGAACATAACTTTAATAAAAAAAAGGTTGTAACAACCGATTTTCGATGCAGTTTTCGGCTTTAGATTCTTTGGAACAAGAAAGAAGGAAGCTCTGATCAACATCTGGTGAGAGACTGTGACTGTGTCTCACACACACACAGACAACACACTGTCGTTTAATCGAGATACTCGCCGATCTAATCGGAAAACCCCTCTTCGGTGTGTGAAGATCAATCGACTTTAGAGAGATGGCTACTATGCAAACTTGGCGGAAAGCCTACGGTGCTCTAAAGGATCAAACGAAAGTCGGGTTAGCCCACGTCAATAGCGATTTCAAGGTCATTTCCCCAACTTCTACCCGTGGTTAGCGTCATAATTCTGTCGTATCTTTTAATTAGGATTTTGGTGTTGATGTGTGATTCAGGATGTGGATGTTGCGATCGTTAAAGCTACGAATCATGTCGAGTGCCCACCCAAAGAGAGACACATCAGAAGTGAGTTCTCTTTCATTATCTGTAACTATTTAGTGGTTTTTAGTGGAGAAGTGTTAGATTTTAAACGTTAAATGTATGTATTTCTTGTAGAAGTATTGGCCGCTACTTCTGCGATTCGGCCTAGAGCAGATGTACAGTACTGTTTACATGCCCTAGCAAGACGATTGGCCAAGACACGCAATTGGACGGTACTGCTATTTACGAATTAGGGTTCATGTTTTCTTCCGATGAAATTGGGGGTTTATCAATTACTTTCTTAATTAACATCTTTTGCAATGTTTTTGTTACTCATCAGGTGGCATTGAAGACGCTGATAGTTATACATAGGGCACTAAGGGAAGGCGATCCTACATTCAGGGAAGAACTTTTGAATTTCCAACAAAGAGGACGTGTTCTTCAACTAGCTAATTTCAAGGATGATTCAAGCCCTATTGGTTCTTTTCTTTCTCTATCTCTTTTCATCTTCAAAGCTTATTATGTTTCTTTAAATCTGTTCTAACTCAAAATTACAAACTTTTCTCCAGCTTGGGATTGTTCTGCTTGGGTTCGTACATATGGACTGTTCTTGGAAGAAAGACTCGAATGCTTTAAAATCTTGAAATATGATATTGAATCCGAACGTATCCCTAGACCTGCTCCAGGTGAAGATAATAAGGTATGCATCAATTTTGTCTCACTAACATCGGTCTCAGTTCCAGTCAAATGCACATCAAACACAGTACAATCTATTCTGTCATGTCATGTGCAGGGTTATAGCAAAACTAGGGATTTGGATAGTGAACAGTTATTGGAGCAATTACCCTCATTACAGCAGCTTTTATACCGCCTTATGGGATGCCGGGTCTGTTACCTTTTTTTAAAGAAACTAACATTTCGTAATTTCGTTAAATAAAAACTTAAATTTTTCGTGTTCTTTTTGTTTTTATTTTTATGCAGCCCGAAGGAGCAGCTGTTGGAAATTATGTCATACAATATGCCCTGGCTTTGGTATGCATGGCCTTTGAAATGATATGTTTTTTTAATTAAAAACTCATTTGATGAGAATTTATGTGATTGTTGTATGTTTTTTAGGTACTCAAAGAGAGCTTTAAAATTTATTGTGCAGTAAATGATGGAATTATCAATCTTATCGATAAGGTGATTATTTATTATTTATGTTACATGTTGGTGTGCTTAATTTTTATTGTGGTAATCATTAATTGATCTTGCTTTATCATTTATGTCAGTTTTTTGAGATGCCAAGACATGAAGCCATTAAAGCCTTGGATATATATAAACGAGCAGGCCAGCAGGTCAAATATTAGTTCATAAATTACCTTTTAATTGCACGAAGATATATATTTAAAATTTTTTAACATTGTAATCAAATTACAATTTTCTTCAGGCCGGGACCCTTTCCGACTTCTATGAAGTTTGCAAAGGATTGGAGCTCGCTAGAAATTTCCAGTTCCCGTTTCTTAGAGAGGTATTTACTCTTTTACCCATCATTTCATACATTTACTAAACTTCATACATGGGGTATTTTGGTAATTTAACATTTCTTAAATCTTTTGCAGCCTCCACAATCCTTTCTTGCAACTATGGAGGAGTACATAAGAGAAGCTCCACGGATGGTCTCCGTGCCAGCAGAGACACTGGTGTGTTTGTTTATAACTTGAAATTATTTTATTTAATTTTTTTTTTTTTTTTTTTTTTTTTTTTTTTTTTTTTTTTTTTTTGTAATTTTGTCATATAATCGTTTACGGTTTTTACCCTTTTCAGGATTATCCAGAAAGGCTTATGCTGACTTATAAACCAGAAGAAGAAGAAGACACAGAACCTCAAGAAGATGCAAATTCACCCGTTGATGAAGCCATACTCGAGTCAGCAGACGATTTAGACACGTCAAATGACGATCTTGCCCCTGCACCTCCACCTCCCCCACCAACTTTCAACAGCCGAGACCCCGATGATTTACTGGTAATTTTTCTAAATACATTTATTAACATTTGATCCCGGTTATTTATTATTTCTCAATCGTGGTTGTATGATTGGTTTAGGGATTAAATTTCGATGCACCAAATGCATCATCAATAGAGGAAAACAACGCGTTGGCTCTTGCCATTATTCCAACTGGTAATTGGTATTTTTTGTTTAATTTATAAATGATTTATTTTATTAATTATTTGTTTGTATAGATGGGGTGACAAATGGTGTTCAATCAAAAGATTTTGATCCTACTGGATGGGAACTTGCATTGGTCACCACTCCCAGCACTGATATTTCTTCATTTCAGGAGAGGCAACTGGTAATTGACACTATAACAACATACTTTCATTCATTTCGTTATAATAGCATCCTACTTTCATATCTTCTTATTTGAAAGTACAATGCTGTAATAAACAAATAAATGAAAGTAGGTTGCTATATTTTTTCTAAAATTATTGTGGTGGCAGGCTGGTGGATTGGACTCACTCACACTCAACAGCTTGTACGATGAGGGTGCATACAGAGCATCCCAGCAACCCGTATACGGGTCCCCAGCACCCAACCCGTTTGAATCAGCCGACCCATTCGCTTCACATCAACCAAACCCATTCGGTTCATATCAACCGCCTGCCGCCTACACACCGCCACAGCCGAATCTAATGACGGCTCCACCACCCAACCCTTTTGTTGATTCAGGGTTTGGTCAATTTCCGGTCAATACCACCACTCATCCTCCAACCACTAACCCATTTGGAGCGACTTTGTTATGATATGAAAAAAAAGGAATTCGATATTTTTTTAGTGTAAATTTGAAATTTGAGAAGCTCGTGAGGTGAGTTTTGGTGTATTATTCTTGATGTGGATTTTGTTGTTGGTCATAAGTATGCAGTAAAAAAAAAAAAAACATGGCTGGTCGTATCATATGACGGTCTTTTTATGTAACGTGTTTGCTTTATTCGGTGTTTTTTGTTTTCGGGAATATAGTTGTATTTGTTGATCTAATAAAGTATGTAAGTGGGTATAGTTTGAATATAGTTTATGTAGTGTGTGTAATATACATAGTGCTTTACAAGTTTGTTTTTTTTTTTTTTTAATTACCAAATTCACATGCTTCGTTGGTCGTAGCGGATGACTGGTCTATTTTTAATATAACATTAGCAAAACTGTTTGAAGTTACGGGTTAAAATATTCGAAAAGGGAAAAATAGTTATAAGACCAAAAATAGTCCGTGTTTTCGAAAAGGGAAAAATAGTTATTAAAAGAGAAAAATAGTTATAAGACCAAAAATAGTCTGTATTTTTGTAGGTGGTCTATCCCGATTGTAAAAATGATAACGTGGCCATTCTTCACATGTGAAAATGTTTTTTTCTTAATTTACTTCAATTTTTTTCTATAAAAATAAATCTAATAATGTAAACCTAATTTCAGATTTTGAAAAAAAAATTTCGTAGGTTGTTTAAGGCATTTATGAAAATACAAGTGTTTAATGCACAATCTGTGCATTATACACTTGTACTTTTGTAGATGTTATTGGCTCACTGTGAAAATACAAGTGAGTAATGCATAGATTGTGCATTAAACACAAATACTTTCATGTGTCTTAAGCAACTTGCAGATTCTTTTTTCAAAATCCAAAATTAGGTTTGCACTATTAGATTTAGTTGCATGAAAAATTAATAATTTAAAAAGAAAAAAAAAACCGTTCTTGAGCCAGAGTGATTCACAAATATTAAGAACCAAAATATGTTTTATGATTCAAACTGTTATAAACTAATTATTTTATGAATCAAAACTTATCAAAAGAACAAAAAATTATACAAGATCCAACAATATAAAAACCAAATATGTATTATGATCCAATATATATATATATATATATATATATATATATATATATATATATATATATATATATATATATATATATATATATATATATATCATTACTATATAAAGAAAGGCTATTTTTCTCCTTTCACTATTGTGTTCTACGTATGGTTCTGAAGCGGACACGTACTTATGCACCAAACGACGCCATTTCCTTTCCAGATCACACCGCTTCGGTGCAACTCCTCTCGTAAACCGCCTTTTTTTCGATATCCCTTTGTCGATCATATCTCGCACACACTATCTCAGGCAACCATTCGTCTCTCACAACTCAATTTCATTCATTACACCTTCTGTCGGATCATTCATCCTCATCGATCTCCTACTCCATATCATTTCCAATCGCATCACATCTTTTCAAATTAGATTTAGCATGTTCACATACATCTTCCACGAACCCTTTTCTTCTCCCATGGCCCTTCCAATCGGACACACCGCTTCCAACTTCTCCTGAATTGGCTTATCTTCACACACCGCTCTATACTTTGATCGACGCCATGGAATTTGAAACTGTATCACGTCTCTTCAAATTATGTCAATGACCTCCATATACGACCCATCTCTATTTCGAAAGAGACGATTAAATACGACGAAGAGGTGGGAGCGATCGTAAGAAAGGGGTTTCTCAAAAACCCAGCGCCGATGAGGAGTTTAGGAATAGAAAATAAAAAATAAGCGATGCTTGCAATCGACAAAGAAACCTAAAAAGCCTAAAATCAAAAGCCAATGCGTAATTGAGAGATCGGTACATCATCCGTTTTGTTATCTTTGGGAGAAAGCTCTTCTCTTCATTCAACAAACCCTTGGCCTCATGTCTCTGTTTACAGATTTGCGTAAGCCCTAATTGCATATGCAATCAGGCCGTCACGCCAAAATTACACCAACATCGGCACCGGTGAGCCCCAATTTTTAATTTCATAGGTCCTTTCGGGGGCCGCTTTATGTTATCCTGATCCTTCCTTGCTTCATAAATCATGCAGGTTATTATTTTCAGAAAAATCGTGTATGTAATTGATACTTTTTTATCACCTTTTCTCGCTTTCTAATGTGGATGTTCACTTTTTAATGGTACTTGATTTCTTCTATATTGTGCAGGCCCGTCATTTCCTTTCCTTCAATACTTTAGAGTTTCCTAATTTGTTGAAGTGCTTAATGAATTTCTCCTTTTTTCTGCGTATCCCAGTTTCCGGAAACTGGTTGACGTCAAAAGAAAAATCGCCGGTTGACCCTGCCATGTGTTGATATCTGGAGAACAAGGTAAGTTTCTTTTTCTATCTTTGATTTTTATTGATTGTTGAAAGTTTTCTGAAATGCTTTTGTTTCTAATTGCCCATGATTTCATCTCGCTTGTAGTCCTACAGCATACTGTACCTCTTTTTTTGCTTCTCCATTGTATTATTTTTGTTTTTTCATGGAGCTATGAGCATATGATGCTACCGGATAAAATGAGGCCCTGATATGATCTGAATCATCTTATACATCTTATTGTCATGGATATTGTTCATTGCCATAAATTACACCAAAACATCGAGGGAGAAGAGATATTGTGATTCATGGATGTTGAAGCTTTCTATTTGTTTATCATGAGTTTTAAAGTTTTTAAGACGCCTAAATGGAAGAAAAGATTGGATGAACTTCTTAAAAAAATAAAATTCTCTTCTACCATCACTTTTTATCATCATTTTCATTTTTTGTTTACTTATTAGAGAAAAAGGCAAAGATCAAACATTGAATGCTTGTGAGATGTGTCCTAGATGGGATAGGAGGGGAAGAGAAGAATGACAAAGTAGAGAGAATGTGGGACTGGTTGGATTACATGTTAATCATATGACATTGGACTATATTTAGATGTAGCTATGTACTGCATATGATAGATTGTCTAATTTGTCATAATTTCTAATAAAAGCACAACCTTTCATAATTGCAAATGACAATACTAAATCTCCATCCATGGTAGTTCACCTTCAAATTTTGGAGGTTAATAGTTGATTATAATCAAAAAGGATAAACGCAAGAAGTAGCAACACAATATTCTTTAATTGTTTATTATATCATCATTTTCCTTTTTTCTTATCAGAGCATTGTATTTTCATTATTTTCCTATTGAGGTGTTGGACGTTGAGAAACATACCCATGGTAGCATTGTAATTAATAACACTACCCCTTGTTATGAGTGCATTTGTAATTGTTCAAATCAAGTTTGAAAAAATCAATATCCAGAGGACGTTAAACTATGTTTCATTTCATGTTAAGTTTATGCATTGATGTTATTAACTAAAATAATATATATTTTTTATCGTACGTCCCTATAGTGAATAACTGAATACGAAATATATAATTTAACTTTTCTATTTGTTTTTTAACAAAACTAATACTATTAATTTCTTCCAATTTTCTTTTTTGTTTACAATTATACTCCATGGATAGCAAAGGAAAAAAGACAAACAGAAAAGGTTCACACAGACATTTACACAAACACTTTGTATGCGTGGTTTATATTTTTACGTCAAAGGACATTCGAATGTAAAATCCATGTCAATGGAGCATTTTAACTTTAACATTTTTAAACAAAATAAAACTAAATTATAATTAGTCGAAGGACATTCGAATGTAAAATCCATGTCAATGGAACATTTTAACTTTAACATTTTTAAACAAAATAAAACTAAATATAATTAGGCATCCCAAAATAATACGTTTTCATTACATCAATTGTAAGTATTATTTTAAAATGAAATTACACTCTTTTTAATACTTTGTATCTTGGATTTCATGCAGCTAGGCTCCAAGTGATTACACTTTTTATAGTCAATTTTTGAAATAGTTATCATCCACCAACACATTTCGGTTGGTAAATTATCTACAAAGCAATATTTGTAGAAACAGTTACTATTAACTACTTACAAATTACTATAATATAACCAGAATTCTTAATGTACTAATGTATGAACTACAATATTGTATTTATGATTTGTGAATTAATGGTAATAAATTTATAATTATATTACTCATGTATTTTAATTCTTTTTAGTGAAACATGTATTCATGTCATAAGTAATCATTTCCATTCTTGCCGCCATAAGCTTCCCTTTCTTTTTATTTTCATTAATTGAATTTATATGTATCAGTAAACAGTGTATCTCACAAGTGCAACAGTGTATTAGAAAATTGAAATTGGAATGTAGGAACTACGCAAACACATATCAAAGAAAGGATTCAAAAGAAAGTATTCTTTCATTTTTTTTAATATGCTTTATAGGATTCAATATAATTACATGATAATAGCCATGTATTTTAAGCTATGTGTGTGTATGACTGCTAAAGTTGTGTTCGTGACTAATTCTAACTTTCCCAGTAAACTTTCAAAACTTCATATGCTAACCAATATGTTAATAATTTTAATCATTAATTTCTATATGTTGTTTTTTGAACCGGATATATAATAGATCACACAAATAGCGATAAAATTTTACATTACATTCAACACATTTTTACAAATTATCTAAATAGGTAATAGGTCCTATTTGACAAAAGCCATTTACCATACCATCAGTACATTTTCAGACAAAAATTTAACCATTAGCACGGCCCTTAAAATGTACCTAGTACTATATTAAAAAAGACTTTTTTTTTCTGGTTTCACTATTCATCCCAACTTAGGCTTCTAAAGACGCCATGTATTCATCCTCTTAACGTTGCCTTTCCATCTCCGAACGGTTCCATACCCTTTCAGTATAAGAAAACATTTTATCCTTTTCATGCCGCCTGCGCTTAAATTTAAACTGTTAAAGGAAAACGACGTGACGTCACATTTGAACGACGGCATCTATATGAACGTTGATTCACAACAACTCAATCCGATGTGGTCCATATTCGTTTTACGGCTCGGAACTTGCAGACTCACACGACGTTCCGTTTCTCCAAACGTACGACCTTGTCTACAACAATCATCCGTCAATTCTACATTATTCTCACCGCAATACCGGCATCCCTCAACAAAGAATACCTACGACCACATGAGATACAACGAAAA
The DNA here is from genome assembly GCA_023525715.1 of Cichorium intybus. Taxonomy (NCBI): domain Eukaryota; kingdom Viridiplantae; phylum Streptophyta; class Magnoliopsida; order Asterales; family Asteraceae; genus Cichorium; species Cichorium intybus. The sequence continues at coordinate 7,744,334 of CM042011.1, read as the reverse complement.
TATATATATATATATATATATATATATATATATATATATATATATATATATATATATATATATATATATATATATATATATATAACACCAAATTTTCACATGCCACATTATCATTTTTGCAAGTGGCATAGTCCATTTATAAAAACAATATCTAATTTGATTATTTGGCTAAAAGTTATATGATTCGGCTATTTTTGTCATTCTTCTCTTACTAAAATGAATCAAACATGCCGCTAAAACTAAATTTGTAGTTTGCTGTCTCGTACATTTAAAATGACGAATTTAACAAAAAAAGAAAAAGTTAAATGATATAATATATAATGTTTGATAATAATATTAAGGGTTTAACCCTATATAAATAGTAATACAAAATGGGCTCTTGGCCTGACCTAAACCCTAATGGGTATTAGGGTAACCCTAATCACTAACATCCCCCCCCCCCGCAGTTTGATCGGGAGGGAGACGATGAAACTGAAAAAATAAACAAAACATAAAAAAAAAACATAATTGAAAAACAGCAGCAACGGAGGTGGCAGAGCTCTGACGATGGCGACTAACAATGACTGCTCGTCGTAGAAGAAGAGATGAGGATAGGCGGCTAGAGGCAGTTCCGTTGAAGAAGAAGAGAGAGTCGTGACAGCGATCATGGAGCCGACGGTAGAGGAGTCCAGAGAAAGGCAGCGAGCAAAGAGAGAGGGCTCGAGCTGCGGCAGACGGAACCAATTCCGGCGAGATCGACGACTGCAGTGTTAATAGAGGGAGAGAGACGACTGCAAATCAGAGGCTGTCCGACGAAGAATGTCTAGAGGAGAAGAGGCCATTAGAAGTGGGGCCGTAGCAGACGATGTAGTAGATTCGTCCAGAGGAGAATAGGCCATCAGGAGTGGGGCCGTAGCAGACGACGTAGAAGAAGAAGCCGATGACAGAGCTCTGATTTGGTGCCGACAGCTATATTATTATTTATAAAAAGAAAGAGGAAAGGGAAAAATATTGAAGACACCTCCGACGACTAAAATGTCGCCGGAGGTGGCGGTCGGCGGCAGCGGGTTGTGGTGAGCAGTAGGGTTTTAACCTAGAGCTCTGATACCATGATAAAATATGGAATGCTTGTGGAGAGAGGAGAGACTCCAAGAGTGTAGGGTTAATATATGTGGAGTCCAAGAGTGTCTCTCCAAAAGATCCCTTGTGGAGAGAGGGGAGACTCCAACATATATACAAACTCATAAGACCGTGTCGCACCAATGTGGGATACACTAACATTAACAATTCCCCGAGGTTTAGTGAAAATTTAAGAATTTTTTGGTTATAGCCATAAATTGAGTAGGTATATACTGAGAAATGGGCCAATGGAATGCAAAATTGGGTAGTGTCCTAGTGGGTCCTGACTCTGAGTGATCAAGGCAGTTTTTTCCTAAGTTTTTGAACTGCAAAATTGGATAATAGATAAAAAAAAACCCTTCGGACAATATAACCGAAGGAGTAAACTCTTGATGAAAAGAAGTCTTTCATAGATGTTGTGGTAGGGAATCAAATCGTAGAAACTAACTAATCTCAAGGCACGACATTCATTCTAGAATCGATTGGTGAAATCGTAGATGTTCGTGGTGTATTACATATGTTGTGTGGTAAGATGCAAAACTGGCACACAATCTCTAACATGTTGAACTTATGTCGTAATGCGAGATTTGATGAGCTGAACTAATATATTGGCGGGTTTTGGGTGCTGTTTAAGCTTGAATATATGTCAATGGCTAATTGGCTCTAATCCTTTGATTATTATAAATACTCGATTATAACATCTATCTCATCATTTCCATAAAACGCCTCCTTATTAATATGTTATTTATTTTTATACTTATTATCGATTAAATATTTTGAGATGTTTTTAATTAGTTTTTGGCAAATTAAAAAAAAACACTAAATTTTCATAAAATTTCGATTTTGACACTCTGTTACTTTTTTTAATTAAGTCACAAAGTTTTCAAGTTTTTTCAATTAAGTCATTGTGTTTTCAATTTTGACACCTAGGTGCCACGTCAGCTAACAACTGGATTGACCGGTCAATTGGTCAACATTGAAACAAAATTGAAAACATAGTGACTTAATTGAAAAAGAAAATAACACAGTGTCAAAATCGATTTTTTTTTAAACTTAGTGTCTTTTTTGAATATATATATATATATATATATATATATATATATATATATATATATATATATATATATATATATATATATATATATATATATATATATATATATATATATATATATATATATATAGTATTTTGACGTAATCGTATATGGCACTCGTCCACGGAACGTAAAACGAATTCGAGGAGATAATCAAATGTTATGCACATCCGTACAACATAGTTTAGCCGTTTTTTTTGTCTTTATTTATTTATTTTTTATAAATTTTTTTAGCTTTTATTAACTCGATTTTTAGTTTTTATTATTTTTTAGTTTTTTCAGGTTTTTTATTTTTTCAGTTTTATTATTATTATTATTATTATTATTATTATTATTATTATTATTCTTATTATTTTCAGCTTTTTTCGTTTTTTGTTATTTTTTTCAGTTTTTTTTCATTTTTCGTTGGTTTTTACTATTTTTAATAAAAAAAATTCGTTTAAAACTCATTTTTGTCTTTTTCTAACTCGTTTTAGATTATTATTATTATTTTCAGTATTTTTTGGTTTTTTTTTTTCATTTTTCGTTTGTTTTTACTATTTTTAAAATTTTTTCGTTTAAAACTCGTTTTTGTCTTTTTCTAACTCGTTTTAGATTATTAGGCATAAGATTCATAACAAGTTTTGTATTTTGGATCATAACAAATTTTGGATCTTGGATCATAACAAGTTTTGAATCTTTGATCATAAATTTTGAATCATTATACTTAAGAATGATAATATTTAGGACATAATAAGTTTTGATTCATAGCATTTGTGGATCATTACAAGTTTTGAATATTAAGCGTTTCTTATATAATATTTTGATTCGTAACACATGCGGATCTTGTGTAACGTCCGAAATTCATTAATAAAATGTTTGTTTTAAAAGCGGTTCAAATACATAAAACAGATTGTGAAATAGAAATCATCCGATTCAAATTCGGTATTTAAAAGCATATAAAATCATATTTATCCAAAAAAAATTACAACATCATCCAATGGAATACTTGAATACCAAAACCTCAAATGTGATACAATCGCGTCGTACTCCAAGCTCAAGCTAATAGATACCTAAAAAACATTTAGGATGAACGAGTAAGCATAAAGCTTAGTGTGTTCCCCAAAATACCACACGATCCATCACATAAAGCACAATCATTCCCGACATGGTCTCCTTGCTTGCCCCGATTCACCCCGACTAGGACTTACAGGCTTGCCCCATCCTGTCCGTTGTCGGCTCAATGCATGGATTCTCGAGCTTGTCCCTATCCGTCCGGCTCTCGAGCATACCTTGATCTGCCATCACATGACAACCACCTTTATTAGTATCGATACTAAACTTACCTACCAATCATAGAAATCTAAGCATTGAGATTGACCCGAAGGGTCCCTACTCGATCATTCAATCACATAAGTAGGACGCAATCTCCCTATGCATACAACACTGCACATCGTGAAGTAAAATTACTTCAACATGTAATATCATCCATAATATAGTGAGAAAGTTCATCTGATCCACCAATCTAGACAGCACTCCCCGTGTGTGTCTTCAGATCCCGACAACACGAATTCCTAATAAGGATAAACTTCACTTAGAAATTCCTAAACCCAAACAGGATAAACCTCCGAGACCGGTATCCTGTATCTCTCAAGTTTGACCAAAAGTCAAATCGGTCTAAGTCAAAGTCAACAGTTAAAGGTCGAAGGTCAACACAAAAGTCAACCCCACTTAGCACCGCTATCACCTAAGGGTAGCTTCCCTAAGTCTAATGGTCGCGAAAACCTAATCCGTAGATATTGGCACTATATACGCTGTTCAACCCACTCCTTTCCAAAACTCTTAATATGTTAAGCTAAGGGCTTAAACTTTTTAGGACCCTTCCAAACAATCACTAGATCCATACAATACAAACTTTCTCATATAAACATGACCATGCATGCAAATGGTCAAGATCTAGGTCCAAAATGAGCAAAATCCAATCGTAGAAACTAACTAATCTCATGTGAAATTCTTCAACATGTGTCGATGTGAAGGTTTTTCAACATGTGTCGATGTGAAATTCTTAGGATGATTTATTCTAAGTGGTGATACTTTCTTATGGTGGAGTATGATAATTCTATGCATTTACAAATTATGATCGTCGATGAAGACGATGTTCCTTAATGTGGTTACAGTTTTCTTTTATTTATCTAAGGTGGAGATTTATTGGTTTTTTGGCTATATGAAGAAAAGGCTCCCATCCCACATTGCTAGAAGGATGAAAACTTGGGAGGTCTCCAAGTTTATAAATAAAGACCAAGACTTTGGTTTCAAAGCACCCCAACCAACAGTACACTCTAAGTGTTTGATTATTTCTTTCTTTCTCTTATTTTAGAGTGGTGAAAGTATTAGTTAAAACTTTGAGAATGTGGGTGTAATTTGGGGGGGGGGGGGGGGAGGCTTGAGAGATTAGTCTATGTGATTGTAACAATTTATCATATGATGGATCTTTCTCTCTAGAGGCCAGTGGTTTTTCTCCGGTTTTGGAGTTTTCCACGTATATTCTTGTGTTCAGTTCATTTTTCTATTATCATTTTTGGGAGGTTTGTAGCAATTATTAAGGTCATTTTTCCAACAAAGATGATATGATCAACTACCCCATATACACATCTATACATACAAGGAGAGTTTATTAACATTACTCTTAAATTAATTGCACTTATCAATTAATCAAATGAAATTAAGTTAACGTTCTTAGTGAAACATTTCTGAATTGGACTATTATGTGGACTCATTTAATTAAAGGAAAATGAGTCTTAATTTTGGATCACTAATTAAATAAATTATAAACAAATCTAATTTTAAGAAGTAAATTGTAATATTAAAGCTCATAACATTTCTGATAATAGATTCATATTATGTTTAATTAACTAGGTTTATATATATAAAAGAATGTTTAAGAGGGAAAGACCCTAGTTTTTAATAAGACAAAAAAAAAAAAAAAAAAACTCAGTAACTCACCGTCATCCTATAATACGTGCATGGATGATGGGAGGAATACAATAAAAATTTAAATTTGAATTAAATTTAAGTTCTCAAACTTATTAATAACCACTCGAAATATACTATAAACAGATAACATTATATATATATATATTAATTACCAAATGTTCATTATATATATATATATTAATTACCAAAATGAACATGTGAGAATTTTTTGTGTTCATTTGGTACCAGCTATTTCCAGGACCATAATTATTAAATTCAGATCATAGTATTATTGGTAAAATATAGGATACAAATTGTAAATAAGTTTTGATTTGGAAATAGCAATTTTGATTCTTTTTATAGCAAACTTTTATATTTACGTTTTTTCCCCTCAACTAATTTTGAATTAATTGTTTTCACCCTATTTATTATAAAGTTATATTATTGGTATTTCGTAAGTTACGATTCCAGTCCCTTATTATATTTTAAAGTTACGGTTTTCGTCATTTACGTAATTTGTCTTTGTCGAGCTGCGTTTTTCAATATACGGGGCTTCCGCTGCGTTGCGCGGACTGTCCGAATACTAGTTATGTATAATTATATATATGTTTTGAGTAAAATTATTTTGAATACATATTTTTAGACGTTACACGACCGATAACTTTTAAACCATGCATTATAATGTAGATAATAATAATAGTAATAATAAGATAATGCATTGAAGTTAGTATCCTTTTATTTCAATAAAACAAATTAATAGAATATAACTATGCAACTAGCTAATGAATTGAAGTTAATATTCATTTACTTCGATCAAACACATCAGATATATAAGGAAAACAATTTTTTTATCTCAAATGATGCAAGAATATGCATGTAAGGAAACTGGTTCTAACACCATACTTTCCAATGGTATTTTCTAATAACATAAATCATCATCGAGAATAAAGCTATGCAACCGGTTAATACGATCGTTAGTCCGTAAACAAAAATGCAAATGAAGAGTCTAACCTTGTTCTTGGATAAAACTATTGCTAATTCACAAACAAATTAGAAAATGAACAAAGAAGATGGTGGGAAGAAGTTGGAGGCAGAGGAGGAGGAGGACGACGTGTGGCTACATTGTTGGGTGGAGGTGGAAGTGGAAGACGTCGGGCTGGAGTTATCTTGAGGTCAAGTGGATAGCGATCAATTCTCTGAAATGTGCCCTTTCGAAGCATATCAGGGGTACGACAGAGAGGGAAACTCAGGTCAACCATGCGCCGCTGGGCTTCTCTTATACAGTATGCGCAGAAGACATGCCCGCAGTAAGTAGCCATGGGTGTTCAGAGTTTGTTCATACAAATGGGACATTCATGGTTGTCTGGCAGAAAGAGGGGAGCCTCATCAGCCATGGTTAGCAATGCGAAATTAGGATTAGCAATGGCGAATTACAAGAAATAGAGATTGAAAACCCTTTAACCAAGAACCGGAAAACCCTAAGTTGATGAAAATAGTGATTCGTTAACGAGTATAGTATCCTACAAGACTACAAACCGTAATTATATACATAGCAAAGTTTTATTTCTATTGGCCACTAATTAAAATTTTAATGTTAACCCCTTAACTAATATTTCATTTTTATCCTATAACTTCTTTTTTCTACAATTTTAACTTAAATTTTTTTTATAAACCCAATCTTCTTTACAATTTTGACAATTAAAATTTTCCTATTACCTTCATAACTTTGGTAGTATCTTATTTCTTTACACAATAACTTTCCATTTTTATAATTTTAGTCTAAATATTATTTTTATAAACATAATTTTTTACAATTTTTCCAAAGTTTTATTTTTTTCACCTTATTTACAAGTTAGTTTATCAAAAATCCAGTTCTACAAAACTACTTATTTTACATATTTGTGTGTATATATATATATATATATATATATATATATATATATATATATATATATATATATATATATATATATATATATATATATTACTTATTATATTTTATAAGTTTAGGGGTTATTTGACTAAAAAGTTAAAACTAGTGGGTGATTAACACAAATAAAGATGGGTAATATGTGAAAAAATTTCTCCATCAATCTGTTTTTGGATCATAACTTTTTTTTTTCTATGTAAAAAATTTCTGAAAAAACCAAAGTTCTTAAATTTTAATTCTCTACAAAACAAGCAACATCATGAAATTTTGAAAAAAAAAATCTCCAAAAATTATGAAAATTTAAGGGATCATTCTAGATATTATATTAGTAAGTTTATGAAAAGAATTTTTCAAAAATAAGTTTTTTAAGTGTATATTTTTTTTAAGTAAAAAACGAATCAAATTAGCAAAAAAAAGTCTATGATCCAAAAATATTAAGAACCAAAATACGTTTTATGATTCAAAGTGTTATGAACTATATTTTTTATGAATCAAAACTTATTATAATCTAAAAATGTTATGAATCAAACTTAGTATGCTTCAAATTTGAAAATGATCCAAAAATGTGTCTTAAATTTTGGATCATTTCAACATGTAAGACCTTGTTCACGGAATAATCATGTTTGGTTTTAAATGAATTAAGTTTGAGAAGTGATTGAAATGGGTTTAGCGACACTATGGTAGATGGTTAGCGATGCTATTGTGTAGGGCTTCGCGACATTATGGCATATTATTAGCGACGCTATTGAGTGGCTGATAATGACGCTACAAGGAAAGTTAGCGGCGCTAATATGCCTGAGTAAGTAGCTTGGCACTATCTTCGGATAGCGACGCTATTCGCCGCTGTTTGCACAAAAACCCTACATTTCGGGTTTTGGGCCGTATTTAAGGGCACAAAACCTTAGGTAGACATCATTTGCCTCCCTTAAGCCTCAAGAAATGTTCCAAACTCCCTCCTATCTCCCTTGGGTGATTTTTGGTTGTTTTAGTCATTTTAAAGGAGATTTTGAAGAGAAGAAAGGTGCTTGGTGGTGCTAGAAGGTGATTGTCAAGATTGGTCATCAAGACATTTATTTTCTAGACCTTTCTGAGTAAAGTCTCATCCTTTTAGTGTTTATAAAGTTGTTCATGTAGTTATGAGGATTTTGAATGGAATTTTGGTCCCTTGGTTATGGTATTTAAAAACTAGAGTGATAAAGGTTGGATCTTTATGTCCCTTGAGCTTTATTTGGAAGTTTTAAACTGATTATGTGAGTAAGTCAAACTCCCTTGAGTGTTTAAGTTGGATTTTGCTCATTTTGGACCTAGATCTTAACAATTTACATGCATGGTCATGTTTGGATGAGATCTAGTGATTGTTTGGAAGGGTCCTGAAAAGTTTAAGCCCTTAGCTTAACATATTAAGAGTTTTGGAAATGAGTGGGCTGAACAGCGTATATAGCTCCGCTATCTACGGATTAGGTTTTCGTGACCATTAGACTTAGCGATGCTACCCTTAGGTGATAGTGGTGCTAAGCGTGGTTGACTTTTGTGTTGACCTTTGACATTTGACCGTTGACTTTGACTTTAACCGGTTTGACTTTTGGTCAAACTTGAGAGATACGGGGCACCGATCTTGGAGGTTTATCCTGTTTGGGTTTAGGAATTTCTAAGTAGAGCTTATCCTTATTAGAAATTTGTGTTGTCGGGATCTGAGGAATTTCTAAGTAGAGCTTATATGTTGAAGTAGTTTTACTTCACGATGTGCAGTGTTGTATGCTTAGGGAGATTGTGCCCTACTTATGTGATTTAATGATCGAGTAGGGACCCTTCGGGTCAATCTCAATGCTTAGATTTCTGTGATTGGTAGGTAAGTTTAGTATCGATACTAATAAAGGTGGTTGTCATGTGATGGCGGACGGGGTATGCTCGAGAGCCGGACAGATCGGGACAAGCTCGAGAATCCATGCATTGAGCCGATAATGGACAGGATGGGGCAAGCCTGTGAGTCCTAGTCGGGGTGAATCGGGGCAAGCCCGGAGACCATGTCGGGAATGATTGTGCTTTATGTGATGGATCGTGTGGTATTTTGGGGAACTCACTAAGCTTTATGTTTACTCTTTCACCCTAAATGTTTTTCAGGTGTCTATTGACTTGAGCTTGGAGTATGGCGCGATTGTATCACATTTGAGGTTTTGGTATTTAAGTCTTCCATTGGATGATGTTGAAAATGTTTTTTGATAAATACGATTTTATATGCTTTTAAATACCGAATTTGAATCGGATGACTTCTATTTCACAGTCTGTTTTATGTATTTGAACCGTTTTTAAAACAAACATTGTATTAAGGAATTTGGGATGTTACACAAGATCCGCTTGTGTTACGAATCAAAATATTATATAAGAAACGCTTAATATTCAAAACTTATAATGATCCACACAAATGCTATGAATCAAACTTATTATGTCCTAAATATTATCATTCTTAAGTATAATGATCCAAAACTTATGATCCAAGATTCAAAACTTGTTATGATCCAAGATACAAAATTTTCTATGATCCATAATCCAAAACTTGTTATGAATCTTATGCCTAATAATCTAAAAGGAGTTAGAAAAAAACAAAAACGAATTTTTAACGAAAAAATTAAAAAAAAATAGTAAAACCAAACGAAAAATGAAAAAAAAAATAGAAAAAAAACAAAAAAAATGAAAATAATAATAATAATCTAAAACGTGTTAGAAAAAGACAAAAAGCAAGTTTTAACTGAATTTTTTTAAAAAAATAGGAAAAACAAACGAAAAATGAAAAAAAAAAACTGAAAAAAATAACAAAAAAACGAAAAAAAGCTGAAAATAATAATAATAATAATAATAATAATAATAATAATAATAAAACTAAAAAAAAATAAAAATACCTAAAAAAAACTAAAAAATAATAAAAACTAAAAATTGTGTTAATAAAAGCTAAAAAAATAAATAAATAAAAACAAAAAATTCGGCTATATTATGTTGCATTGACGAAATGGTTCAACAAGAATTGACATCGTAGTCATCACCAAAATTATTTATATATATATATATATATATATATATATATATATATATATATATATATATATATATATATATATATATATATATATATATATATATATAAATACACTAAGTTTTCAAAAAAATTCGATGTTGACAATGTGTTATTTTGTTTTTCAATTAAGTCACTATGTTTTTTTTAATTTTGTTTCAATGTTGAGCAATTGACCGGTGAATTCAGTTGTTAGCTGACGTAGCACCTAGGTGTCAAAATTGAAAACACAATGACTTAATTGAAAAAACTTGAAAACTTAGTGACTTAATTGAAAAAAATAACAGAGTGTCAAAATCGAAATTTTCTGAAAATTTAGTGTTTTTTTTAATTTGCCAAAAACTAATTAGAAGCGTCTCAAAATATTTAATCGATAATAAGTATAAAAATAAATAACATATTAATAAGGAGCCGTTTTATGGAAATGATGAGATAGCTGTTATAATCGAGTATTTATAATAACCAAAGGCTTAGAGCCAATTAGCTATTGACATATATTCAAGCTTAAACAGCACCCAAAACCCGCCAATATACTTCAAGTTCACGTCATCAAATCTCGCATTACGACATAAGTTCAACATGTTAGAGATTGTGTGCCAGTTTTGCATCTTACCACACAACATATGTAATACCCCACAAACATCTACCATTTTACCATTCGATTCTAAAATGAATGTCATGCCTTGAGATTAGTTAGTTTCTACGATTTGATTCCCCACTACAACATCTATGAAAGACTTCTATTCATCAAGAGTGTAACTTAAAATGAACACATATATTTGTAAACTCATATAAGCTCTTTATTTTTGACATTTATACATTTAAAAGTGGTGAAAATGTATTTTCGCAGGTCCCCTTTACGAAGATGGCCTATGAAAATAAGTATTTATCCATGTTTTTAGTGTATTGTGTTTTTGTTATGTTTGTTTTATATATTGCTTTGAAATGGGTTTCGATCATTTTCGCAAGTCAAATTCGGTATTTTCGCTGGTGACACTAGAAAAAATATCAACATTTACTTGCGAAAGTGGTATTTCCTGGAAGATACCAAAAGAAACCTACGGAATATGTTCATTTGATATTTTTCCCAAACTAGCTTTTATGAGTATCAACTTTCGTTCTATGTTTTATGTATTAATGTCTAGTAACATTTTTTATTGAAAATATTACGAATTACAATATGATGTGTTTTAAAAACGACAGGTCAAATGAGAAGGTTTTGTAGAATATTTTAAATAAATAACGATAAAAGTAGTTAAATTTATAAAAGAAAAACATTAAAAGAGGTTAACCACAAACCACTATTTAAAGTATTTAAGTCATATTAATTAAAATTAATAAAATAATGACGTAATAATAATTTAAAATCATAATATGCTCTTACACGTTTGATACATGTAAGTTTTAAGTTTGACATTTATTAGGTTATAGGGTGTGCAAACAGTGGAGAATGATAAGAGGGAGGAGAGAGAATAAAGGGAACCAATGATAAAAGAGAAAGGATGTTCCGGTATGTGATCCTAAGAACGTGTGAGAATGAGAACGTGAGAGAACAAGAGGGAGGTCGGGAGGGGGGTGTTTTAGGCGTTCCACTTTGCATTCTCATGCCACCTCCATGGCCGGCCCAAGCATCGGGAGACGATCCAAGGCATCAAAAGTCTACAGCATTACGAGTGGTCAGTACTGTTTGAAGATTAAGAGGCAAGAAACGAGATGAGACAATGGAGCATCTGCATAAAAATTTTCACGTGTAGGGCAAGCCAAAAAGGCAAGCTACATTAAATATGGAGAGACGGCACAATAAGTGGCATACTTATCGCATAAAACTAGTACCCTCTAATCATAGCAGACATTTTCTCTAAATCAAACTAAGGTACAAGTCTAAGATTTTCCTTTAGTATAATTCAGTTCATTATTTTTAATATGTGTCCAGGGAAGTAAGGTAAGCTTGTAAAGAAAGGTAATTAATTGAGGAGTCATCTAAAATACTCGGTTCTTTCACTCTTTTGTGCCAATCTCCTCTCATCGCTCAGTTCTTAATGTGTGTTAATCCACGTTCCCGATGACATTTGTTATGTGATATAATAAATAATTGATTTTGCAAAGACCCCACAACCATGGATTAAGGTAAAGTTCTTTTTATGATTATATTGTGAGTGACATAACATAAAAATGGCTACAAATGTTGATTTACTTGCGTGTTATACCATATCTTTTATGTTTTATATGAGTTCAGTATAACTATTATGTTATACATTACAAATAAGGACATTGTTTAGTCTTTCGTTCAAAACATGGTAGAGTTTTGGATCGGCCCTGGCCACCTCAACAAGATGTTATCTGCATTTTTGCATACGGTATAGTCTTATATTTTAAGTTTGCCCCGTGTTAAAGAAACACAACCTTTACCTTGATATTTAGATATATAAACCTCTTATTTTAAAGTTTGGCTTCACAAATGAATATATCGAATTTGGTGGTTATTAAGAAAATAAAATGGTGGGCATATGCAAAAAGTTACTAGAATTCCGCAAATCCCAATGATGTCTTGGTTCCTTTATCACCATTTATTTGGATCCACTTTGTATTTATTTTTTCTTTTTCTTTTTCTTTTAGCGGGGGCTTGCTTTTATTGCCTTTAGCATAAATATTTTTAATAAAAAATAACAAGAATATTAAATATATTCAATTAAAATATATAATTTATGTTAAAATGTTTACTATTTAATATAAGTATAAAATTTTGGTTTGCAATCAAAGTTATAAACATTCATAAGCTACTCGAAAAATGGTCTCTAAAATATAGCTTAATTTTAATAATTCACAATATTCCCACCTCAACGTTTTAAAATCAAAATTTGCATTTATCAACCGACTTTTACCTATTGACAACAAAATATAATTAGCAGACGAATATATACAAAGATACATTTAGAAAACTTCTTATATTTTAATTTTATATTCAATTAAATTTTAATTATTTTTTTATATTTATTTAAGCTTAACATTTTATTAAATTTTTATAATTTTAGATAGTAGCTGGTTAGGTCGTTTTTATATTTTTACAACTGATAATGTATAGGGCTAAAATGTAAGAACATAATTGATTAAAAACTGAAAATACAACTCTAAATTGTTAAAATAGTCAAAATGTAAGGACTTTAATAAATATTTTTTTTATATATAACTAAAATTGTAAATATTTAATAAATTGTTGGCCTTAATTGAATATAAAAAAACAATTATAGCTTAATCGAATACATGGTCAATGATAAAAAAAACCGACAATTTCTTTGTTTTGAAAGGTTTGTGATGCTAATATGAAAAGTTGAATAAATGAGTTTTGACGCATCAATGATTATTGTAATGTGGAATTTATTGTGATAATATAGTTTGAGATGAGAGGTAAATCTGAAATACCGATAACTTTCTTTGTTAGGGAAAGGGATAAAAAACCAATAGTTTCTCAATTGACCAAATATATCAAATCTATGTTGATTTACATATATTCTTTGTGACAACCTAAAAAAATTGGTGTATAAGATAAAAGTTTAATGCAAGTATTTTGACGTTAAGGGAGGGGGTTGATGTTCAAATAAATTAAATGTATTATGAAGATCAGACCCTAAGGTGGACTTACTGCGACTTTGACTCAAGTTTCGATATTTCATCAGCCCTTTGTGGTATTTTATGTTTTTCACTTGCTTTCAATATTAGTTTAGTTGTTTTAAGCTTGTGGCTTGGTGTTTCTGGATAGTGACAACCAGTAGCAGTAGGTTATAGCTTCTTATTTACCTTTATTTATGCTTTATTGCTTTGAATGCTTTTGGATTTTTCTTGTTTGTTTCTGATTCCGAGATTTGTTTTTTATTCTAGTAAGCAAACTTAGTTTAGAAATTGGTTTAGTTTAGTTTATGTTAGATTTGGTTTTTGGCAATTGTTTGGATACTGTTTTTTGGATTGTTTTGAGAAAGTGGAAGTTAGTCCCTCTGGCTGTAGCGTGACACTACAATTGGTAAGCTATCGTCTTGTCTTGACCACGAAACTCTTGTGGATCGACCCTAACTACCACTGTACTAGTGTGAGTGAGGTTATTTTTCTTATTTTGACCGCATAACAACCGCTGCCTTGTCAAATTTTGGCGCCGTTGCCGGGGAATTGTGCGCTTAGGATAAGATGATCAGTAGGGTTGTTTTTGAATTTTTATGTTAAATTTTAGCTTTTTGATTTCTGGTATGTGTACGTCCTCATAATGGGCGATTACATATACCCGGATTGATAAGAGTATTATGAAAATCCGGACGACAACTATTACGAGAATGATTGCAACAATGGATCATTCGATGACAATGGATGACGGACCGAGGAGTCATCTCAACTGAAAATTCTGCAATTTGGGCCCAATTATTGGAACTCATGGTTAATACATGTCAAATGCAGAAGGATCAGGCCGATGCTCTTGTAAGATTGCAAAAGTCACTAGATCAGTTAGAAAAAAGTAGGGAATATCCGCCACCCTCGCCAGAACCCGAGGCGAGTGATTTTAATACCAATGATAATGTGTATGAACCTACATCACCTGAACATGTGATGGAAGGACATGCACCTTGGGAAAGTCAAGAGACCACTGAAAGGGTCGAAAATGTTGTTGAGGAAGAGGTTGTATGTGACAATGCTACCTCGGACTCAACAGCTTTTTAGGTTTCTAAGGCCTCTGACCTCATATTTTTCTGATTTTTTTATGATTTTATACGAATTTTACATTGCAGGAATAGTGTGCTGTCACGAACCAATTTGACATCACTGCAAATAACGTGATTTCTACCAATCTTGAAGGTAGAATTAGCTTATAACATATAAAACTGAAAGATACTACACATCCATACGGTTCTAGGGCCGTAAGAATCATCCTCATACGATTTTTCTACGATTTTATATGATTTATGCAATACCGTATTGAATTAACACTACGAAATCGTAAAATTTAATATCTTTACCTCGAAATCTTCGATCAAGCTCTCAAATTTCTTGCCCAAAACAATTGGAAATGATGAAGGAAAGTTGCAGGAAATGTTCTAGAGAATTGGCGCTGAAAGTATGATGAAAATGAGGTCAAATTCGTGTTTTATAACCCTAAACCCGAGTTAGGTCGGGTTTGACCCATTTGGGTACCCGTTTGACCTTAAAACACTTAAAACTACACAACTTTTTACTCGGAACTCCGTTTTCGATGAGGTTTTCGCCTACGTATTCGTAATGAAATTATACACAACACTACATAAAAATATTCTCAAAAATATTACCACAATAATGTCGTATACTTGACATGTAGAGTGTCAAGTTTACCTAAACGACAAATTTGGTACATTACTTTACAAATTTCATACTTCCACACACACAAGTGTGCTTACAAGTTTAATTAGCATTCTAACCTGGTTTTGGGGTATTACAATCTTGGCCACCATGTCACTAGTCTTTTAATGAAACTTCCAAGTTTGACATTTAAGACCTTTGATGTACTCTTTATGTGACAAAATGGTCATTGACTAAGTCTAGGCTAGTCACTACAAGTTTTCGTCATTACTAATGAAATTTACGCATTTGCTTTTCTGTTTGATTTTTTAATTTTCATAATATATTATTCTTTTGTTATTATAAGTATATAAAAGAGTATGCATTAATTAAAATGTTTTATATTATTTTGTAGAAGTTAATGAACATAAAAATTCAAATTAATATGGTAAAAGATAATTATTTATATTGAACCATAATACTTGAATGACTTTTTAAAAGATATAGTTGATAATATATAATATATTTGTTATACTATATCATCATACATAATATACATTAATAACTTTAATAATCATATTTGATTAACATTGTTTATTTTGTATTTTATG
This sequence comes from Cichorium intybus, assembly GCA_023525715.1. Classification (NCBI taxonomy): domain Eukaryota; kingdom Viridiplantae; phylum Streptophyta; class Magnoliopsida; order Asterales; family Asteraceae; genus Cichorium; species Cichorium intybus. Next base: position 7,728,290 of record CM042011.1, on the reverse strand, counting down.
TATTTTGGTTAATAAGCCAAATTTAAGCAAAAAGGAGATGTATAGTTTTCACCTGTTTCTTGATAATTTACTTGGATAACTGAAGATTTATGTAGTAAATTTTCTTGAAATTTGTTTATCAATATGCTTGGTTTTATGCAAACCGTTTCATACTAAAGTATGCACTGCAACTCTTAGACATAATAACAATAAGTATAGTACTAGGTTTGTATTGAGATTGTCTGAATTCTTTGAAGTGTGAAAACATAGAGTATATTCGGTATTTATACTAACACTATCCATAAAATGGATAATGATGACAAAAATAATGATTTTTGAAAGTTAATGTGGATTATTGTGTAGTCATAATCGTTTCCAAAATATGACACACCTTCTAGAAATTCTAGAGGACAATCATTTCCAAAATGTAACTTGAAGTCGACCAGAAAATCACTTAGCTTAAAAGATAATATGCATCTACTCAAGCATTTACATAAATCATCCTAGTTTGGAAAGTCCATAGGTGTTGGAATGATAATGTTTAGACATATTTTGCTTAAATCGAACCCATCCCTTTTGTGCTAATATATCATTTCTAAAGTTGTTGTTCCGTTCTACCTTTTAATCTGAAATTTTGTTTAGGTTATTGGGTGTTGCCCTCGACCCCGCCTGCTTATTGGTTTGTGTGACCAGCGAGAGGGGCTCTGTCCTTTTACCCATGCAATTCACCATGCTCGTATTTAAACTCATCTTATGTAAATGTACACTTTGAATATCAGGTTATAAGTTGATCTCTTTTGGCATTCATATAAATTTTAGATTTGTCAAAATGAATAGATGACATAAAAAATACCAATGACATATTCAATAATTTTTATTCTAAAATTTATGTTGAAATATTATAAACAAAAATATTTAAGTTTACATAATCACATTTATTTTAATATAACTTATTTAATCATAATTATTGCCATATTTTTTAAACTATAATTCTAAAAGTATGCTTTATTGAAATAAAAATTAACTGAAGATTTTACCATATTTTGTACCAAAAAAGAAAGTAATAGGCATGTATGATTAGGTCCAACATGTGGCATCGTTAGTGGCCCCCAACACCTTGCTTTTGTAGGTGGTCCCACTTCCCTATTTTGTGGTTTATCTACCCCTCAAATTGTTTCTTTATAATCAAAATGCAACTACCTATTTATAATATAATAATTTGTTAAATGTTCATCTTTATAATGTTGGCAACTCATATTCTTTACTTGTAGAATATATGTGTATACTTTTCTGTAAATTCTTTTATCATATCATCATGTACATTAACAACATTCAATACGCACATCAATAAAACACATTCAATACATATCAATAAAACACATATCCATACGATTCCGTAACCTTAAAAAAAAGTAACTCGTATGGCATTAAACATTAGATTTTTACGACAAAAACTACAATGGTCATTTTATAAATTTTGTTAAGATGGTTTCTCAATTGTATATTATTAATTTGAATTACCTAAACATACATGCCTAAAAATAAAAAAAAAAACCATGTTTAAATATCAAGTTACCATAAATATATTTTTAAGTTATAATTTAGAAATTTGTTGTATAAATTTCAAATGTATATCTGGAGATATAAACCTTAATATATATTAGCAATTTATAAAATTAAAGAACAATATAACCCGCCAACCCGGTGCATTCGAGTCTAAATCTGTTGCTTAAAACTTAGTCAAGACCCCCATTTGTCAAATGCTTCAAGAACATCTCTCTCACTTCATCCTTGTCTTCTCTCTCTATAATTTTGTTGTTTTTTTCAATTCAAAACTCTAAATCCTAAAACCCTTTTCATCGCTTGTTCCAATTTCATCATTCTCTTGTCTGTAAATACACATAGGAAAACAGTGTAGCAGCAAAATAGCCATGACTGCAAACAAGTTTGCGACTATGTTGCATAACAACACAAACAGGATCACACTCATTCTAGTTTACGCTGTTCTTGAATGGACACTTATAATCCTCCTTCTCCTCAATTCTGTTTTCTCCTATTTAATCATCAAATTTGCCCAATTCTTTGGTTTAAACCCGCCATGTTTCTGGTGTGCTCGAATTGATCGATTATACGAATCTGAAAACAACAATTTACGTTATCATCTCTGTGAGCTTCACTCAAAGGAGGTTTCCCATCTGGGTTTCTGCTCGATTCATCAAAAATTAGCCGAATCACATGATATGTGTGAGGATTGTTCATCTCCCGATCCGGGTTTTCAAAAAGAGTCCAGGAATTTTGTGTTCTCGAAGGTAGAACGGATTAATGCGATTCAGAGTGATGGGGAAGATGAAGTGAATTTTACGTGTTCTTGCTGTAGAGCGAATTTCGAGAGGAAGTTCGTCGATGATTCTTCTTGTTTTGTGATTCATCCTTTCTGGGATATTTTGGGTAATGCCAAGAAAGGGAATTCCGTCAATGATCATATCGAAAACTTCGTTGCCGATGTTCAAATCGAAACGGATTATGTTGAAAAAACCCACAAATTTGATGATGATGAAGAACAGGAAACAGAGGAAGCTGAGATTGACGTGATGAAAGATTTAAATGCTTTTGAACAGGAATTGATTCAATTTGGAAAAGGGGAAGACTTAAACTCCCAGGATCTTCAATTCTTCATTGATTATAGTGGGAATCAGTTGTTTCCATTTGAATTACTTGATACAAAAACAGAGGAAATTCGAAATGATCCTGAAGATGAAGATCATGAATTTGGAGATTTTCAAAAGGCTCAAGTAATATCAAAAGAAATTGATGAATCTGTTCATCAGGAAACAGAGGAATCATCTAAATTCTCTGAGAAAACTCTTGTTTCCAATGAAAATTTGATGGATTTCGGTAATGAGCAAGTCGCCATTGATCAACAAACTCAAACCCCATCAATCGACACTGAAGAGCTTCAAGAAAGCGTTTCAGATATTCATTCATCAGAAGTTGATGATTCTCTTCATCAGAAAACGGAAGAATCATCTACATTTGCTGAGAAAAGTCATGTTTCCCATGACAATTTGATTGATTTCGGTAATGACCAAGTCGCCGTTGATGAAAAAACTCCAACCACAATAATCGACACTGAACCACGCGATTCGGATATTCAGTCATCAGAAATTGATGATTCTGTTCATCAGATTACAGAGGAATCGTCTAAATTTGATGAGAAAACTCATGTTTTCCATGAGAATTTGATCGATTTTGGTAATGAGCAAGTACCCATTGATGAGCAAACTCAAACCACATCAATCGATTTCAAAGAACGCGATTCAGAAACTTATTCATCAGAAATTGATGATTCTTTTCATTGGAAAACAGAGGAATCATACAAAGTTGATGAGAAAACTCATGTTTACGATGAAAATTTGATTGATTTTGGTAATAAGCAAGTCGCCATTGACGACCAAACTCAAACCCCATCAATTGCTACCCAAGAACTTCAAGAAGGTGATTCAGATATTCATTCAGGTAACTTTAAATTTTCAGTTTTAATCCAATTTGTTTCCATCTTAAGAGAATTTAACTTTTTTGCAGTTCATGAAGAAGAGGACGTTTCAATCGGAACAGAGATTCCAGTTCTGGATTCATGTGACGAGATCAAACACGAAGAACATTCATCAAATTCTAATAATTTGCAATCAGATATTGAAAATGGTAATCTTTACGAGTGTCAAAAGAATTTTTTTACCCAATTATATCCTATTTTCCAGATATTTACAGAACTCTGTTTTCGTATTTTAGATTTCGAGGAAGAAAGAACTCCAGACACACCGTCTTCGATTCATAGCCTAAACCCACTTCACAAGAATTGGTTAATTCCGGATATGAAAGAATCGCTGAATGAAGAGTCGTACGATGGAAGTACAATGAGCGAACCGGTGGACACCGCCGAGAAGCTGAAATCGGCTTTGAAAGCCGAGAGGAAAGCCTTACACGATTTATACTCAGAATTGGAAGAAGAACGGAATGCTAACGCAGTTTCCGCTAACGAGACCATGGCAATGATAAACCGGCTTCAAGAAGAGAAGGCCGCAATGCAAATGGAGGCGTTACAATATCAACGAATGATGGAAGAACAATCGGAATACGATCAAGAAGCTTTACAACTCTTGAATGAACTCATGATGAAAAAGGAAAAGGAATTGGAATCGTATCGAAAGAAAGTGACCGAATACGAAGCAAAGGAGAAAATTAGGGTTTTACGTGGGAGTACGAAAACCGGGACATCTTCAATTTCTTGGAGTCATTCCGAGGACGATGACGGATTATCGATCGACTTCGAGGGGAATCAAGAAACTCAACATCGGAATCATCAAAGTACCCCGATTGATTCGGTTTTGGATTTGGAATCATCGTTAGCGGACTTCGAGGAAGAGAGGGTGTCGATCCTCGAACAACTCAAAGTTCTAGAATCGAAACTATTCGCATTGAGCGATGAAGAAGATCGACATTTTGCTAACACAACAGTAACCGAGGATCATTACGAAGTGATCGGTAATTACAGTTTTAACGAACAACCAATCGGAAAGCGGCTTCTTCCGCTTTTTAATGCAATTACTACCGGCGGTGACGACGGCGTGACGGTTAGAAATGGATACGAAAACGGGTTTTTTCCGACGAAGTTTGAAGACACGGCCGTTACGAGATTTGAACTCGAGAAAAAGCGAATTGATATGGAAGAGGAAGTGGATCAGTTGTACGGAAGGTTACAAGCCCTCGAAGCAGATCGGGAGTTTTTAAAACATTGTATCGGCTCGATGAAAAAAGGTGACAAAGGGATGGAACTTCTTCAAGAAATCTTATACCATTTACGAGATCTTCGGAATGTGAATCTTCGAGCAAAGAATTATACCGAAAACGCCCTCCTATGAACTCATACATTTATCCATACGGTATACAATCGATCTTTTATTATATCAAATTACATCAGGATTTCATCTTTGATGAAATTCTGATACGAAAACTGAACGATATAATGTTTTCGATCTCATATTCATTTACGATATCTCATTTTCATTTGTAGGGTTAAAAATTGTCCATGGACTATGGAGGCTCGTTGGTGTGGTTATTTTTCTACTATTAATGTGTTTTACAAAGCAACCCATTTTCTCCGGAGGGTTTTTGTGTCCATTCATCTCTACTTTTGAAGGGGAAAAGGAGGATGATGGTCTATGTGTGTAGACAAGTGAGGTTTTAGAAGAAGGCGAAAATACAAAGTTACCAATTTTTAGGATGATTTTAATTTCATCTCATGCAAGTTAGTTTGTACTATGTGCATTAAAACGTGTATGTAATATCGGGTCTGGTCATTGGTTGTAGAGGCTTAGGTGTAGGAATTTTTCTATTTCTTTTTATTAATTTTGAAAATTTGTTTCCTGATTTTGAATTTGTCTTTGGAGTAAAAAGAAAGGGCAAGGGGTCCTATTCCTCATATTGTATCTGTCCTTTTGAAAGTATATAAAGTTTGGTGTGTTGACTAAAATTAATTATTATGTGATACTCATGTGGTGGGAGGTCTGAAGTTTGACTCCGACTAACCCCATGTGAGGGATTTTCCTAGAAAGGCGAATTAGGTGGAGGGGGAAGGCCTTTGCGCCTTAGGTAATCGCCAACCGCCCTGGGTTGCGGGGCTGATTACCCTCAGGTGAAACCATATATCTATTCGCTGGTTCAAAAAAAAAAAAATGTGATAGGCCGACTATTTTATTTATTTATTGACATTGTGTTGTGTAAAATTTTGGTCGTGGAATGAATGATATTTAGAATGTTTGTGTGTCCATTACCTCCAAAATTTTGAATAAAAAGAAAGCTTTTTATATTAGGTGGTTTAAAAGCAAATAAATTAAATAGAATAATAAAAACAATTTTATAATATAGTATTAATTATTTATATATACGATAAAATGTATATTTCTTTAGTTTATACATCGATATCATTTTTAATGACCATAATTATTTGTAAGACCAAAAATACAATATTTGACTTGTTAACCATCTACCATTTTACATTTTGTCTTTAAATTTTTACATGAACTATAAAAGCAAATAAATTAAATAGAATAATAAAAACAATTTTATAATATAGTATTAATTATTTATATATACGATAATATGTATATTTCTTTAGTTTATACATCGATATCATTTTTAATGACCATAATTATTTTTAAGACCAAAAATATAATATTTGACTTGTTAACCATCTACCATTTTACCTTTTGTCTTTAAATTTTTACATGAACTATAAACGTGCACAATAATCCATAAGCACGTACAACTTCACTGCGCTTCTAATCTTATCGGCCATGCGAAAGCTTCAAAAGGCGCATGACAAATTCTTTTTATTCCTTGACATTTCATGTGTTTTCAAACTTATAAACAGATTTTCAAACTTATAAACAAACATATGACTTAATAGGAAGCATGTATGATGAAGTTGCACTTGCACATATAAATTAAAAATAAAAGTGCTAAAAAGGGTTAAAGTTGACGAATATACAGATAAAAAGGTGGTTTAAGAAGATTACTAATTATTAAAAATTTGTAAAAAGGAATAATGATCAAGATCGGCTCACCTTTGGTGGTAGTTACATGATTACATCCACACCATACAACCAGCATGCCATCATCATCCTCTTTGCCGCCGTCCTCTTTTCTTTTCTTTTCTTTTTTCTTTTTCATATATATATTATAAATATTTAATTGTGGTTTTCTTTTGTATATGTATGACACCCTCTGTTGGATAGTAGAGCGACCACTTCATATAACTCTTGATATATGAACAAAAACCTTCATGCGCTGAAGTAAAAAAAACTTAGGTAAAATGGGTTAACCGGATTAGAAGTCGTTTGATATATTTTTAGTACTTGCAATACTCTAAATCATTTTATTTAAGAATTTCTATTAACGCTTGAAATAATGGTGTTTATGTAACATGTAATATGAAGCTTAATGCGCCAGAACTAACTTATTCGTAAATAGGGTTGCAAATTAATATGTTTTATTGAGTAATTCGAAGTTGAATCTAGTCGAAGTTTATTGAGTTCAAGATACAAACATGAGCTCGAAGCATACAATGAGTTGAGTTCTAGTTTACCAAAAACTTAAGCCTCTTTCTTTTATTAAAGGTTTTGAGCTCTATATGTGTAAGTATTCAATTGCATATATGTATGGTTAACATTGGTGTACAATTTTGGGTCGAACTATGATCGAGTTTGTTCTATTAAACAAAGTTTTAATAGGTATTTTTATGGTGTGTATGATCGAGCGTGCATTAATAAAACTTTTCAAAAATAATCTAACTGAGTTGATATTAACATAATGTTGTCAAGTCGAGCTCAAGTTCATCTTTGCCTGTTTATAACCCTAATTTGTAACTTAACAAATTCATGTTGCCACCTCGAATTATTTGTGGTTTCACATAGATGTATATATTCACATTTTATTGAACAATAATCATTATTGCATGTTAACATTAACACCGGTCTCGAAAAACTATGACAAAAATAGCTACATAAAGATATGATTTATAACAAAATAGCCACAAATTTCAACTTTCCTCAGGCTGGGGGGAGTGGTTAGCATGTGCTGAACATGCTAAACTATGCCACATCAGCTTAGCACATGCTGACCAAATTTGGTGGGAGTAGTCAGCATGTGTTAACCATGCTAAAAGGTACAAGTCTCATGCTAAAGGTACAAGTCATGGAGCGGTTGGTTGCTATAGCGAGTTCGCTGATATATTGGCGAGGCTTCTTCAGCGAGGGCGAGGGCGAGCTCGGCCGGTGTGGGTTAGCGAGAGATGGCGAGAGAGATGGCGAGGGGGATGGCGAGGCCACTCCCCCAAGCCTCAATAATACAATATATTTCCTAGTATGGTCGCTGCAAAACCGTAGACCGTACTATGTAATTGTTTTTTAAAGTGGTTTGTCATTTTGCATGTAGGTTTCAAATTGATAATACGAAGTTATCTTTACCATTGCTAAATTTAAAATATGTTATACAAAACAAAGTTGTGTAAATGTGTTCTTCACAATTAATTCAAGGCTCTGAATAAAATTTTCTTACCTAAAATGAGTCCATCCAACGAGATGTTTGTAGCTCTTTATATTGAAGCGTAATGACGTTAATTCGTATAGCAAGCCAAAGGTGATAAATTATGGTTTGGATTTTCCGTCCAATGTAAACCTTTTTAGGCATTTTTTTTGGAACCGGCAAAACATATATAAAAAGAAAAGAAAGGGCAAAACCAACCCAGCGAGGAGCAGGGCGGTAGCCAAAGTTTACATATTTACAAACAGTCCATTGGGTTCAAAGACCAGCGATCCTTATCTAGGCTCCTCCTATCACGCCTATATTTAATCCAAGTAAAAACATTGGCCTTGATTTGCTCATACAGATTACTCGAGCTGTTCACCACATTCTTAAAGATCCTGTCATTCCTCGCCTTTCATAAGAACCATAAGGTTCCATACATGATAGCTGTCAAAAGTCTTTTACCTTTAGCGCTCATCCCCCACGATGCCACATTAAGTAGCAAATCTAGCACCGAGTCTCCTGCTGCACAATTAACTCCACACCAATCAAAGATTAAACGCCATACTCGTTTAGCAAACGCACATCCAACTAGAATGTGATTAGAGCACTCGATGTTTGCTTTGCACCATCCACAAATAGAAGTTTCTAATCGAACCCCTCTTTTAATCAAGGCCTCCGCAGACGGAATTCTTCCCATAACCGCCCTCCAAACAAAGTGGGACACCTTACTAGGGATCTCCTTCAACCATTGAATGTTAAAATTCAATCCATCGTCTTCAACGTTATCAATGATCAATCTTATATCTCCCACCGAAAACTTGCCATCATCAGACAGATTGCACCTCCACGAGTCAGACCTGCTGCTAGGATTGAAGGAACCGATGATCCCATATAGTTGGCCCAATTCCGCCAAAGTATCTGGTGAGTTCAGAGCCGACCTCCAAGCCCCTTCGAACCCTGTTCCTGTCATTCTTTCAGCAACTAAACATGATTTCTTCAATTCCAATCTATACAATAAAGGAAAACTAAGCCTTAAAGGGCCATTGCCAATCCAATTATCGTGCCAAAACAAAGTGTTGCTGCCAGATCCCACGATCTTATTAAAGATCCTGTCGAAACTAAGATTGAACTCCAAGAGATCACCCTCAATCCTTGCAATATTATTCCAAACACCTGAAAAAGAATTGTTAGCAAGATAAGAAGCCGGTTTCGTCCTTAAATTATGAATACCAATGACCACTTGACTCCAAAGCGCCATTGGTTGGTTCCGCAATCTCCACCACCACTTGACCAGCATCCCAATGTTGAGACTTCTTAGCGAGCCAATCCCCACCCCTCCTTTATCCTTGGCTCTAACGATTTTTTCCCAGGAAACCCAACTTATTTTAGCTTTATCATTACCACCACCCCATAGGAACTTTCTTCGAATCTGCTCGAGCATCTTAAGAACACCAGATGGAGCCTTGAATATGGAGAAATAATATATTGGCAAGCTGCTGAGCACGGCTCTAAGGAGGGTTACACGCCCCCCAAAGGATAACGTTTTTGCCTTCCATTCCGTTAACTTGGATCTGAATTTTTCTAACACCGGCTCCCAGTTCTTGATAAGATTCAAATTAGCCCCCACAGGTACTCCTAGAAATTTGAACGGAAAAGACCCCGCTTCACAACTAAGTATCTGAGCCCCTCTATTAATTGCTTCTTCGACACACTAACTCCAAACACATTGGATTTGCTGAAATTAACTTTTAGTCCCGATGCAGTGTGAAAACATTTGAGGATCATAGAGAGATTTTTCATATTGGATAATGACCATTCTCCAAAAAAGATAGCATCATCCGCGTAAAATAGATGAGATATTAGTCGACCATTATTAGGAAGCCGAACACCGTTAAAGAGATTCATTTCCAGAGCAGATTGTAAAACTACGTTAAGGCCTTCCATCGCAATAATGAAAAGATAAGGGGATAGGGGGTCCCCTTGCCGAACCCCTTTAGACATAGAGAACTCTTTTGTAGGGTTGCCGTTGACTAGAACCGAAGCACGTGCTGAGCTAAGACACCCTCGCATCCAATGTCTCCACTTGTCCCCGAATCCCATCTAGTTGAGCACCGAATCTAAATACTCCCAATTGACGGAGTCAAACGCTTTATCAAAGTCAACTTTGAATATTAACACCTTCTCTTTTACCCGCTTTGCCCAAGAAACAATTTCGTTAACAATTAACGGTCCATCCAATATATTTCTTCCTTCCACATATGCCGACTGAACTTCCCCGATCACTTCCCCAATTACCTTCTTGAGACGACCACCAAGAATCTTGGCGATGACTTTGTATAAGCACCCAATAAGACTAATGGGACGGTAGTCACGAAGTGTGGAGGGATCTTTAGATTTCGGCACTAGTGTTATAAAGGAGGAGTTGCACCCCCTCCCCAAGTGTCCAAATTGTTCGAAGTGCCTGACAAAATTAGTGAAGTCGCCTGCGACAATGTCCCAATACGTCTTCAGGAATTTGAACGTGAATCTGTCAGGCCCGGTCGCTTCCGTAGGCCCAAACCGCCTCCTTGATTTCGTCTACAGATATCGGGGATTCAAGATTAGCAGCGACTCGGCAGAGATGGATCTAAACAGCGGGTTTCTCAATTTGGGTCGAGAGTGCCATGTTTCTTTGAATTTCTCACCGAAGAACTTATAAATCTCATTTTTTACTTCTCCTGCATCCTCACTCCATCTACCATTTATCATTAAACCATTGAGTCTCTGTCTCCAGTGATTGTTGTTGATTACCTCGTGAAAAAACTTCGTATTTTCGTCTCCATCAATCGTCCACTTGATGCATGATTTTTGCTTTAGATCCATGCATTTCCTCTTTTCGAGCTTAGTAAGATTGTGCATCACCATATTCCAGTCTATGATCTCATTCGCATCAAGACCTTGAGCCTCTGCTTTTCGATCAAGTTGCTCAATAGATCCCCTGAGATTATCAAATTCCAAATTCTCCTATGATACCACCTGATTCCTCCAACTTTTAATCGCATTCTTCACTGCCCTTAACTTGGCGGCAAGGTAGAGATCCGCAGTCACATACTCTCTAAATTCGCACCAAGTTTTTTTTACCACAGAGTCCAATCCATCCACGAGTAGCCATGAGTTAAAGAACTTGAATGGGGGAGGGCCATAGTCAACAGAGCTGGACGAGAGTAAGATAGGGCAGTGGTCAGACAACTCACGGGTTGGGCGGTGACTTTGGCTAACGGGAATAATGCGAGAAACTTTGAACAGACAAGAAATCTGTCTAACTTGCTTAATTTTGCGTCGTCCGAACAGAAGTATGTGAATCTATATCCCCCATATTGTACTCTCTAAAATCCCCATCTTGAATGAATTTATTGAAATCTTGCGTAGATCTTGAACAAAATTGAGAGTTCAATCTCTCATCCAACCGCCTTACCACATTAAAGTCACCAAACATCACCCAGACACCTCCAATGTTTTGTTTTAAAATAAATAGCTTGTACCAAAGATCACGTTTATCTACTGTGGACTGTTGACAACGCCTAGTGATATCAAGTATTTTAGGCGTTGTTGAGCCCTGTTCTTGATTAAATTATATCAAATATGTCTGGGTATTCTCACTTTTCGTGTCAGGACTTGTTTGGAGAAAAAGGATAGAAACAGGGACTAAAGGTGTACAAAAGGAAAAAGTATGGAAAAAATGGAAAATCAAGAGAACTCGTACGCGCGCCGCAGGAATAAACTATGTGCGACGCGGGCTTAAGGCGGTGGAACACATTTAAATTCCGAAGAAACGGGGAAAGATAAGTACGCGCGCCGTGGATCTCATTTCTGCGCGGCGCGGTTGCGGGAAATTTGCAAGTATAAATAGATGCATTTCCAGCCGAAAACCCTAGCAAATACCGGGTGTAAGCATCGACCTTGAAGCTCTTTGACTCCAGGATTCCATTTCAGCAAGCTCATAATTGGTATTTTATGTTTTTGGCTTTAATTTCATTTTAATAGTAAGTAGTTTTGTAGCTAAAGTCTTTGGGAGTGACAACCACTGACTTTGAGCACTTAGATTTCTGTTTTAGAAACACTTTGGTTACTGTTTTGTAATTGGAATTCAGTTTGGTGAATGAAAAGCATTTGGTTGCATTTAATCTTAGCTTTTCGGTGTTTTAGATGTTTGTGTTTGGTTTGTTTGATTGATTGGGTTTTGGATTGTGTTTGGACCTTGTTAGGACTGTTTTCCTTAGCTGAAATCAGTAGCTAATTAGGTTATTTGGTAAGCATCAAACCTTGGCTAAGAACTGTTCCATAGGACTTTAACTAGTGGTAGTTTATGCTTTGCTTGGTTTGGCTAGTTTGGATGCCTTTGATTGCTTCTGAGTCAGAGATGTACTTCTGATTTCAGAAAGTGACTAGGTCATTTGGACATAGCTTAGCTTGGCTTTGGTGTTTGATTATTGTTTCATTTGCTAGTGATAGGAAAATAGAAACCAGATCCTCCGACTATAGCTGTGACACTATTAGTTGGTAATCTCTCATCTAGTCTAACCACGAAGCTCCTGTGGATCGACCCTGACTACCGCTATACTAGTGTGTGTGTTAGGTATTTTTCTTATTTTTGACCGCACGACGACCTAGGCGTGTCAAATTTTGGCGCCGTTGCCGGGGAGCTGTGAGCTTAGGTTAGGTGAGTAGTAGGAACTGTTTCTTGTTTTTTTTTTTGAAATTTCATTTTTGTTTTTGATTTTTGTAGGCGTGTTGCACTAGTGCATGCGTACCCGCAGGGATAAGCAATTATCCCCATTGCAGTTTGATTCTGAAATTGAGCGTACTGCGCGCAAACTCCGTGCCCGTAGGCGTTTAAGCATCATGAATTATAGTCAAGTTAGCAGTAGTCCGGTTAGTGTTGCCCAGGATCCGTCAGGAGAGGCAACGGGGATGTTCTCTATTCCCCCATTATCAGAGTTTCAATTTGGGAGCACGAGTGCTTCTGGTGGTGCAGTTTCAGCCCCTGCACCCATACCATCATGCACTCCACCATCTATCCCACCATTTACACCCGCTTCTCAACCACAATCCACCAATCCCTTTACTTCTGCTATGACTTGGGGAGAGCCGACCCGAGATGGCACCCCAGCTCCTAGACAGCATACACCAACATCCCAACCACAACCAGCCCTCTTTAAACCTCAACCCACATACCAAACAACACAACCTATACACTTTCAACCACCGCCTCAGCCGCGATACCATCATCCAGAGACGGAGGAAGTGTATGACGAGGAAGTTGAAGGATGGGTGCCACCGGCACCAGAACCACAATGGAACCGAGGTCGGGGACCTCTGAGAAGAACGCCACAATATCCACCACCAGGTCAGCGGGAGTACAATGATCATCTTTACGGTAACCTCGCTCAACCTTTACATTTTGCACAACCGAGACGGCAATCGGTTGCATCACATTTCCAACCGCGGGAATATGATGACTCATCGCCGATCTATATTGCTGATAACATAGATTCGCAAGTAGAGATAAAACCTCAGCTATTAGGAATATTGACTCAGTTTAGGGGATACAAGACTGACGACCCTTATAATCATTTATATGAATTCTTAGCAATTGCCAACGCCAACACTCCTAGGAATACTGATAGAGATATTTTTAGGCTTAGATTGTTTCCGTTCACCCTTAAGGATAAAGCCAAGTATTGGTTTACATCCTTATCATCAAATAGTATTACTAGTTGGGAACAACTCAAGGCGAAGTTTCTGCAAGAATTCTATCCAGTCAGTAAAACCACGGAGATTAGACGAGCGATACAAGATTTTCAGCAAAAGCCTGGAGAGGCTTTTCATGAAGCGTTTGATAGATTAAAAGAGCTGTTGCGATCCTGTCCACATCATGAAGTTCCTAAGTGGCAGCTAGTCAAATTATTTTTCGAAGGAGTCAGCGAGACACACCAGGCCATGATAAATGCCTCATCCAGTGGGACATTTATGTGGCAGGACCCAGAAGAAGCCTGGCAATTTTTGGAGCAGTTGAGCAATGGCTCCAAAGCAAACTTTTCCACCAGGAAAACTGTAAGTACGGCGGCAGCGGTAGGAGTCGATGCTGATTGGAAAAAGGAAGTGAAAAAGGAAATCAGTGAACTAAACAAGAAGTTCGACAGACTTATGTCAACATTACAGAATGGACCGCCAAGTGCATCACAAGCAGGTCAAGGAGGACCTAAGACTCACGAGGCAAATCATGTTTATGGCCAGGGTCAAGGCCAGTACAACAATGGACGACCCTACAGGCCATACAACCAGGGACAGCAACAAAACTTTAGGCAAAACAATTATCAGGGTCAGTCGACTAGCCAGCCTAGAAACAATCAGCCTGCGAACAATGGAAATGGAAACAACAACAAAAACAGGAGTCCCAATAATGCCAATAATAACGCTCCAGGGACCCAAGAAGAGATGATAGCAAAGATGTATGATATGGTCACAGCGACACAACAACAATCTCAAGCGAACGCAAAGGCCATCGCAAATATGGAGAGACAAATAGGTCAAATGGCTACAGACCAGCAAAAGAGAGATAGTGGCAAGTTGCCAAGTGCTACTGAAGTCAATCCTACGCATAATCAGCGTCCAGGAAAGGAATAAGTCAATACGGTTGAATCAGGATGGCGAAAGGTTACTCTGGAGGACTTGTTCGAAGTTGGGAGTGAAATGAGACCAGGGGAAGAAGGAAAGACTTTAGAAAGCGAGGAAAGCAAAGAAGGAGGAGTTCCGGTTGAGAATGGCACTCAACCAGAAATAGATAAAGAAGTCCAAAAGGAAGAACAACCAACAATAGCAGGGATCAACCAGAAGAAGAAGAATAAGAAAGAAAAGAAGAAGCAGGAAGCAACTAGATCAACGGGACCCTTAATGAATCAGCCCTTATGGGACGAGCTTAAGGATGCCCCTGAAGACACCAGGATTCTGCAAAAGATGTGTGAACAAAATGGGAAGAGCAAGGCACCTATACCATAAACGGTGAGATTGACTGTGAGAGCCAGCGAGGCATTATTGGGAACATTACCCAAAAAGGAGAAGGATCCCGGATCACCATTGATCACTACAACTGTAGGGGACGTGGTTATTCGGAACACCCTATTAGATTAGGGAGCAAGTGTTAACATCTTGCCAGGATACCTGTACGACAAGTACAAAAACGAAGAAATTGAGCCAGCAGAGGTTGTACTGCAGCTGGCTGACCAATCAACTAAGGTATCTAGGGGAAAGTTAACAAACGTCATAGTCAAAGTAGGGGACTTTTTCTATCCCGTAGATTTTCTAGTCATGGAATATGAGAGTCCGGACGATGCGCCTGCGCTCATCTTAGGGCGTCCATTTTTAGCTACTGCTGGGTCAGTGATCGATTGCAAGACTGGAGATATGGATATTTTCTTCGGGACCCGGAAAAGAAGATTGAATATGTTTGGAAACCCGATATCACTACCTTCAGAGGAAAATGGCAAACCGACAGACAGAAAAGCATTAATGGAGCCAGGAATCAGGAGCAAAGAAAAGATATGGACACGTACGGGAGAGGGAGGAAAAGAGGAAATCTTAAAGGAAACCAAGGACCACCCGTTGTCCGCCATCGATAAGGAACAACTGCTGGACATGCTAGAAATGATGGAAGCAAGGCATCAGCAATATGAAAGAGAATCTAGAAAACGAGAGGCAAATGTCTTCGAGCTCTTGAAATCTCAACAACAATCGATCAGTGGTGTGAGTGATCGGATGACCCAACTCACATCCTTTATGACAATGATGGCCAATAATTTTGTAACGCCCCAATTTCAAAATTTCTAAAATTTATTTATTATCAAGGTTCCAATAAAATATTTCTTCCAGAAAGTAAATTTGTTGGACATATTTATTAAATCAACAGCGGAAACATTTAAAAATCAAAACATAATTCTTCAGAATAAATCTTTTGTATGCGATGCGCCGCCGTCACGCCTTGCCCTTCCCTTTGTCATTCGAAATACCTGAAATGTTATAAATCAACGGGTAAGCTTAAAGCTTAGTGAGTCCACAAATTACCATACATGCCCACACATTAAACAACCCGTCCTCGAGAACGACCCGACCCTACCCGTCATACAACAGCTACGGGCGTCCATCATACAACAGCTATGGACACGGGAAGGTTCTACCCATCATACAACAGCTATGGGTTCCCGGTTATGGCCCAGCCCATCATACAACAGCTATGGGACAAGGCATAGTCCAACTCGCCATACAACAGCTACGAGGGGACACGCATCAGTACTGAGCCCAACAACAAATAACCACAGATATAGAGCAAATCATATAACTGTAAATAACACACAAGATGCCTAACATGCAACATCATATAGTAAGGTGAGGATACTCACCTGATTCGAAACCGCACAGATATTCTCTAATATCCCCACTTAGCTCGTCCACACACCTAGATCCCACACACATACAACATATCAATTACTGACTAGGCTCTTATAGACCTGTCTAAAGGTTAGACTCACTATTTGCCATCAAACCGTGGTCAAAACTAAGTCCCCGGTCAAACAGTCGCTCGCCGCGGCGTGGCACCTCATCCTACGCGCCGCGGCTATCATCGAATAATTACGGGGTTTCAGCCGAGTCCGCGCCGCTGACATAGCCAGTCCGAGTCGCGGCTCGTAACATTCCAAAATGTTTTTCAGCGATTAACAGTACATCAATCGGTTAGGGTTCCTTTCTACACCCTTCCTGGGATCAGGAACTACCCTAAGGTCACTTTCTTATGGACATGCAAGTCCATGCATGTCCTTGGTTCAAACCCTAAGGGCTACAAATCGTCTAAAGCTACAAACCAACAGGTAACACCATATGACGGGATAAAAAGGAAAGTCAGAAGAGTAAATCTTCTTACCTCACTTCTGAAGGACGGAGTGATGCCCACGATCCGTTCTAAACCTTCTCCCGCGTGGATCTCCTTCTTCTAATCTCCCAAAACCTTCAACACCTCGAGACCAAAGAGTATCTGCCGAAACCAGACACCTCTACTCTAGAAACTCTCTAAAAACACGAACCCTAGGGCTGGGGTCCTTTTTATAGGCGTTTAAATCCGAATTAGGGTTTTTCATGACTGCGGCGCACCGCGCCGCGGATTCTTTAGAACCGCGCCGCGCGTACAAATCCTACGCGATTCTAGATTCTTCCAAAAGCCGCGCCGCGGGTTCCTTCGGGCCGCGACTCGGCGGAACGGGTCTTACAATTCTCCCCCACTTAACTGGATTTCGTCCCCAAAATCCGTGCCGATAAATAATTCTGGATAATGCCTCCGCATTTCCTCCTCCGGTTCCCAAGTCCATTCGGACCCTTTTCGATGCCGCCACTGAACCTTCACTAATCCTATTGTTTTATTCCGCAAAGTCTTTATCTTCTTTTCAATGATGGCAATTGGTCGCTCCACATAATTTAGACGTTCATCTAATTGAATATCCTCCAAAGGTACTATTGTGGATTCCTCAGTCACGCACTTTCTGAGCTGCGAAACGTGAAACGTGTCGTGAATCTGACTAAGCTGTTCGGGTAGCTCCAACCGGTAAGCTACCTCACCTACACGGGCGACAATTCGATATGGTCCAATGTACCTAGGGCCAAGCTTTCCTCGCTTCCTAAAACGAATAATTCCCTTCCAAGGTGACACCTTTAGAAGAACATAATCCCCGACTTGAAACTCGAGATCGGACCGTCGCCTATCCGCATAACTTTTCTGTCGGCTTTGAGCGGTTAACAATCTCTCCCGAACCTTCTGAATTAACTCAGTTGTCTTGAGCACCACCTCTGTACTTCCCAATACCTGCTGGCCAACCTCACCCCAGCAAATAGGTGTCCGACATTTTCTTCCATACAACATTTCAAAGGGAGCTCTGCCAATGCTCGCGTGATAACTGTTATTGTAAGAAAACTCAGCTAAAGGAAGATGGGAATCCCAACTCCCGCCAAAATCGATGACACATGCCCTAAGCATATCCTCCAGCGTTTGAATCGTCCTTTCACTCTGCCCATCTGTCTGAGGATGATATGCTGTGCTGAAATGAAGGCGAGTGCCTAATTCCTCATGAAACTTCTTCCAAAACCTAGACGTAAATCGGACATCCCGGTCGGATATCACCGAGACCGGTATACCATGCCGAGAGATAATCTCATCTGTGAAGACCTTAGCCAATTCCTTTGCAGAGTAAGTCTCTTGGATGGGGAGGAAATGAGCACTTTTGGTCAACCTATCCACGATAACCCAAATAGTGTCCATATGTCGAGGGGTTCTTGGCAACTTCGTGATGAAATCCATTGTGATATGCTCCCATTTCCATTCTGGGATCTCAAGAGGCTGCAACAATACATGAGGCCGTTGGTGCTCGGCCTTGACCTTACGACAGGTCAAACATCTTTCGACAAACCAAGCTACTTCCCTCTTCATGCCTGGCCACCAATAATATTCACGCAGATCCCTATACATCTTAGTCGCTCCAGGGTGGATAGAGAACCTGGATTTATGCGCCTCCTCCAATAGGATTTGACGAACCTCGCCCAGCTTCGGTACCCAAATCCTCTCGTGACAAGTCAACAAATCCCTACTATCTTTGACCATAGCTGCCAACTGACCCACAATCCTCTCACTTTTCTGATTCTCGCTCTTGCTTGCTTCCACCTGGGCTTTCCTAATCAGCTCAAGCAGCGGTGTCACAATTGTCATCCTTAGACAAACGCCCCGAAGGGGTGCACTCGAAGCCTTACGACTTAACGCATCTGCTACCACATTGGCCTTTCCAGGGTGGTAGTGTATCTCACAATCATAGTCTTTTAATACATCCAACCATCTCCTCTGTCTCATATTGAGGTTTGCCTGATCCATCAGGTACTTCAAACTCTTGTGATCCGTGAAAATGGTGCACTTTACTCCATACAAATAGTGTCTCCAAATCTTGAGAGCGAAGACCACCGCTCCCAATTCCAAATCATGAGTAGGGTAGTTAGTTTCATGGGGCTTCAACTGTCGCGAGGCGTAAGCGATCACCCTGCCTCGTTGCATCAAGACTGCCCCCAATCCCGTGATTGATGCATCGCAGTAAACTACCATATCCTCCATGCCCTCAGGCAAAGTCAAAACCGGAGCTTCACACAATTTCCGCCGCAAAGTCTCAAAAGCTTGCTGCTGCTCCTCACCCCACCGAAAAGCAGTATTTTTCTTAGTTAGCCGGGTCAAAGGTACTGCAACCTTTGAGAAGTCTTGGATGAAACGACGGTAATTTCCAGCTAGACCCAAGAAACTTCTAATCTCCGAGGGAGTCTTCGGAACCTCCCACCGCATCACGGCCTCTACCTTAGCCGGGTCTACCATGATTCCTTGCTCATTTACAATGTGACCCAAAAACTGAACCTCCCATAGCCAAAAGTCACACTTGGATAATTTTGCATAAAGCTTCTCCTTCCTTAAGGTTTCTAATACTTCCTTTAAGTGCTGTTCATGTTGTTCCCTGCTCCGAGAATAGACTAAGATGTCGTCAATGAAAACTATAACTGACAGATCCAACATCGGTCGACACACCCGATTCATTAAGTCCATAAAAGCTGCAGGTGCATTGGTCAGTCCAAACGGCATCACTACAAACTCGAAGTGGCCGTACCTCGTTCGAAAAGCCGTTTTCGGGATGTCTTCCTCCCGAACTCGCATTTGATGGTAACCTGACCGCAAATCAATTTTTGAAAACCACGAAGCGCCCTGCAGTTGGTCGAATAAGTCGTCGATGCGAGGCAATGGATATCGATTCTTCACCGTAAGCTTATTCAACTCACGATAATCTATGCACATCCTGTTGGAACCATCCTTCTTCTTAACAAACAAAATAGGCGCTCCCCATGGCGAGCAACTGGGTCGTATAAATCCCTTATCTAATAATTCCCGAAGTTGAATAGACAACTCCAGCATCTCTGGGGGCGCAAGACGATACGGTGCTTTAGCTATCGGAGCTGCACCGGGAGTTAAGTCGATCTTAAATTCCACCTGTCTCTCTGGCGGCACGCCAGGCAGGTCCTCGGGAAAAACATCAGGAAAATCCCGAACCACTGGTATATCACCTGCTTTCTGTTGTGGCTTCCTTTCTCGTGTGTCTACAACATAAGCCACAAATCCCGAACCTCCATGCTGAAAATGTCTGCGTGCCCTAGCAGCTGAACAGAAAACTGCACCTCGATTCTTTCTCTCGCCCTGCACAACCAGCTCTCCCCCACTTGGGGTTTGAATCCACACTCGCTTGTTCTTACAATCGATCCATGATTCATGCTGACCCATCCAATCCATACCGATGATGACTCGAGAGTCACTTAACGGTATAGGGATGAGATCGATCGGAAACTTTATTCCTTGAATCACGACTTCGCATCCCCGATAAACACTAGTCGCTTGCACGGTTTTATCATCCGCGATTTCCACTTCTAACGGCTGATGAAGAGTTCCTAAAGCAATACCGAAACTCTTTCCCAATGCGGCAGACACAAAAGAATGACTAGCACCCGAATCAAATAGTGCAAAGGTAGGCGTAGAGTTGACTAAGAATGTTCCTAATCAAACCATAATAGACATATTAATTACACACACCACAAACACGAGGCAAGTAAAGAAAGAGTACCCGTGACGACGTCGGGCGCATCCTGTGCCTCCTCGGCGGTCATGACGAATGCTCGACCCTTGGTCTTAGGGGCTTCCCCTTTCCCCTGCCTACCATCGGTAATCCGGAGTGTAGTGGGTGCCGGATTCTGAACCACTCCCTGAGTCAGACGGGGACATTGGGCCTTGAAGTGGCCCACTTGGTTACAATTAAAACAAATCTTGACCTCTTGCCGACAATCTTTAGCATAGTGGCCCTCCTTTCCACACTTATGACATATTAGCACCCAGCAACGTCCCTCATGATTCCTTCCACATTTACCACACTTACCCTGGCTCCTTTGCCCTTGCTTTCCCTGATCTGCCCCTCGAAATTTCTTCGACACCTGCTGAGTCTGAGCAGGCGGTGGACGCTTCTGCTTTTGTTGGGTTTCCAATTCCAACTCTCGGGCCCGAGCGGCCGCTATCATATCAGTAAGAGTTTGGTGCCTAGCAGCAGACACAAATTCCCGAATGTCTGTGCGAAGCATTGCCAAGTATCGGGTCATCCTCATGCGCTCGGTTGCCGCAAACTCTGGACAGAAGAGTGCCCGTTCATTAAACTTCTTGGTGATTTCCGTCACCGTCTCAGTAGTCTGGGTCAGATTTAGGTATTCCTGTGCCAAGCGTTCCATTTCCACCTGTGGAACATACTCCAATTTGAACTGTTCCTTAAACTGCAGTCATGTAATGGCATCCAACTGAGCAGGAATGAGATCTTTCGTTCGTATCTCCCACCAATCTTTCGCACCCTCTCTTAAAAGATTCGCCGCAAACGTTACCTTGGAGTTCTCATGACAGGAACATGTGCGGAAAGCACCCTCCACTGCGGAAATCCACCGCATGCTAACAATCGGATCCCTGCCCCCATCGAACATCGGAGGCGAACAAGCCGAAAAGTCCTTATAACTTGCATCCCTAGCACGTGACGTGCCCTGAGTAGCCAGTCGCTCCTCGAGCATTGCCCATAGCTTAGCCTTAATCGTACCAAAGAACTGAGGTATCGCAGCCAACACTTCCCGCGAAACCTCCTCCGCTATCAGGTTACGGAGATTCTCATCAGTCGGTCCTCCCCCACTCGAGGTACCCGCATCTGGTCCACCGTTACTTCGAGTGACTGCCATTCTGAAATGCGCAACAGTTTCTAATATCAATACTCAGGTCACCCCTATCTATCCAACTAGTTGACTTTTTAGGACTTTGTTTGACTACTCTTGACTCAAGCGTGAATCCTGTGCTTTCGGTAATACTGGCCTGGTACTACCTTCCACACCTATTCGCCCTTGTTCCAAGTTTGTCAACCATCCTCCTAAAACGTCACACACACTAAACCATCTCCTTTGACTCATGCGGTCATGCACCGTGGTGCCTAATCTTTGATCTAACTCTCCATCTCATACGTGCCTAAGAGAACTATTGCTAATGTCGACGAGTCACCTCACGGACGCACAGCCGTACACAATCAGGAATAAGATAGACGTTTGAATAACTGATCTACCCTAAAGTCACAACCAAACAAGGAACAGCCAGTAAGGCCAGACCAAGAATTCTTAGGCTATCTTAACCTAATTGTATATAACCTACCAGCATTCACTAAGCAACCTAACGACAGTAGCATAAAATTCCAAAGCAGCACATAAGGCACAAACAGTCTACAGAGTATATTATCCAGGCAGCTTTACATCCTAGCACAATACATTTTATCACATAACACAAACTTGGCATGGGTAATTGGGAATCACAAAACTTACTTGAGCTCGGCTGACGGTTCGCATCGCATCTTCTTTTACTTTAATTTAACCTTCCAAAACCATTTTCTTAACAAAATCGCTCAGTCCTAAGTTTGAGTTTGGATTCCCAATACAGTTCATCCAAATCCCTCAAACCAAGGCTCTGATACCAATTTGTAACGCCCCAATTTCAAAATTTCTAAAATTTATTTATTATCAAGGTTCCAATAAAATATTTCTTCCAGAAAGTAAATTTGTTGGACATATTTATTAAATCAACAGCGGAAACATTTAAAAATCAAAACATAATTCTTCAGAATAAATCTTTTGTATGCGATGCGCCGCCGTCACGCCTTGCCCTTCCCTTTGTCATTCGAAATACCTGAAATGTTATAAATCAACGGGTAAGCTTAAAGCTTAGTGAGTCCACAAATTACCATACATGCCCACACATTAAACAACCCGTCCTCGAGAACGACCCGACCCTACCCGTCATACAACAGCTACGGGCGTCCATCATACAACAGCTATGGACACGGGAAGGTTCTACCTATCATACAACAGCTATGGGTTCCCGGTTATGGCCCAGCCCATCATACAACAGCTATGGGACAAGGCATAGTCCAACTCGCCATACAACAGCTACGAGGGGACACGCATCAGTACTGAGCCCAACAACAAATAACCACAGATATAGAGCAAATCATATAACTGTAAATAACACACAAGATGCCTAACATGCAACATCATATAGTAAGGTGAGGATACTCACCTGATTCGAAACCGCACAGATATTCTCTAATATCCCCACTTAGCTCGTCAACACACCTAGATCCCACACACATACAACATATCAATTACTGACTAGGCTCTTACAGACCTGTCTAAAGGTTAGACTCACTATTTGCCATCAAACCATGGTCAAAACTAAGTCCCCGGTCAAACAGTCGCTCGCTGCGGCGTGGCACCTCATCCTACGCGCCGCGGCTATCATCGAATAATTACGGGGTTTCAGTCGAGTCCGCGCCGCTGACATAGCCAGTCCGCGTCGCGGCTCGTAACATTCCAAAATGTTTTTCAGCGATTAACAGTACATCAATCGGTTAGGGTTCCTTTCTACACCCTTCCTGGGATCAGGAACTACCCTAAGGTCACTTCTTTATGGACATGCAAGTCCATGCATGTCCTTGGTTCAAACCCTAAGGGCTACAAATCGTCTAAAGCTACAAACCAACAGGTAACACCATATGACGGGATAAAAAGGAAAGTCAGAAGAGTAAATCTTCTTACCTCACTTCTGAAGGACGGAGTGATGCCCACGATCCGTTCTAAACCTTCTCCCGCGTGGATCTCCTTCTTCTAATCTCACAAAACCTTCAACACCTCGAGACCAAAGAGTATCTGCCGAAACCAGACACCTCTACTCTAGAAACTCTCTAAAAACACGAACCCTAGGGCTGGGGTCCTTTTTATAGGCGTTTAAATCCGAATTAGGGTTTTTCATGACTGCGGCGCACCGCGCCGCGGATTCTTTAGAACCGCGCCGCGCGTACAAATCCTACGCGATTCTAGATTCTTCCAAAAGCCGCGCCGTGGGTTCCTTCGGGCCGCGACTCGGCGGAACGGGTCTTACAAATTTCATGCCAGAATACCAGCAAATGCCATCAAGAGGTCAAGAATAAGAAGAAGGGTCAGCTTAGGAGCAGAACGTCTGGCTGAAGACGTTAAACTTAGCGCTTGTTGGGAGGCAACCCATCGTGTCATAAGTTAGGATATATTTCTTAAAATAAAATACAAAAATACATCAATCTTTTTGCAGGTACTAGTGGTTTGAAATAAGTGTGGGGTCAATTGAGAAGTTTTGAAATTTTTGAAGACCGCGCCACGGGTATTGGAATTACGCGACGCAGGATCGTAAACCAACCCGATGCGCAGGGATTGATTTGGTGACACGCGCGATGCGCAAAGTGCAAACCCGCGACGCGGTAAACGATCAGTCGGTTTCCCCCTTTATTAGGTGAACCGCGGCTCACATAACCCATACGCGACTCGGAGCTCTGGTGATTGAAATTTTCTTGCGATTTTTCTTGCTTATTGTGTTTCTACTACCAAGATGATGCTCAGAATGGAGCACGCTTTCCTCCAGTTCCCCGCGGAGCTGGCCAGTTCTGTTGAGTATACCTCGCGGAGGGATGCTTTGAGGAGTCGCCGGGTGTTAGAGGCGACAGTCATTGATCGAGACATTCTTAGAGACGCAGGGCTCTGGGGTGCGATCGAGCCGTTCTTACATCGCACCTGGACCCACGAGGAGGCGTCATTCACGTGCAGAGGTTGGGACCGGATCATGGCCACTGACGAGGATGTGGTCTACATGGAGCTTCTCCTGGAGTTCCTGTCTACGGTCCATTTCGCTCCTAGGGCGGGAGACCCGCGTTCCAGGCTCGTACGTTTTCGCTTGGGAGGTGAGCACAGGGAGTGCAACCTCCAAGAGTTTGGGAGGCGCACAGGCATCTACACTGCCGCGGACCTCCAGCACCGATATTTCACCCGGTTCTTCGGGTCTTGCATTCAGGGGGAGCCAGACAGGGCTCCCAACATGGAGGTTTGGGCATCGCTGTCCAACGTCAGGTACGAGGCGGGGGCCTCGAGAGAGAGCCACCTACGCGATCCACTCCACCGCCTCATGCACCGGATCGTCTCCACCTCCATCATGCAGTGGGAGGGAGGCGAGAAGGTGTCTGGGGACGATATGACATTTTTGTGGGTTCTCCTCGACCCATCCAGATTCCTCCACCTCCCTTTCGCCCTTGCGACCGCTCTCCTCACTCACTCTACCGGCGCCTCCACCAGCAGTCCACTAGCCAGGGGGTATTTTATTACTCGCCTGGCCCGTTCCTATGGCATCCTTACTGCCCCCGTGGCAGCTTCTTTGACTGCTCTGCCTCCATCGCGCACTACAGCACGCACGTTGGAGAGGATGCGGTTCATTGAGCTGCAGCGCCCGTGGCAGTACATCCGGGCCCCGACCGAGCTTCCTGAGGCACCTCAGCCCGCGTATGCCCAGCCTGGCAGGAGACGCAGGAGGCCAGAGCCAGTGCCAGAGCCCGCAGCCCCGACAGAGCCACATCAGGAGGACCTGGCAGCCCGAGTCGCCAGGATTGAGGACCAGTTGGCATGGATCGGGGAGGTACTTTTGGAGTTGGCCACTCAGCAGGGCCACCGTCCCCGACCATTCCCAGCCCGGCCCCACGATCATGAGGCCGGACCCTCCAGGCCGCCTGGCAGTGATTGATGTACCTTTTTCTTTCTTTCTTTTTATTCTTTTTGAGATATATGTACAAACTTATGACACATCTTTCTGTATATTTTTGTATTCATGTTTTATTTCTGTCATATGTATTTTAATTTGTTTGCTAAGTGATGCATGATATACCAATTTGAGAAGGAGTTGTCTCAGACAAGTGTGGGGTCACCGTACCCCCTCCACTTGTCTCGACCACCGGCGTGTTCACTGTAGCGCTACAACTCTAGAATACGAAATCAAGGATCCATTTGTACGCATTATACATGTGATATTGAGCACCAAGCAGTCTATCGTCCAAAAGGGGTAACTCTTTCTCCCTTGTTTTAAAATAATTTTTGTATAACGGGGACGTTGTACGATTTTAAGTGTGGGGTGTGGACGGTCGAAAGAGAATTTTTGAAATTTTTGCAGAAATGATCAATTTTTCAAATTTTTAGCAAACTTTTTCAAAATTTTTAATAAATTGCAATTTTGAAATGAATGATTTGTGATTGTGATAGCATTAGTATTTTTCAAGAAATACTGCTTAGTTGTAATTATGCTATTAGTTAGTCAAATAAGTTGAGTTTTATGAGCTAGAAGATTGAGCTGTTTTAGGATTGGAATTTAGGAAGGAAAAGTCAATCTGTGGCCTTTGTTGTTCGAGCCGGTAGGTCTAAAATGGGTGGGCCTTATGCACCTTACCACCTAAGATCGTCTGGTCTGTGATGGTATTTCTGAAAGCTCGTTACACGGACAACATCGAAAGTCATGGACAATTCCTTAATGGCCTTGAGAATCTGAACGAGTAAGTACACTTCATTGTGGACAGAAAGTTTGTAATCAAGGGTTCTCTAGAAAGCCATGAATTCCAAAGAACAATTCAATTATGTTTTCAAGAACTATTCCACTCTAACTCAAGGAGCAATAAACTTTGAAACTGAACACAGTCAGAAATTGTTTGATTCTCTATTATAATTTATTAAAAACTCTCTTGCTTGGGGACAAGCAAGGCACAAGTGTGGGGTGTTTGACAACGCCTAGTGATATCAAGTATTTTAGGTGTTGTTGAGCCCTGTTCTTGATTAAATTATATCAAATATGTCTGGGTATTCTCACTTTTCGTGCCAGGACTTGTTTGGAGAAAAAGGATAGAAACAGAGACTAAAGGTGTACAAAAGGAAAAAGTATGGAAAGAATGGAAAATCAAGAGAACTCGTATGCGCGCCGCGGTAATAAACTATGCGCGACGCGGGCTTAAGGCGGTGGAACACATTTAAATTCCGAAGAAACGGGGAAAGATAAGTACGCGCGTCGCGGATCTCATTTCTGCGCGGCGCGGTTGCAGGAAATTTGCAAGTATAAATAGATGCATTTCCAGCCGAAAACCCTAGCAAAGACCGGGTGTAAGCATCGACCTTGAAGCTCTTTGACTCCAGGATTCCATTTCAGCAAGCTCATAATTGGTATTTCATGTTTTTGGCTTTAATTTCATTTTAATAGTAAGTAGTTTTGTAGCTAAAGTCTTTGGGAGTGACAACCACTGACTTTGAGCACTTAGATTTCTGTTTTAGAAACACTTTGGTTACTGTTTTGTAATTGGAATTCAGTTTGGTGAATGAAAAGCATTTGGTTGCATTTAATCTTAGCTTTTCGGTGTTTTAGATGTTTATGTTTGGTTTGTTTGATTGATTGGGTTTTGGATTGTGTTTTGGACCTTGTTAGGACTGTTTTCCTTAGCTGAAATCAGTAGCTAATTAGGTTATTTGGTAAGCATCAAACCTTGGCTAGGAACTGTTCCATAGGACTTTAACTAGTGGTAGTTTATGCTTTGCTTGGTTTGGCTAGTTTGGATGCCTTTGATTGCTTCTGAGTCAGAGATGTACTTCTGATTTCAGAAAGTGACTAGGTCATTTGGACATAGCTTAGCTTGGCTTTGGTGTTTGATTATTGTTTCATTTGCTAGTGATAGGAAAATAGAAACCAGATCCTCCGACTATAGCTGTGACACTATTAGTTGGTAATCTCTCATCTAGTCTAACCACGAAGCTCCTGTGGATCGACCCTGACTACCGCTATACTAGTGTGTGTGTTAGGTATTTTTCTTATTTTTGACCGTACGACGACCTAGGCGTGTCAACTGTAGACCATATATATTTGCAAAAACGACTTTCTCCTCTATCCCCCTCCATTTACCAACCACCGCCAGATAATACCTTGATTTATGAGTTTCAACCTTTGAGAACAAATCAGGGTTCCATATACATAGAAGGCCTCCTGATTTACCATGCGATCCAACTCCCTCATAGTCAAAATCTGTTTGCCCCCAACATCCACGCACATCAATCTTCGAGAAGTCACTGATCCAAGTTTCTTGTATCCCGATGAAGTTAAGTTTATACTTCATTTTCAATCTTCTAACCCACTGAATCTTTGCGTCTACCCCCATTCCCCTTATATTCAAAGAGAGACAATCCATTATTGACGAGATTTTCCACCCTTTCCGCCAATAAAACGTCCCTCAGCTGCTGCGGCAACTGGTTCTCATCAACAATTTGAAAACCCACAGCCTTTCCAACATCCATAGTGGCTCTAATTTCATCTTGCGTCAAGTTGAATGAGCATTCATTGTTTACTTGAATTCCTTCACTACCAAGACTTGCATGTAGCGGAACATTGTTTAGGTCCAACTGATTCGAAGGGGGGGGGGTGTAGAGGGAGCGTCTTCCCCAAGGATGCAGAGGGAATAGTACTGGAGGGGGAACTAGCTTCAATCCACCTATGTTTATCGTTGCGACCAGATAAATGGATCTTAACATTGTTATGGGCAGCTCATGGGCTCCTAAGTGTCGGCCCAAGTTGAGACGGAAATGGACCAAAGCAGCCCAATGGTGGAAGCCTTGAAGGAGCTTGTTCCGCGTTGCTTTGACCAGGTTCAACGCAGTCATTGACCTCATTCTCTGGTGGCCCACCAGCTTCACCAACTTCACCGACGTTATCGCAAGCATTAACCCCACCATCGTTTCCTTCTATGCCTCCCTTACTGATACCCAAAGATGAAAGGTTTTCTGCAAACCATGAACTAAATAACCTAAGTTCACATGCAACCTATGAGGATCTATGTTTTCTTCTAGTTGAACATATAACAAAACCTAAAGGCCATAAGAAAATTAACTAAAAGAATAAAATTAGAAAAACCAACCTTTTAGAATTTTCTGGAAGCTGAGCAGCAAAATTATCCTGCCTCAAATGAGATCACACCCAAGCCAGAGGTTATGCAGATCGAAAATCCCAAAGAGAATATAATGAAAGTGGCGAAAATAATGATGCCTGGGAACCCCTATTTATAGTTTCCAAATGGCCAGTTGATAAACCTTAGAGATAAACCTTTTTGAATTCAAATAAGATAAACCTTTTATCTTACAATTCAAAAACCTATTTATCCTTATTTATCGAATTTCGAAATATATATATCCATATATATAATTTCGAAATCCACTTGTCACTCCACACTGCCACTTACTCAACTATTGAATAGTTACAGTTTCAGTCCCTGCACCTTTAATTAATTAATTTAATCCCCAAATTAAATCCAATTAATTCTGGATTAATTCCTAATTAATTAATATAGTTTCTAATTAATATATTATCACTTTAATATATTAATAAACCATATATTTAATTCCTGTTGATTTATTAATCCCATAATAAATCAACCTTTCTCTCTACCGAATTTTCTACCAAACCTCCAGTCATGAGGGCAACCCAAATGGACTGTGCTCCTATTAATTAGGTAAATACTAATTATTAGTCATGGCTTAGACACCTAATCCAACAGTCTCCCACTTGGATAAGTCTATAACTATAATTACCAATTTAACCTCTAATTAACCAGCACTTGTAGCTTCCTAGAAACCAATGCCAAACTCTGATCTAATCAGTCCTGTCCATAGATAAGTGATCAGATGATCCTCCGTCTAACAAGATATTTTTCAGACTCAAGACATGGATAAAATCAATCTGGTCTGATTCACTGTTCCTCGATTTCCGATTTGCATATGACTCTTAGACTACCAATTTAGTCCCGGTTGGCCAACCATTTCAGTCAACTTCAAAATCATCGAGAGGCCTACAGATATCTGTTCCCCGTTAGGGTCAAGGGACGAATAAACTTTGACTCATATACTTATGTCTTTTACCAGACAAATTACTCACAACAATACGTTTTATAACACCGAGTTACCGATGCGTTTTCGTATTATCAATGAACAACCGTCTTAGTAAATCATAACTCATATGTCTTAGCTTAAAGATCAAAAGATATTATCGTCTCAATATTGCTCGTGATGTAATCCATGAAGCAATCCATTGAGCGCGGGTTTATCCAATACTCAAATCTCCATTTCCAAATACTCATGAATGGTGCAGCAATCCAATTGCAATGTCTAACTCCTTAGACAATCTATTACCAATTCATGACAGCCTTACTTCATACTTACTCCCTAAAAGCATGAGCGACTGTGGATATTTGAATAATCCAATTATTCAGGAAGTAAAACATGCAAAATGAAACACAATGATATATTATTGACAAAATTTGTAAACCATTACTC
This sequence comes from Cichorium intybus, assembly GCA_023525715.1. Lineage (NCBI taxonomy): Eukaryota > Viridiplantae > Streptophyta > Magnoliopsida > Asterales > Asteraceae > Cichorium > Cichorium intybus. The sequence goes on along the minus strand of CM042011.1, from coordinate 7,697,867 downwards.
ATTAATAAATCTCCATTATTAAATCACAAAAGTCAAATACAATAACATTGTTACAAGTTTCAAAAATATATCTAATTACAAAAACTTATATCATCTCTTAATCCAATGCTCCTAGCATGCTGATTATGCTTAATCCTACTCAGAGCCTTTGTCAAGGGATCTGCAGGATTATCTTCCGATGATACCCTCTTTACAAGGAGGTGACCTTCTTCTACCCTATGTCCGATATAGTGGTACTTTCTGTCGATATGTCTAGACTTTCCATGATCTCGCGGTTCCTTTGTCAAGGCGACCGCACCTTCGTTATCGCAGAACAGTTCCAAGGGCTCCTGAATACTCGGGACTACTCCAAGGTCACCGATAAAGTTCTTCAGCCAAGCCGCTTCCTTTGACGCTTCACTTGCTGCTATACTCTGATTCGCACGTAGAATCAGCCACTGTTTCTTGCTTGGAACTTTTTCAAGTAACTGCTCCACCGTTCATAAGGAATACCCAGCCCGACTGAGACCGACCACTATCTCTATCCGTTTGAAAGCTGGCATCTGTATATCCTTCAATTCTCAAGGTATCACTGCCACCAAGGACTAACACCATGTTCTTTGTCCTTCGTAGATACTTGAGTATATTTTTCACAGCTATCCAATGCGCCCTTCCAGGGTTACCCTGGTACCGACTGACCATGCTCAAAGCAAAAGCCACATCAGGGCGAGTACACGTCATAGCGTACATGATCGATCCTACAGCCGAAGCGTAAGGTATCCGACTCATTTCAGGTATTTCTTCGTCTATACTCGGACTTTGAGTCTTACTCAATTTTGCATTACTTTGGATAGGTAGCTCTCCCTTCTTGGAATTTTCCATACTAAACCTTTTCAGTACCTTTTCCAAGTATGTACCCTGACTAAGTCCAATTAGTCTCTTCTTCCTATCTCTCAATATTCTTATCCCGAGAATATAGGCAGCCTCTCCTAGGTCCTTCATGGCGAAACATTTCCCAAGCCAAGCCTTGACATCTTGCAAGGTTGGAATATCGTTTCCCATGAGCAGTATGTCATCGACATACAGCACCAGAAAGGTGACTATACTCCCACTAGCCTTGACATATACGCAGGACTCATCCTCGCTCCTAGAGAAACCAAACTCTTTGACTTTCTCATGGAAACAAAGATTCCAGCTGCGAGAAGCTTGCTTCAATCCGTAGATTGATCTCTCAAGGTTACACACCTTATTAGGATACTTTGCATCGACAAAACCCTCTGGTTGATTCATGTAGACATCCTCAGTCAACTTCCCATTAAGGAAAGCGGTTTTGACGTCCATCCGCCAAATTTCATAGTCATGAAATGCAGCTATGGCCAGCATAATCCTAATAGACTTTATCTTGGCTACTGGTGAGAAGGTCTCGTCATAGTCAATCCCTGGGGTTTGAGTAAAGCCCTTCGCAACCAGTCTTGCCTTGAAAGTGTGTACCTTTCCGTCCATATCGGTCTTCTTCTTGAAGATCCATTTGCACCCGACTGTCTTTCGACCCGGTACGTTGTCAACCAAGTTCCAAACTTGATTGTCATACATGGACTTGATCTCGCTATCCATGGCCTCTTTCAACTTGGCAGACTCAGGGCCCGCCACTGCTTCCTGGTAGTTAGCTGGTTCATCCAAATTTATCAGTGTCCTATCACTGACAAACGTGTCCCCATCCGAAGTTATATGAAACCCATAAAACTCGGGTGGCATGCTAACCCTACCGGAACGCCTAAGAGGTAAGGATACATCTGTCGGACCAACAGGAACTTCTTCCTCATGTTGGTTGCTAGTTTCTCCTAAGGTTGCGTCATCTGATGACTCTTGAATTTCTTCCAGATCAATGGTACTCCCACTGTCCTCTTTGAATATGAGCTCTCTCTCTCGAAAGACCGCTCGTCTAGCTACAAAAACCACGTCCTCGCTCGATCTGTAGAATAGATATCCAAAGGACTGTTTGGGATAACCAAGGAAGGAACACCTTTCGCTTCTGTCTGCGAGTTTGTCTTGAGTCTCTCGTCTAACGAAAGCCTCACAACCCCAGACTTTGATATGTGCCAACGAGGGAACTTTCCCCATCCACATTTCATGAGGTGTTTTAGCAACCTTTTTAGTTGGGACAAGATTGAGGATATGGGCGGCAGTCTCTAAGGCATACCCCCAGAAGTGAATGGGAAGTGAAGCTCGACTCATCATGGAACGAACCATGTCTAACAGGGTTCGGTTGCGCCTCTCCACAACACCGTTCAACTGTGGTGTCCTGGGAGGTGTCAACTGCGAAACTATTCTGCATTCCTTTAGATAGTCTAGGAACTCGATACTTAGATACTCTCCGCCTCTGTCGGACCTGAGCATCTTTATCTTCCTGCCTAATTGATTCTCTACCTCGTTCTTAAACTCTTTGAACTTTTCAAAGGTGTCCGACTTGTGCTTGATCAAGTAGATATAACCGTATCTACTAAAATCGTCGGTAAAGGTCACGTAGAACCGCGTGCCATCCTTTGTGGTTGATCTGAATGGACCACACACATCCGTGTGAATGATGTCCAGCAGACCCTCACCTCTTTCAAAAGACCCTTTGAAAGGTGATTTAGTCATCTTGCCTAACAGACAAGATTCACATACATCATCCGACCTGAGGTCGAATGATTCCAACACTCCATCCTTTTGGAGTTGGGCGATGCGTTTCTTGCTGATGTGCCCGAGCCGACTATGCCACAGACATGCCTTTTCTACACCACTAGTAGAATCAATATAATTTACACTATGTCCTAAATTGTCAACACATTCAACAGTTTCATACACACCATCACAAGGATAAGCAGTAAAAATCAAAATACCATTTTTGAAAACAGAAATAGAACCAATTTTATTATCAAAAGAAAATTGAAATCCTTGTCTGAACAATGCGTGAAATGAAATAATGTTTCTTGCCATTTCTGGCGAATAGCAACAATTAAATAACTCTAAGCTAACATCACTACTAAGCACTAAACTATAAACGCCGATCTTGGTAACAGGGGACGATCTCCTATTGCCCATGATCAGGTTCAGTCTACCGTGCTCCACCTCCCTGCTTTCCTTTAGGCCTTGCAGATCAGAACAAATGTGAAAACCACATCCTGTATCAAGGACCCAAGAATTAGAAGATGGTGAGTTTTTAGAGATAGTGTATATACCTGCTGTCGATGGCTTTACTTTCCCATCCTTGACATCCTGCAAGTATTTGGGGCAGCTTCTCTTCCAATGGCCCTTCTCTTTGCAGTAAAAACAGTTGGCTTCATCGGGGTTGGCTACACAAAGAATTTGGGAAGACTTGGTTCTCGAGCCATTGCTTGACGACCCGACCTGAACCTTTTCCCTCCAGTTTTGCTTAGGAGGGCCCTTCCTTTTCTTTCCTTTGCCACTTCCAATGGCTAGGACGGGCTGATTAACCGAGGGTACACTTTTACCCTTCATCCCGTCCTCAACAACTCGAAGCATGCGATGCAACTCAGTCAGGTTAGCCTGATTGTTGTTCAAATGATAGGCCAGCCTGAACTGGTCATAAGAACTCGGTAGGGAGTTAAGCACTATGTCAACGGCCAACTCCTCCGGTACAGGCATCGCAAGCTTTCTAAGCCGCTCCACGTAACCTTGCATTCTTTACACATGAGCGCAGATGGACTCTCCATCTTTAGGTTTGTTGTTCGTGAAGTCCTTGACCACCTCGCACCTCTCGATGCGCTCTTGCTTGCGGAACTTTTCCGCGAGCTCCTTGTGCATCTCGAAGGGCCAGTAGTCTTCGTATATCCTTTGCAATTCGGGGTTTATTGTGGCGATCATGATGCAGGCCACTTTGGTCGCATCATCAGAATGTTTTTGGTACGAGGCAATTTCCTCGGGAGTAGCAGTTTCAGGGTCAACATCGACAAGCTCAGTCTCGAGAACATACTCTTTGTTCTCGTACCTTAGAGCCATCTTGATGTTTCTAATCCAGTCATTGTAGTTTGTCCCGTTCAATTGAACCTTGGAACACAGTGAGAGGATAGAGGGAACACTGGAGTTTGATTGGGGAGCAGATTGATCAGCAGAAGACATCTATAAAAGAAGGTAAGTTTAATTAGATACTTGTCAGTCCTTATAATAACCCAATATAAAATGAGGCTAGGATCCAACTATAACAATTTGCAACATAGAAGAGGGATGCCGTAATCTATAAGCAAATTTTATAAAGGTAGGCGAATGACGATTCAGCCAATTCCACCACGGAAAAATAATCTTATTATTATATATGGAATTCCTAGTTTCTTTTGAGATTTATTGAACTGTTCAATAGCATGTTTAATCTCGGATATTCCCCACCGTTTGTGACTGGGATGCCGAGTTGTAACGATCCAAAAAAAAATCTCGAATTTATATTCGAGAAAATATGTAAAGAAAAGACCAAAAATATTTTGAAAGTTTTAAAATAAATCACTTAGAAATGTGGAAAAATACCAAAAGTTTGGAGAAAGATGATGAGAAAAGGGCAAAATGGTCATTTGACATCCAAATGACTTTTAAGTAAGGAAAATATATTTTTGGGGCTAATATGTAATGAAATAAAAAATTTTGACACCAAATAATGGTGATAAGTATTTGAAAGTTAATTCTAGTAAAAGAGGGTAATTTGGTCATTTTACCATAAAGGGGTAATTTGGTCATTTGCCCATGTATAAGATTTATTATGAAAATATATTTTGGTTTTGGACCAAAAATGTAAGAAACTAAGTTATATGAAATAAACATTGATTTTTGGTGGCCAAAGTGCAAAAGATGAAAGCTAGGGACCTAAGTGTAATTATTTTATAAAAAAAATAAACATAAATGAGAGTTATCTCTCATTCTCCAGAAAATCTGTGGAGAATTCTAGAGAGAACGAGAGAGGGCACGGGAAGGAGAAGAAGCTTTGATCAACTTGCAAGAATTGAAGCTACACAATTGGAACTAGTGATTCCAAACTTCAAGAGGTAAGGTTTTCAAGTTTTAGGCTCCAAAGTTCTTGAACGGGAATCGAGTTTTGATTTCTGATTTTTCAGAAATCATGATTCCAATGAAACCATCCAATTCATCTTGCTCAAAATCACCATTAAAGCATGTTCTAGTCATGGAATATGTGGAAATTAAGAAAATGGTGATTTTGCTCAAGAACCCTAAGTCACGGGTTTGAAAGTCCAAGTGGTTTTGATGAACCTAATGTGTTAGAAATACTGAAATGAACATGTAGAGGTTGCCAATTTGATGAAAATGAGGTTTTGGTGCAACAATTGTGAAATGGGTTTTTATTTCAAAGAACCCTAGAAATGGGTAAAAGAGATGAAACTGATTTCATATGATTATTATGGTCTTGTTAAGTCAAACATGACACAAATGATGCAAGAAATCAGTTTCAAACTTGTAAAATTCAATAAAACGATTTTTGGTGAAAAATGGTGTTTTCGGAAGAACTTTTAAGGTTTTAAAGAAAATTTGATGTTTTTGTGGATTAAAAATAAGTATAAGTTGGTATTTAGGGCCTGTGAATGACCCCAAACCAATTAAGTTAAGTATTAAGAGCTTAATGGAGTGAATAGTGGGGCTGCAGTTTGGAAAAAACGTCAAAAATAGCAATATACTATAGATCGCGACCCGATCTCCCCTATGATCGGGACGCGATCCTGCGTCAGGGAGAAATTTCAGTTTCGTGTCAAGTCTCCTGCCAAGTCTAAATTGATTTTGAGTTTTGGTCCTATACATGTCCGTTTAACCCCAAATTTTAAACATAGGTCTATTATGGACCAAAACTTCGTAGAAAATTGTCGGAACCGAAATACGACCCCTCGAGGGTACTGTAGCAAAATACGTATAAAATACAACTTAACTAAAGATGATCATTTTAAAGTTATATACTTATTATGACCCAAGATAGTGTTATAAGGACTTTAATGAGTTATATAATCAGATAGCATGGATGTTAATGTATAACATGTTAATTATAGGTTCATGCCAAGTGATTATTTAAAAGAGTATAAATACAAGGAATGTGTAGTCAATCTTCTAGCAATACATGAGGTGAGTACATGCAGAAATTTTTACCCATTCTGGGATACATGGCAAGTAAGTATATTTAAGATTTCTTATAAAATCTCTTTATGTGACATTATATGCAAGAGTATTATTATCAACTTGTTTATGAAAGTATAATGCTATGTTTGAAGTTATGTTTTGAACTACAAGTCAAGTTAAATGATAGTATGTTGGTCTATGAACCAATTATGTGAAAGTATATTTTGATTACAAATGATACATGTTTTCAAATATGAATGGCATGTAGCCACAAGAAGTTTAAGAAGTATGTTTTGGTTACAAACTGTATTTATTTATTTATTTTTTTTAGTATGAATGGCATATAGCCATAAGATGTAGAAAGTATGTTTTGGCATAAAGCTTAGTATGTTAGAAAGATATGTTTTTAAACATATGATTATTATATGATGAAAGCTATATTTGGCATCTAGCCATAAGGATATAAAATGATGAAGTTTGGCACCTAGCCACAAGTTATGTATATGAGAAATGTTTAAGCAAGTAGCAAGTATTTTGTATGACTGATAATTGTAGCAAGCAGCGTTAGTAAGGGAACTATGTTCCAACCTACCCGGGTTAGGTAAGGTGTCTACTGGGGACAAGCCACATCGCGAAGTAGATCGCCTCAGCACTTCTATGGTGAGGATTGATCCGTTCTTTCTAGCCATAGAGACTTGGGGTATCACTTATAGTGATTAAAGCCCTAAGTATAAAAATCCAGCAAGCTTATAAAATCAGTCAAAGAAAGTAAGAAAGATGTTATTTTTGGTAAAGTAAATCATAAAATGTTTTTATGAGAAGTAAAGAGTTATAGTATATTGTTATTATAAAGTTTTGAAAGAAGATAATTATGCAAGGTATGATATGTAATGATTTTGAAAAGAATAAAGAACTATGGTATGTAAGTATTTTAAAACTTTGAAAGATGTTTATGTCATAAGTTTTATATAAAGATTGGAAAAGAAGTTAAAAGTTTGAGTCTAAAACTCATGTAACTCACGAGACAATTTTTTTCTTACGTATTCTATGTTTTGCCATGTATTCCAGGTCAATATAAGTTGCTATCAATGGGATGAAGTTAGCTGGAGTGGAGCTTAAGTTAGCTCCTATATGGACTCAAGGTTAAATCCTTTCTTGCTTACTATGGTAGCTTGATATGAATTTGTACACCCACTGTTTTAATCATTTAAATTATCGGTTTTTGATAAACCGTATTTTTGGTATTCATGTATTTATACGAAAAACCATAGTATTTGCAAACAGTAGAACTGGGGTGTCACACGAGGATCACAAACCGGGTGTGAATAACCATGCAAATTAGCTTGGTACTCTCGGGGTCCATTATCATCTCAAATTGATGTGCCGGTAAACCACACACGCTCCATCAACAATGATAACACCCGAGACACCCATTGCCACTCTTTATGAACCCCCATTGGTGTGCCGGTAAACCACACACACTCCACCAACGTTTCATAAAGTGCAATGTGCAATTTCATGGGGTAGCATCAAATTCACATTTTTCCTAAAGTAACTAGATTAGGATTTTGTAAATGGTTCTAGTACTTTGATCATTATACTTTTAATGATTAAGCGGTTCTGTCAAACCCGTTCGGCTAACGACCCTCCACTGATCAGGCGAGCGGTGGGTGAGAGTGTTCACCCATTAGACTACCATTTTATAGGCAGTCTCCTTATACCCACTTTATAGACCAGCTTCGTGAATGAGGCCTACTATTGATTTGACTAACCAAATTTATCTCATATATATATAGTATTAACTTTTAATAATATATATAAGATGTATTTTAAAACCCTTTAAAATATTCAAGGTTTATCTTTTAATTTTACCAAATTTAACAATTAAATTTTAAATTAAATTAAACCTCAAATTCGATTTAATCAATTTTAATTACCAATTAATTAAATTAATTAAATCTAAATATTTTAAACATTTTAAAATATTTTTCTGGATTTTTCTATTAATTTTCGACAATTTAAAATTAATTAAATCCCTTTTGAATTATCTTTTAATTAACAATTAATTAAATTAATTCAAATGAAGATAGGTTTATCCAAATTAATCAAATTAATTAAAACCTATCCTAAACCCCCTAAAAATCGATTTCAAATAATGGGGTTTAAGGTTATCCATTTAATTAACAAATAAAGTTACCAAAAATAGAAAACCTCCTAAAACCCTAATGAAATTTTCGAAATTAGCAAGGGGGGGGGGGATTAGGGTTTCCAAAACCCTAATCCTAGAAATCGATCCATAATAAAATTAGGGTTTATAGGCTTTAAACCCTAAAACAGTTATAACAATTCAACAAGAAAACAAAACATGCTCTGATACCACTGAAAGGTTTTCTGCAAACCATAAACTAAATAACCTAAGTTCACATGCAACCTATGAAGATCTATGTTTTCTTCTAGTTGAACATATAACAAAACCTAAAGGCCATAAGAAAATTAACTAAAAGAATAAAATTAGAAAAACCAACCTTTTAGAATTTTCTGGAAGCTGAGCAGCAAAATTGTTGCTAACATTGAGACTGAATGTACGACATCTGCTAACTTGGATGTAATTATATAACAAATTGTTGCTAACATTGAGACTGAATGTTCATACCTACTAACTTGAATAGAATTATATAACAATTATTTATGTATCGTCTAATTTATAGACCAAAGGTTAGCTAATTTGGATGTGATTTACAACAAAATAGCCACAAATTTTAACTTTCCTCAATAATACCACATATTTCGTAGTATGGTCGCTGCAAAATCGTGGACCGCACTATGTAATTGTTTTTTTTTATTTTTTAAGTGGTTGGTCGTTTTTGAATGTAGGTTTCAAATTGATAATGCGAAGCTATCTTTATCATTGCTAAATTTAAAATATATTATACAAAATAACAAGTTGTGTAAATGTGTTCTTTACAATTATTTCGAGGCTCCGAATAATTTTTTCTTACCTAAAATGAGTCCATCCAACGAGATATTTGTAGCTCTTTATATTGAAGTCTGATGACGTTAATTCGTATAGCAAGTCAAAAGTGATAAATTATGATTTGGATTTTCCGTCCGATGTAAACATTTTTAGGCCTTTTGATTTGGTGGTAACAAAGTTATGTTTGCAAGATAGCAACATCAGTTATCTTTCCAACATATAAAATATAAATTTTAGACTGCATATTAAAAAAAAAAAAAAAAAAACAGTTTTTTTTTGCAACTCAACTGATTCACATCTTCTTCTAATCTTCTACAAACGCACATAGTTTATCTCTTAAATACCGGCACAAACCAACAAACCAATTATCGTCTATTGGACCTTGTCATCTAAATATGGGCTTGCATTTTAAGACTATTGGATTTGGGTTTTTTTTTTTTTTTTTTTTTTTAGCAGCAAATCTATCATACTTTTACTTCTTCCTCCTGAACTTACCTATGTCTCTAGCAAGACTTGAACCATCAACCTCAAAGAAAGAGCATGACGCCTTTACCACTTGACCAATAGACCATTGACATTTGGGGCTTGTTGCCTTAAAGCTTTTCTAGGTTTTTTTTACAATAAGTTGAAGCCAGTATTATTTGAGATACACATATACAATTAATTCTACAAAAATAGCAATCATCATTTTCCACATATTTGATTATGGGCTTCTCGTCAATAAATCGCCACAAAAACACCGTCATTTGAGTTGAAGACATGTTTAAGTTTTTCTGACCGAACATCTTTCGATGACAGATATACGTCATGTTTGAAACCACATTTTAAGTAAAATTCGATCACAAGTAACGACTCTATGTGACTATGTGAAAGCGCTACTCATTTGAACAAAATCCATACAGACAAACAAACGAAAAAAACACATCATTATATTCAAATTCTATATTTGCATGTGTATGTGACATCGAACGTTTTTTTTTTTTTTTTACATGTTTACTATTTGGCACCAAATTCCAGGCGTCCGAACATTATATTTTATAATATATGAAATTAACGATCATTTAAAATCGCAGTCACTAGATACTTGTTGCCCCTATGTTTTAACAATTCATCATACCATTTCAAATACATTTTGGAAAAATCAATTAGCTTGTAACAAAAAGCTTAATATTGTGAATATAAGCTTTTATTACTTTATGTGCTTGATCATCAATGTCCAACTTTGCATTTGTTTTATATTTTTTTATCTTCAAACCACCTTTCACGTAACAACTCCAATAATACTTGTAGCATTTGATAATTAATTATTATTTGCATTGATTTTAAATCGATGGTACCAAGTGTTATGACGATTAATGCTTTTCCTGTTTAGGAAGATTTCCTATTATCACATCAAATCATAATATTCATGATAAGTGTAGAATGACAATATAATTCAATAAAGATTAATCCATATTTCACTAGGAAATGTATCTTAACTTTTGAAATCAATTGTTACAAAATCAGATAATTTTATCAATTTAATAAGGGTTAATATTATAACTGGTATTATATTTCAGACTTTTATGTTAAACTAAAATGTATTTTATTTTCAACAAATTCCACATATTTTCCAATTTTTTTCCGTTCTAGCCCATTTATCATGGGTAATGTTATCAAAAGACATTATTTTCATATCTTTTTTTCTTTTAAACCTAAACATTTTATTCTCAATAAAGCTCTCACATTGTGTTTGCTTATTTTTATGGTGTTTATGGTGGTTTTTAACACTATAACTTGAAGGAAACAATAGATTGGTTTTGAAACAAAGAGAAAGATTGATGTGCCTATGAATGGTAATTTGAAAACTAAATGTACGACATGCGCTAACTTGGATATAATTGTATAACAAATGGTTATGTTGCTAACATTGAGACTGAATGTTCATACCTACTAACTTGAATAGACTTGTATAACAACTAATTATGTATCCTCTAATTTATAGACCAAAGGTTAGCTAATTTGGATGTAATCGTATCACATATTGTTTCAACATGCTTATGTTTCCTTATAAATGACAATAGATTTAAAATATTAATATGGAACACATGCATATGTTACTTATTGCTATCAGATTATAAAGAAGATATTTGTGACAACAAAATTTTTATGAAAAATAATAAATAAAAATAAATATAGTTTATGTTAAAAAGTTTAACACTTACTCGTATTGAATGAACAATTCAAATGGCAAAATGGTTTAAGAATACGTAAATATAGAAACTTGTGTTATAAGACTTTTTATTAAGTTATAATGAAGTGATGCTTCATTTAGAAATTAGTTGTAACGTCCCAAATCCAGTAATAATTTTTTTTTAAAACGGTTCGTATACATAAAACGGGTTACCAAATAAAACATCCAAATTAGAACTTGTTATTCACACTTTAGAAATCATATTTATCAAAAATATGTACAAACATTATCCAGCGGAATACTTAATTTTCAAAACCTCAGATGTGGTACATTCGCGCCGTGCTCCAAGCTCAAGCCAGCAAATACCTGAAAAACAGTTAGGATGAAAGAGTAAGCACAAAGCTTAATGAGTTCCCCAATATACCACACGATCCATCACATAAATTTAATTCCTTTAAACTCACTTGGCCTAATTAATAAATTATTGAAATTCATTTATCATAAAATTAAATTAATTTAATCTAAAATCTCATAAACTTTAATATCTAAAGTTTAAATCCACTCCTCTTATACTTAATCACATTAACAGGTCCAAGATCAAACCCAAGACCAAAGCCCAACTAGTAATCCATTTAACAAGTAACTGAATTCTAAGGTAATGGCCCAACAGACTAAGGTTACAGCCCACCACACCAAGAGTCCAACACGAGACCTAAAGACAAAGTAAGTCAACTCGATACCTTTTCACGATGAGAAATACTTCAGAGTCTCCTCCGTCTCCAGCGTCGGTCACTTATTTCTTCTCCGGCGATACCCATGGCTCCAGTGAAATCCATTCCAGATACCACCCACAAACACATCTCCACAGCCTCTTTCTGATGCCCAAACCTTCTCCTACCACTCCCACCTCCTACACCAGCTCCAGCGATCGCTATCTCTTCCGACACTCCCCTAGTGAAGGCAACCCAGCAGTCAACCCACCATCGCCTCCACTGTCATAAACTGCAGCCACCTACCTCCTTTATTCGATCTAGCCTCCTCCATAGTATCATTCTTACACTCGGTAATGGTGAATCAACACCACCACAGGCCACACCCCATTACCGGCAGTGGGTACTCTCAAATCCCTCCTTATACCTTCTCGATGCCAAAACCCACCACCATTGATCCCAAGCTTCCAATGCCAATCTCTCTTTCTTTCTTTGGTTGGAACACGAATTTAGGGCAACAACTAAACCCACCGGCGAACCTGCACCTGCCATGAGCTCACAATCGACCTCTTCTGGTTCATCGGAGAACCGATGCCAACAAACTCGACGATAAAGGTTGAGGTTTCCAGAACTGTTCACTCCTCCCTAACAATCGCTCCCCTCCATATCTCTCCATCTCTCTCGAACTTCCTCACACACCTGACATTCCTTCTTTCTCTCGCTCTCGGATCATGAAATTGTTACAGTCTTCCTAATTGTTCATCCCATAACTGGAGAGTGCATTGTTCTTCATTGTTAAATTACCGTACTGCCCTTAATTCAAAATCCTTTGTCTTTTTTCTAGGAAATTACCAAAATACCCTAGCATATGTTTTAAAATATATGACTGGCATGCTAAGATAATAACATTTGAATTAGATAAAAAGGAAACCCAATTATTTTTAATAACGTAGTTCATTTATGAAATATTAAATTCTGTTTGCAAAAGTTTCCAAGTTCCTTTATTATAAGGATAACCAAAATAGTAATATAAAATTTAATATATGAATACTTATTTAGTTATGAGTTTATACTTATTTAGTTATGAGTTTATAGTGTCAAAACAAGCTTATCTGATAAAATAATTGCTTCAAATGAAACGACTTGTTAATACTATTTCTTCTGAAATAATTTATTTACTCCTTAAATATGAGACTTGAAACAGAATATTGAATCTTTAAAATTTTATTTTTATTAATATAGCCTAAAACTTCTAGGCCCGAAAATGCGGATGTTACATTAACCCATTATTAGAATGTAATATTGCAATTATACAAGCTATTAGAATTCGTAAATATGATTTGGAAGCATATTACATATGTTGGTGTTGGAATGGAATTGCGTATTCCAACCTTTATGGGAAAATTTTGGTATGTACAAAAATAGCACAAAAGAGAACATAAAATTTAATTAGAATGACACTAATGTAGTGTTGGAAACATATTAGTACAAAATTCTATGAGTTTTAAAACAATTTCTATTTTTAGAAACTTTACACGTTGAGATTTGTCAAAATGACATCATCGAGTAAAGTGAAAGATGTTTTTGACTTCCAACCATTGAAATAGACTTATATAGAAGCAAAAGATGAAATATTTCTAAAATAACTTTGTAGAAACTGAAATACCATAAATGGTCAAAATGGGACAAAATGAGTAAAAGTATCCAAAATGATTAATGTGTTCTAAGAATCATATTTAACCATTGTAATGAAATTAAATAATGATTTGATGGAGTTCATTAATGATTAGACAATATTATATGTTTAGTTGTGTATCATAGTTATAATCTTTTATTAAATCAATAGAGATTGAAAGATGCTTGGAAGCAAGTAGAGTCAAGAGCTAGTGGATTATTGTAGTTAGATATACCTAGTCACTGAGATGAGTACATATGGACTTTTAACTAGGTACATAGCAAACAAGATTTTTAACTACCATGATTTCATTACTAAATGATTTTGTTTGTGACATGCTTTATTTTGCACAAGCTCAAAAGTATGCTCACAATTTATATCAAATGAATTTCATCAATGTTTGTCAAAGGGTATATTTTAGTTTTTGGTCAAATTCTTATTAAGATTGTGAAGTTTTGATATTTTACTCATTAAGTCATTTGGTTATTGATTATGTGCTTGTTAAGTTCTTTTGATGTTTTCATCATTGATTATTATTAAGACTTGAATATTGGTCATTGATTTTCTCATTTGAATTTAGTTATATTCATGTTAAGTCTTTTGAAGTTTTGGCCATGGATTAGTGTCGATATTTGGATGTTGATTATTGAATTAGAATTAGAATTTTGGAAATGAATGCATCCATGAGTTGTAGTCCGGATTGGACCTTTCCCGCGGAAGGTAGGTCACACAGACACTACTGGATTGGTACCTCTCATCACGAAGTAGATGTCTCATATGTTAACCTTAGTATGAGTGAATACATTTCATCCTATTTTGTAATGACATTATCCTTAGTAGATTGGAAGTTTTCTAGTTACCTTGGAAACTTACGCAAGCACAACCTTATAGGGTGGGGGTGTCCTATCCTATGAAGGGGAGACCGATACGGGGCGCTCGTATCATTATTTTGATGTTCCAAGTTTTTGGATTTTCATTGAAGTTTGAAGTTTGATTTCAGTTGATAGATTTTGATATATGGTTTCAGTTTTTTATGTTGTCTTATACTAATGAAAGGTTTTTATTTGCATATTATCTCTATTTTTATTGGGTCTAAAACCCATTTATTGATGATACAAGTTTTAACATGATTTCAAAAGGATTATATGTATAAATTTCAAGTATGATTTCCAAGTGCCGGTTTACATGAACTTCAGTTAAGAAATATACTTTTCTAGTTGTCAATTTACTTTAATATTGTAACGCCTCGTTTGATTCGATAAGTTAATTTTATGAATTCCTTAGTATAATGGTGATATTATGCTAGTATAAGGTTTTAGTAGATGTATATAGATTGCTTGCATACTGCCTTGAAGTAGATTTGGTGTTAAGATGTTATAATAAGAAATTTGAATGAAAAACATACCTTCTGCCCAAATAAGAGCACCGCTATGACCAAGGGTCGTGACGGTGACGCTATGGGTAAGTATGATGCCTTAATTGAATTAAATTTGGAAGTAGAATGTCATGAGCATAGCGATGCGAAAGTAATCAGATAGCATCGCGATTCGTTGATAGTGATGTTAAGGGGTTAATAATCGCAACGTAAAACCTTGAACATACCCTTTTTACTCAAGTGTATCATGCCATTCATTTGAGGCCAAAGCACACTTTTTCAAACTCCAAGATAATTAAGGGCGAAAGTACATGAATTGGACATGTAATTGAAGAAAGGAGTCGTGAAATTACTTATTGGTGGCTAAGAGGGTGTGCAAACTTCTTAAATCAAGTTATCGTTAGTTGTGTTGATGAAATTGGTGAGGTTTAAAACCCTAAGTGAGAAATTAGGGATGTTTCATTTAATTAGACATATAAATTGGATAGTACAAGAAGCCTAGACCAAAACCCTACCGAGTGATGTACTAGTGAACCAGTATAAGGGTCTGAATCGAGTCATACCAAGGAACTGGTTAATAGTGACCATAACATCGCATAACATACTCGATAGCGTCACCATGTAACTACCCATCACGATGGACGTTCACATCCATGGCGATAGCGACGCTATCATCTAAGGATAACGCCGCATAAAATCAGACATAAACTTTTTCTAGACCTCTTAGAGGGGTCGGTTGGATTTGTAAAGCTAGGGGCTTGTACCAAATGATAATTAGGACTAATGTGGGTATTGAACTTGTGTATAATCATTGAAATGTGGTTGGAAACCTAAAGTAGGTTAATCGAGGCGATCGAGAACATCTAGTTTTGGATTACTTGCATTCGCCCATCGCCACTACATGATATTATAAGGTGAGTAATATTTGATTTACCCTACTATGTGGTGATATTGCCTTGTTATGGTGATTTACTCTTGTTTGAGCCTATATGGCCTCACTTGGTGATATTATATTGTGGAACCTTTGTGGCTAGTGTTGGTGGTTCTTATGTAACGACCCCAAATTTAATAATATAAATATGTAAAACAAGGTGTGTATAATTTAAAGTTTTATGTATATTTTATGAGAAAGTATGTTTGTAAGGGTAAATTAGTCATTTTACCATGAGAAGGGTAATTTGGTCATTTGACCATATACAAGAATTATTATAAAAGTATAATTCTAGTTTGGACTAAAAATGTAAGAAATTATAGCTTTATGTGGCCAAACTTAATGTTGGTGTCCAAAGTCCAAGAAATGAAAGTTCATGGACTAAAATTGAAAATATGGAAAATATAAAAATGAGAAAATATCTCATTAATCAACATAAAACTCAGAGGATGGTTCTAGAGAGGATACGGGAGAAAACTTTGAAGACTCGATTTCTAGGATTTATGAAGAATTGGAAGCAACTAACTTGGAATTGAAGAATTCCAAGCCAAAGAAGGTTAGTAAACTTGATTTTAGGGTTGTTTAACCCATTTCCCGTGAGTGAGTTACTGTAGCTTCGAGAATCTAGTGGCTAGAGGAGGATTATCCTATGATTCCTAGCCTTAACTTGTGTCTTAATCACTACCTAAACCTAGTTTAACCATTGAAAGTGTTAAAGATCAAGAAATGAGAATTTTAGCTCAAGAACCCTAGAAATGGGTTTGTGAAATTGAAAGTGATTTTTATTGTTTTGTTAGGTTCTAATAATCACTTAAGATGTATAAATACATTCCTAAGTGATTGGTTTCAAAAATTTGCATTTTTGGTGAAAATTGTCAAAAACGGGATTTTATGAGAATAATCAAATTATGAGTTTGAAACTGATTGTAAATGATCTAATAAGCCTAAAGTGTCATAAAAGACATGAGAAATCAATTTCCTTCTTGAAAATTCATTAAAATGATTTTTTTGAGTGAAAATGAGTTTTCGGGAATGATTTCAATCAAAAGTGATGAAATTGAAGAAACTATGGTTTAGATGTATAAAGGAGTTGTTATTTTAGTCCTAGAATGATTCTAAACCAATTAAGGCAAGTATTAAGAACATATCTTAAAATCATCAAAGTATGTTGCTATTGTTGAAAAATTGGAATTTTGTTCAAAAGCCTTAGAAATCAATTTTACATGATCAAATTAATTCTAAGGGGTTTTAATGAGTTCCATATGTGGAAATTGTTGAAATAAGTCAGTAGAAGTGATTAATATTGGATAATTTCGGTTTTGGACAAAAAAAAATGCAAAAAACGGGAATGTTTGGAAAATGATTTAAATCTATGATTTCAATGGTTAGAAACTGGAAAAAAATGAATGGTTTTGCTTTTGGAATAATCCCTAATGATTAAGTCGTGCATTAAGGACTTAATATGAGAAAATGGAAATTTGTAGCATAAAAAATGGGAAATTCTGGGCTGCTGTTCAGCTGGCGCGGTGCGCCTAGCGGCAGAGTAAAAATGCAGTTTAGTCTCAATGTTCTCTGCCAAGTGATTTTAGTTTTTGAGATTTTCTTCAATACTTGTCTGTTTGACCTCAAATTTTAAACATAGGTCTAATATGTTATGAAACTTCATAAAAAATTGTCGGAATCGAAATACGACCCCCCGAGGGTACTGTAGCAAAATACGTATAAAATACAACTTAACTAAAGTTGGTCATTTAAAAGTTATAGACTTGTTATGACCTAAAATAGTATTATAAGGACTCTAATGAGTTATAGTATCAGTTAGCATTTATGTTAATGTATAACATGTTAAATATAGGTCTATGCCAAGTGACTAATGGATCAAAAGAGTATAAATACAAGGAACGTGTAGCCAATTTTCTAGCAATACGTGAGGTGAGTACATGCAATATTTTTACCCATTCTGGGGTACATGGCAAGTAAGTATATTTAAGATTTCTTATAAAATCTCTTTATGTGACATTATATGCAAGAGTATGATTATCAACTTGTTTATGAAAGTATAATGCTATGTTTGAAGTTATGTTTTGAACTACAAGTCAAGTTAAATGATAGTATGATGGTCTATGAACCAATTATGTGAAAGTATATTTTGATTACAAGTGATACATGTTTTCAAATATGAATGGCATATAGCCACAAGAAGTTTAAGAAGTATGTTTTGGTTACAAACAGTATTTATTTTTGAATATGGATGGCATATAGCCATAAGATGTGGAAAGTATGTTTTGTCATAAAGCTTAGTATGTTAGAAAGATATGTTTTTAAACATATGATTATTGTATGATGAAAGCTATATTTGGCATCTAGCCATAAAGATATAAAACGATGAAGTTTGGTACCTAGCCACAAGTTATGTATATGAGAAATGTTTAAGTAAGTAGCAAGTATTTTGTATGACTGGTAATTGTAGCAAGCAGCGTTAGTAAGGGAACTATGTTCCAACCTACCCGGGTTAGGTAAGGGGTCTACTGGGGAAAATCCCCATCGCGAAGTAGATTGCCTCAGCACTTCTATGGTGAGGGATGATCCGTTCTTTCTAGCCATAGAGACTTGGGGTATCACTTATAGTGATTAAAGCCCTAAGTATAAAAATCCAGCAAGCTTATAAAACCAGTCAAAGAAAGTAAGAAAGAAGTTATTTTTGTAAAGTATGCTATGAAATGATTTTGGAAGTAAAAGAGTTATAGTATATTACTACTATAAGTTTTGAAAGGTATTATTTTGTAATCATGTTATGAAATGATTTCGAGAAATAACAAGTTATAGTATGTTATTACTATAAAGTTTTGATAGAAGTTTTATGTTACAAATTTAATAAAAAGTTGGAAGAAATAAGTTAATGGTTTGAGTCTAAAACTCATGTAACTCACGAGACATTTTTGTCTTACGTATTCTATGTTTTGCCATGTATTCCAGGTTTAAATAAATTGTTATAAATGGGATGAAGTTTAGCTGGAGTGGAGCTTGAGTTGGCTCCTATCTTGGACGCAAGGTTTAATCCTTTTCTTGCTTACTATGGTTAAATTTGGTATGAATTTGTAACACCCACTATTTTGAAAAATGTAAATAATCGGTTTTTGATAAACCGTATTTTTTGTATTTCTATACTTTTACAGTATTTGAAAACAGTAGAAATGGGGTGTCACAAGTTGGTATCAGAGCCATAGTTTAAGCGAATTAGGATTGGCTTGTTCCACTCCTAGGCTTAAACTCATGCTATAGGAAAGTTAGTTTATGAAAGTATGCTATATGGTGTCTTAAATGATTAAGACATTATGCATTATTTAAAGTATGGAAATATATAAAACAAAGAAGTGTTAAGTTAACGTTTAAAGTGAGCAAAAATCTGACCGTTTGGGAAATTATATGATATTTTCCATAACCGTCTAAATTTATTAAAGACTATGTTTATAAAGTAGAAAGATTTCCAGTATTGATCACCATGTATTTACAATGGTGTATATGTTAAAGGAACTAGTGTCCCATGAAACTTTGTGGTAACAGCATAATCAATATGTATAGGTGATTATGGTAATATGGGCCCGTATTATCATAATCACAGGATATGTATTGAGACCGGTGGAATCACAAAGGAATTATGGTATTCTGGTGGGTAAGGTTTTGAAGAGAACAGTAAGTAAAACATAGGAATTATATGCCTATGTAATAACAACCAGTAAGGTTGTAAGTATTAAAAGCTAATGTAGTGGATATATACCACTTAGTATGGTAAAATAAAAGAAATAATGTGATAATTAATATTTTAGACAGATTGAGAGACATTAAATTATATGCCTGTCGAGACGAGAGGAAGTATGTATAAGAGCAATCTAAAAAGGAATTATGGGTATTGATTATCTATATAAAAGTTGTAAGACTTTTACAGGAAGAATGAAATTATAAACAGAGTATATTGATAGTGCATAAATTTGTAAAAAATAAAAGAATGGTAAAGAAGAGTTTAATGCAAGCAAGTGGTGTGCCTTGTGCATGACCATTAAATTTCAAATTTTCTTTAAAAGATGTATGAATAGTAAATATATAAAGGAAGCAGAATATCGTTGTAAGACGATAAGATTAAAAGTATGAGAAAAACTAGAAATAGAAGATGACAACGGTAGCAGAGAGTGTAAGACTAACTGCCGGGGGTTGAACAAAGAAGATAAACGAAAGTGTCCAAAGATGGACAATTGAATAAGTTATAAGTACAGTGCTATAATGAGTAATAAAAGTAAAGTAAGATACCCAATTGGGGAAAAGAAAGATGAATGAGAAATTGTTAAAGATTATGATGTTTTAAGAAAATGTATTAATGTAATGTGATAAAATGAATGTGAATCAAGAAATAAAGGTTGAATGCCTTAATAAATGTTAGGCAATAAATTAAAGATGAAACAAACGATGATGAGATAGTGGTTGTCAGGAAATAAATTCCGCAACCAAATGAATGAAATAAAAGAAGAAATACCAGTAATGAAAGAGTATAATGAGGAATGTTAATTGAAGAAAACCAAAAGCGTGTAAGCAAAATGACTAAAGGTCATAAATGATATGAAGTAAAGAAAAAGAGTAAATATCTAAACAAGTAGTAGAATAAGAATTAAAGATAATGTAAGAATGATAGTAAACAGACAGGAAGTTACTACTTCCGAATAGAAATGATGGGTAAAGGAATCCAAAGATTGTGAGAAATGGTCAGTACATGGCTAGTAGCCATGAAATACAAAGAAATGTATGTATGTTTATATGTGTTTATAAGTGTAAAAACATGAGTAAGTTTTAGGATATATATAAATATGATGTACAAAAGTGATTATGAAATAAGTATTCTAATTAGAATACTATAAGTATGAAGCAAAAGAGTAAAATGATGTATTGGGCAAATTGCCTCGAAATACAAAAGAACGAAAGATGACGAGAAAATAAATGGCAATTGTGTATCACCTAAAGATACATAAGAAGTAAGTTGTATATGAAATATATAATGTTGTAAAGTAATATATAGTGTAAAGAAGTGGAGTTGAAACGAAAGAATAGCAAAATGTGTTAGGCATGTAGCCTTATAACACATAATAGAAATGATAAAAGATGTAAAAGTAAAGAGTAGCGAGAGGTAATGTAATGGTAATTGAGGGTTATGTCAAGAATTCGTCATGGGACGAAAATGTTAAAAATACCTAGTTGGGTTCTTAAACCAAAAGAGAACCAAGTATATATATATATATATATATATATATATATATATATATATATATATATATATATATATATATATATATATATATATATATATATATATATATATATATATATATATATATATGTATATTATGCAACTAAGAACTTGTAAGTATATGTCAAGAAGTTAATGAATGTGGTTTGTAAAACATAAATACACCACAAGGTAATAATATTATGAAAAGTGAAGTAAGTATGGGAATGTGAATTATAGTATGTAACATGTATGAAGTTCCATAAGTGAATTGAAGAAAAATAAATTTCGAATCAACCATGGTAAATAATTTAGATACCGTGAGGAAAGAGTAAACAGAAGATCAGGTGCTAAACTAAGCACTAATGTGAAAAATAGAATTGGCAGAGAAATACTAAAATATAAAGTATTAATATGAGAAGGATACGTGGAGTATCCAAAAAGGAAAGAAAAGTATACTTATAAAAGTATTGTACAAAAATTGAAGAAATGAGAAAGACATGTTTATACGAATAAGTAATGAGTAATGAGACCGAAATCTCATAAAAGAAGATGAAAGAAATATCTAAGTGAATATATGTTGAATATGAAAGTAATACAAGTAAAGAATGATACAAGACAAATATTAGAGAAGGTAATACATATAATGTACAGGAAATGAGTAAAAAGTATGTGAAAAATGATTTTTTCTTAAAAGTGTGAATCGAGAAGGAAGTTGACTGAAATAATAGAACAACTTCAACAGTAAAACTGTACAAGTTTATAAGGTTAAGTATGGTGTATTATACATAGAAAGAAAGTTAATAATGTTGAATTGTTAAAATAAAAAGCGGTATATCGTTTCAACACATTTAGAACGAGATAAGTAGATTCTTGTGAACAATATGATGATTTGACAGATTCTGTCCCAATCAGAAAAGTAAAAATGTGAAGTGTAACAAGAGGGAGGAAAATACATCCTTTTTAAATAATAGTGAGTCAGTAGTGGGAAATAGAGATAAAGAAGAATAAATTGAAGTTTAAACGTTTTAAAAACAAATGTAAGAGAAATAAGATGTTGTAAAACTTCTGTAAAGAAGAAATAACAGTGGATTGTCTAGGAAGTAACGAATGAGTAAAGAAATAAGAAGAAAAGACGGGTGAAGCTAAATAAGCAATATTAAATGAAGGTGAAAAGATTTCTTAAGTAAAATGTCCATTAAGGGACAAAATTTATACAAGGAAAAGATTTTGATGTCTTTATGAATTTGTAAAAATACGAAACATATATAATTATGTTTAATGGTATTGGAATTTTTATAAGTAAAGAATGCTGTAAGTATAATCTCACATGTTGTAGTAAAGATATGAGAAGAATTATAAAGTAGATTGCTATTTTTGATAAAAAGTATTGAAGTATGAAACTATTTTGTAAAATAAATTTACTAGAGATTGAATATAAATGAAATGAAGTAGAAAGGAAAGTAACTAGAATGTAGAGTATGAAATATGAATGAATGACCAAAAGGTTGAGAAAACAGATAAAATGACCAAAATGATAATTTGGTTAACTGGGAAGATATAAAGTTTTAAAGAGATTATGTTAATCCTCTATAAAGGATTGAAAGCAGGAACCGCTAAGAGCTGATTAAAGAATCAAAAATAACCAAAGAAGAAAAGATTTAAAAGATAAAATAATGAAGAAAATGATTATGTGTTGGTAAAAAGAAAGTATCTACTAGAAATCAACTTTGGCGGAAAACATCTGAAAAGAAGGGGAAGTGATTTCCTTAATTTAGTAATTATGAAATGATTCCGAGGACGGAATCCCAATAAGGGGGAGGTAGTTGTAACGACCCCAAATTTAATAATATAAATATGTAAAACAAGGTGTGTATAATTTAAAGTTTTATGTATATTTTATGAGAAAGTATGTTTGTAAGGGTAAATTAGTCATTTTACCATGAGAAGGGTAATTTGGTCATTTGACCATATACAAGAATTATTATAAAAGTATAATTCTAGTTTGGACTAAAAATGTAAGAAATTATAGCTTTATGTGGCCAAACTTAATGTTGGTGTCCAAAGTCCAAGGAATGAAAGTTCAGGGACTAAAATTGAAAATATGGAAAATATAAAAATGAGAAAATATCTCATTAATCAACATAAAACTCAGAGGATGGTTCTAGAGAGGATACGGGAGAAAACTTTGAAGACTCGATTTCTAGGATTTATGAAGAATTGGAAGCAACTAACTTGGAATTGAAGAATTCCAATCCAAAGAAGGTTAGTAAACTTGATTTTAGGGTTGTTTAACCCATTTCCCGTGAGTGAGTTACTGTAGCTTCGAGAATCTAGTGGCTAGAGGAGGATTATCCTATGATTCCTAGCCTTAACTTGTGTCTTAATCACTACCTAAACCTAGTTTAACCATTGAAAGTGTTAAAGATCAAGAAATGAGAATTTTAGCTCAAGAACCCTAGAAATGGGTTTGTGAAATTGAAAGTGATTTTTATTGTTTTGTTAGGTTCTAATAATCACTTAAGATGTATAAATACATTCCTAAGTGATTGGTTTCAAAAATTTGCATTTTTGGTGAAAATTATCAAAAACGGGATTTTATGAGAATAAATCAAATTATGAGTTTGAAACTGATTGTAAATGATCTAATAAGCCTAAAGTGTCATAAAAGACATGAGAAATCAATTTCCTTCTTGAAAATTCATTAAAATGATTTTTTTGAGTGAAAATGAGTTTTCGGGAATGATTTCAATCAAAAGTGATGAAATTGAAGAAACTATGGTTTAGATGTATAAAGGAGTTGTTATTTTAGTCCTAGAATGATTCTAAACCAATTAAGGCAAGTATTAAGAACATATCTTAAAATCATCAAAGTATGTTGCTATTGTTGAAAAATTGGAATTTTGTTCAAAAGCCTTAGAAATCAATTTTACATGATCAAATTAATTCTAAGGGGTTTTAATGAGTTCCATATGTGGAAATTGTTGAAATAAGTCAGTAGAAGTGATTAATATTGGATAATTTCGGTTTTGGACAAAAAAAAAATGCAAAAAACGGGAATGTTTGGAAAATGATTTAAATCTATGATTTCAATGGTTAGAAACTGGAAAAAAATGAATGGTTTTGCTTTTGGAATAATCCCTAATGATTAAGTCGTGCATTAAGGACTTAATATGAGAAAATGGAAATTTGTAGCATAAAAAATGGGAAATTCTGGGCTGCTGTTCAGCTGGCGCGGTGCGCCCCTTTTCTGGGCGCGGTGCGCCTAGCGGCAGAGTAAAAATGCAGTTTAGTCTCAATGTTCTCTGCCAATTGATTTTAGTTTTTGAGATTTTCTTCAATACTTGTCCGTTTGACCTCAAATTTTAAACATAGGTCTAATATGTTATGAAACTTCATAAAAAATTGTCGGAATCGAAATACGACCCCCCGAGGGTACTATAGCAAAATACGTATAAAATACAACTTAACTAAAGTTGGTCATTTAAAAGTTATAGACTTGTTAAGACCTAAAATAGTATTATAAGGACTCTAATGAGTTATAGTATCAGTTAGCAAATGTATAACATGTTAAATATAGGTCTATGCCAAGTGACTAATGGATCAAAAGAGTATAAATACAAGGAACGTGTAGCCAATTTTCTAGCAATACGTGAGGTGAGTACATGCAATATTTTTACCCATTCTGGGGTACATGGCAAGTAAGTATATTTAAGATTTCTTATAAAATCTCTTTATGTGACATTATATGCAAGAGTATGATTATCAACTTGTTTATGAAAGTATAATGCTATGTTTGAAGTTATGTTTTGAACTACAAGTCAAGTTAAATGATAGTATGATGGTCTATGAACCAATTATGTGAAAGTATATTTTGATTACAAGTGATACATGTTTTCAAATATGAATGGCATATAGCCACAAGAAGTTTAAGAAGTATGTTTTGGTTACAAACAGTATTTATTTTTGAATATGGATGGCATATAGCCATAAGATGTGGAAAGTATGTTTTGGCATAAAGCTTAGTATGTTAGAAAGATATGTTTTTAAACATATGATTATTATATGATGAAAGCTATATTTGGCATCTAGCCATAAAGATATAAAACGATGAAGTTTGGTACCTAGCCACAAGTTATGTATATGAGAAATGTTTAAGTAAGTAGCAAGTATTTTGTATGACTGGTAATTGTAGCAAGCAGCGTTAGTAAGGGAACTATGTTCCAACCTACCCGGGTTAGGTAAGGGGTCTACTGGGGAAAATCCCCATCGCGAAGTAGATTGCCTCAGCACTTCTATGGTGAGGGATGATCCGTTCTTTCTAGCCATAGAGACTTGGGGTATCACTTATAGTGATTAAAGCACTAAGTATAAAAATCCAGCAAGCTTATAAAACCAGTCAAAGAAAGTAAGAAAGAAGTTATTTTTGTAAAGTATGCTATGAAATGATTTTGGAAGTAAAAGAGTTATAGTATATTACTACTATAAGTTTTGAAAGGTATTATTTTGTAATCATGTTATGAAATGATTTCGAGAAATAACAAGTTATAGTATGTTATTACTATAAAGTTTTGATAGAAGTTTTATGTTACAAATTTAATAAAAAGTTGGAAGAAATAAGTTAATGGTTTGAGTCTAAAACTCATGTAACTCACGAGACATTTTTGTCTTACGTATTCTATGTTTTGCCATGTATTCCAGGTTTAAATAAATTGTTATAAATGGGATGAAGTTTAGCTGGAGTGGAGCTTGAGTTGGCTCCTATCTTGGACGCAAGGTTTAATCATTTTCTTGCTTACTATGGTTAAATTTGGTATGAATTTGTAACACCCACTATTTTGAAAAATGTAAATAATCGGTTTTTGATAAACCGTATTTTTGTATTTCTATACTTTTACAGTATTTGAAAACAGTAGAAATGGGGTGTCACATCTTATACATTAAAGTCTTATGGCTAATCATTGCTTATGCCTTTGTGGCACTCGGTCTACTCTTTCGAGACCACATGGGTTGAGGAGGGGACGAAGATTCCTAATGTTATGGTGGTAAAGGTTGGTGGTGCGAATGATGGTGGACATGAATGAGTATATTGTGGCAAAATGTTGTTATTGTGCAAATTATTACGATGAAATGTTATTATGTTGTTTATTGTATCATTGATTATTCACTGAGCTCTTGTAGCTCACTGTTGTTTTTATGACTAACCTTGCAGGACATAGGGATCCCAAGAAAGGGAAAAATGTAGTTGGACAATAGGATATAGATGTTGTAGTTTGGACATTGTATAGTTTTATTGTAATAGTAACACCCGACTCGGGGACATTTTATGTACTATATTCCTTTTGATACAGCTTTGTAACCCTGTACTTGGATCTAGTACATCGTTATTATCTTTTGGGCCCTAATGTATATATTTTAAAATTGAAAATTTTGGACGTACTTGATTTAAACACTGGGTGTACAAGTATCTAGTTAGGGACGCTAATGGAGCTCAAAGGTGTGGGGTTGATATCCCTTATTGCCTTTAGGAGTTATACATACAAAGAATCTAATAATATATATACAATAAGGCCGGACGGAGTCATCTATCAAGGGGGTGATGCGGGATTCATGGTTAATTAGGGTTGAATGCAAAGAAGGAAATTGAAGTAGCGTGTTGGGGAGGTGCGGCTTAGCTAGGGATTAATTAAATAATAAATATTTATATAAAGCATAAGGCGTCAATCTATTTTGAAATATTGACCAAAGACGTTTATAAAATATCATATAAAAGACCAAAATAAAAGTTCAATTCTTTTTGGAAAAAAAAAACCAAAAAAATAACTAACGTCGATGATCCAAATTGTAATTTACTCTACTGAGAAACTTCGTACAAGATTCGTGTCACTCCGTAGCTATAAAGAATGTTTTCTCCTCCGTAAAATAATGTCATGTTTACTAGCTGTCTTTCATCAAAATTCTAACATATAATAATAGTTGGAGTTATTTATGACTAACCATTTAGTGTTGGAAACTACCTACTGTGAGATTTTATATACTATTGACATTCCAATTAGTAATCTGAATCATGTTGACAAAACTATAATATTTATTTTGAGATAATAGATTTTTTAATATTTCTTTTAACACCGACTTAGGGCTTTTTTTATATTAAGTCATTAAATGATAATATATCCCTAATAGATAACGGTATCGGTATAAATAAAGTGTTATCGATATATTTAGACCGAATACAACTTATGAATACGAATAAATGACTATTTTACTATTCTGTTTAAAATTGACAAATAACACGTTACCATTTATTTAATAACTATTATAAATTAAAGAGAGAATTTCGTCTATATCCTTATAAACTTTTATAATTATTTTTATATCATTGTAAATTTTCAAAATGCATGTATATCCTTATAAAACTCATAAATTTACATATATATGCTCAAACATTTAATTTAATTATAATTAATCTTTTTAAAAATAAAAAAACATCTTTAAATTGATATTTTATTATTAAAATTTTAATTAACTTGTGACATTACGATATTACTCTTCTCTATAAAATCCTAAACATATTGATAAATATCTGAATATAGCCTAAATATCAACCGATTGAACAACGTTTGGGGATTAAAATTTGATATGAAGTTGTCATCGTTCCACAATCGACATTTATTTCATCAACTAAAATCCGCTATACACTGATAGCTATTTCTAAGATACCAATCGATAACAAATTGAACTCACATGTTTGGAGCTGTCATCGATTCATAATAGTTATCAAATCCAAAATCGTACCCTAGATTTTGATTGATTGAACAAAGGAAGAGTCTCAAATCCAAAATCCGACATGAAGTTAACAAAAAATAATAATAATAAAATCAACTTAAAGAATGTTTATGAGTTTTATAAGGATGCACATATAATTTGAAATTTTACAATGATATATATATATATATATATATATATATATATGTGTGTGTGTGTGTGTGTGTGTGTGTGTGTGTGTGTGTGTGTGTGTGTGTGTGTGTGTGAATTTATGGATTTTATAAGGATACATATATACATAATTATGAAAGTTCACAATGATAGAGACAAAATTCTCTCTTATAAATATTATTAACTAGGTTGAGCCCGTGCTTCGCACGGGTTGGACCAAAACGTATTAAGTAGATGAGAGATTGTGACTGTTATTTCGTTTTAAAAATATTTGAAGGTCGCTTTGTGTTCAGAACATTCGTGTACGGTTCTAAGTATTTTTTTGTTATCTTTTTTTGTAAGTTTTTAAGAAATTTTACAGTGTTTCTCTACCACATATTAGGTGAGATTTTATGGAGAAAATGTAATAAATTAATGACTATGGGTTTAGCCTCCAAGGGTAAAACCCAAGAAGAAACTTCAAAAAATGTGATTACACCTGAGTTTAGCCTCCAAGGGTAAAACCGTCCAGAACAATCCTCCAATATGTAAATTACAGGAAGGCATTAAGTTAAGCTAACCACCCTTTCTTTGTAGAATTCCACCAGGGGTAAAACTATCCCAAATCGGAGAAAAACTTCAAAATGTAAACTCGTAACCAAATTCTAAGAAATACGCAATCGTCACAACCAAACTAACGAATCCATTCTATTCCTGAACATATACAAGAGACTAAGATGAAGTCTGTTTCTTGTCCCGTCTGCAAAGGGGTAAATTGGTAATTTAGCTTAGCTACCCATATAATTATAACATGGAAAATCTTTAGAAATACTTACAGGCAATGCTTTTATATATTCCAATATCATTTGAAAGCTCCGAAGCCAGAAAAAAGAAGCGGTGAATAACACCTGCTGAAAAAGTATTTTATTATTTGAAGGGTTATTGGAATTAATGAGTTATCATTTTCTAAAAGACCTTCTCTTAATTAATAGACGGAAGCCCAATGCATTTTTGGACAACCCAAAACAATCGGAAATAACCCAGGAAAGACTCTAGTCCAGCTCAAAGAAAATATAAACGTAAAATATCCACCACCCATTCTCTAAAATAATATATGTTAGAGCTACACTTGTATGGAAAACGATGTCAGTTTTCTTCAGTAGACATACAACTACATTTTATAAACTTTTTCATGTTAAAATGTGTCGACGTAATATGCAACTAAACAGGCAATGGATTTCTAATTGGGTAAATCTTTTGAAGTACAATGCCCTCCAAAGATATGATTTGAAAGTACGAAATTATTAATAGAAACAAATGAACTACAATGCTATAACTACAAAAATCCAAAAGTAGATTGTTACTTAAATTTAGCCATTTCCAGATATCTAGTAAAGTCCACACAAAAGATAGAACAACTCAACTTGTCAATACCCCTTACCTAGGAACTCCAGTGATAAGAAATTCATTTCTCCTTTATATTAAAGCTATAAATGAAGTTTTAAATGGAAGGTTGATGATCCGTTCAAGCTTTCGTATTACTTGCCGGATCAGAATAACATGGACGTTTTTTCTTTTACGGAGAATTATTTAGCAAATAGCAAACAATAAGAACAAATGCTATAAAAGTCAATTGAGAACACGAGACATTTGGAGTAAAACTCCTGGGTTTTTCTTTGCTATTCAATACTCTCTCTCTAGTACAACTTCTATCTCCTAGCTCAATGAAAATAGAAATGACAGTAAAATCATGACTGACTAGAGGCTCCCTTTTCCATCATTCCCCTTTATACCCTCATACGTGGAAGGCTTATCACCACTCCTTAAGTTATGGTGAAATGGTCAAGGGGAACATGGGAATAACATCCCTGGAAATATGGTTGTGGAACGATGTGGTACAAGTCTTTCATACATAGGTACAAGTATCTCATGCACATGTATGGTGTTAAGTAAAACAACTTCTCCTTGAACCATGTTGACCGTTGGTAATAATACTTGACTAATTCTTTTGTTTCTTTGTGACCCGTCGGATATTTTGGAGAAGATCCACCCGGATCAGCTGATATAAGCCTTAACAATTGTTAATGCTCAACTATAGAGGTGAAGGGCAGTACCGTCCAAAACATGTCAATGAAATCTCTAGTTATGAATCTTTTTCCCTTTAAATGGCGTAGTCTCAGCTTATAAGACATTCCAAACATCGATGGGCTCCATCCTACAACATCAAAAAATATAGTTATTCAAAACTTTAAAATTGGAACAGGTTTTTGTTTTTTTCCTTCTTTTCTTTTAAATAAGTATTTTTATATTTTTTCACAGAAAAATGGTATTTTGATGATGATTTCATATCATTTGTGAGTGGTTGCTCTAATGTCAACATGGTATCAACCTGTTGATTGGTCACAGAATCAGGTGGCTTTTGTTATAAAAGTTAAATAACGTTATCAAACAATCTATTTTTATATAAAATTTATGTGATTTCAATATAGGAAGCCTTAGGAGTTTGTGATATTCTGCCTAGGCACATAACTCAGACTAAGCTGATAAAAAGTATATGTTGAAAATTAACTAATAAAACTAAGTCACCTGACCTTCAAATTATATTTTTCGTTGTAATTATTCATATATTATTGTGTTACCTACATTGTTATTCGAAATATATTTTGTTACCACCTGGAAAGGAAGATATCACAATCTATAATTTGAATTAGATAGCATGATAACTTTATAAGAATTAGAAAAAGGATAGAAGTTGACCAATATAAGAATTTCATTCATAGAATTGCTAGAATCAACATCTCCATCACCAAGACATGCAAAAGATGGACCCTTGCAAGTTCCACAACATACTTAACCTAAAAAAAATCTAAAAAATCAGCAAAAAAGAAAAGAGTAGACTGGAATTGTTGAAAGTTACCTGACCGCCTGTATCAGAATCGCGTCCAACTTCCATGTTTTCAGCACGTATTAATCCATGAAGACTGTAGAATGAGTTGTTCCATTAAAGTTCCCTAGAAATTTGAAGAATTTCACAGATAAATATGGATTGAAATACAGAAAATAAAGAGATTTAAGAATTGCGAGAGAGTACAAGTATTGAAGATGCTTGAGTTCACCTACCTCCGAACCCAAGAACCCAGAAGTGTTAGAGTTCCGTAAATCCCTGAAATTAAAGAAGAAAACTTTTATCGATACTGAAATTGGAAAAGAAAACTCAGAAATTGTAAGTTTAAGAAGAATCTTTGAATCTTACAAACGAATAACATGGCTGTTAGCATCGCAGGTAACATCGAACCGAATCATGAAACCAATTCTGAAGAAATCGAGTTACGGCTGAAAACCCATGAACTTCCCCAAAAAAACAGAAATCAACGCATCCAAAAAGAAAAAATTAAACCCTAACAGAGAGAAACATAAACAGTGGGTTTACCTTCAGAGTTGGTGCAGAGTATTGGAATGAAAAAGACGAAGACTCACAGAGCGAACAGTGAAAAGCTAAAAGAAGCAGTCGATGGAGAGCATCTACCTTCTGGCAATTTTCTTTTCAATCTATTACTTTTCAATTTGTTGAAGAATGAAAAGCCGATTGAGATCAGGAGAGCATATTGACAGACCGGCGAGAGGAAACCAGAGGGGCGAGAGGTCGAGAGTCACAAAATAAAAGATGTAAGAGGTATCTCTCCACCATCTTCACCAGTTTCTGTAAAGGGCACGATTTGAGAGAAGAGGAGAGGTGTCGTGAAGAGAGAGATCGGTGGAAGCTAAGGTGGTGGAACGTGATAGGTGAAAAGGAACCCACCCCGCTTAAAACCCGAAAAACAGCCCTACCCCCCAATCTCTTCTAGAAATCTGCTTCTATTTGTTTATATAGTAATTTGACGATACTATTTACACTAAATAAAATTGAATGATAATTTTTATTTGACTTTTAAAACTTTATTATCCTTTGTATCAAATGAAAAAAAAAAGCTTGGAGAAGTTGGTCATTCCTTACCAAGGTTTACGCGTCCTGTTTGACTACTTCGTAATTATTTATTTCTGAAATTTCGGAACTGGTCGCCATGGATTTCATATCACAATCACGCATCAAACAATCGGCTCTCGCCAGTCTCTATAAGGATGCCACAATCCACAAATTGCCGTTTGCTTTCTTTTTACCATCTTCGTCATTCAATGTTTGATCTAGTTAGCAAGCAGGATGACGAAATCCAAGAGCTTCTTGCACAATTTGGTCAAGCAATTCAAGCGCAGTTCAAATAAAGGTAAAGTATCTTTAACATCCATTTCAAGATTTCATCAAAGATTGTTTTTTTTATATGTTTTGCAGAGGGATTTTGATTTCGATGCTGTGTTCTTCAAGAATCTCACTTATATTTGTTATATTTTTGGGGTTTTAAATTGGAATTCAGAAAGCCAAGAAGAAGAACTGGAAAAGATTGCTGCTCAAGAGCAAAAGATTTTCAGTTTTCAAACCCTAGTTTCCGCAACCAAAAATTTCCATCCAGATAATAAGCTTGGCCAAGGAGGTTACGGCCCTGTTTTCAAGGTTCCATTCATCCCTTTCGTCTACCTTCATTCCCTCAAAAAATGTCGATAATTTGATTCATATAAACCCGTCAACGGTTTCATTACGTGACATTATATAATGTGTATGTGAATTTGTGATTATGGGAGTACCGAGAGTAAAACACACGTTTTAGAGGAAAATATTCCATTTTAGAGCGCCATTCAAGGCATACGATGAGGCCTTGACCTCGTATGATCATGTTCGTCCACAAGTCAAAATTACGCCTAAACTACCCAAGTGGGTATTTCTTAATAATCAAAATTAGTCCAAAATCTTGATTCTTAATTGTTTAAATTCTTGGGTATACGAATATTCTCTGGATAATTTAGGGTTTCATGATGATTGATCTATATAAATTGTGTAGGGTAAGTTGGAAGATGGGAGAGAAATTGCCGTCAAGAAGTTATCACAATCATCGACTCAAGGAAAAAAAGAGTTCACAAATGAAGCCAAACTATTGGCACGTGTGCAACACCGAAACGTTGTAAACTTATTAGGGTTTTGTGGGTACCCGGAGAAGCTTTTAGTATACGAATACGTTGTACATGAAAGCTTAGACAAGCTTCTTTTCAGTAAGTTCCCTTTACTCTATAAAAGTAGGTTACCCAAATGCTAATAAAACTGACTATTCTTTATATGACACTTGTAACTTAGCATCAGGAAACCGAGACGTGTTAGATTGGAAGAGAAGATACAATATAATTATTGGTGTGGCACGTGGCTTGCTTTACCTTCATGAAGACTCACATGATCGAATTATCCATAGAGATATTAAAGCAAGCAATATTTTATTAGACGATAAATGGATACCAAAAATCGCGGATTTTGGTATGGCTAGGCTATACCCCGAAGATCAAACTCACATTAACACCCGTGTAGCTGGTACCAAGTACGTTTTTTCTAATTTAAACAATAATTCTAGGGTGTAAATTGTAATATGACGTTAGTAACCAATTTTGAACAAATATGAACGGATTTTATGTTTTTACCCTTTAATACAGTGGATATATGGCACCAGAGTACGTTATGCATGGGAATCTATCGGTAAAGGTGGATGTGTATAGTTTTGGCGTGATGGTTTTAGAGCTGATTAGTGGTCATAAAAATTCCGCTTTTAACCTCGATCCCGAATGCCAAAATTTACTAGATTGGGTAAGTACTCGACTTTTTGTAAAAAAAAAAAAAAAAAAAACAAGATGTATTTATACGATTTGCTAAATTGTACTTTTACAGGCATATAAGTTGTACAAGAAGGGAAAAAGCCTTGAAATTTTGGACTCAAAATTGGGTTCTTCAGCAGACCTTGATGAAGTGTTTGCTTGTATAAAAATCGGGTTATTATGTACCCAATCGGATCCCCGACAACGGCCCACCATGCGGCGGGCGGTGGTGATGCTAACCAAGAAAACCGGTGTGTTAGATGAACCGAGCCGCCCAGGGATCCCGGGGACACGGTACAGAAGGTCCCGGAGACCGGTGACATCGTCGTCTATGGCAGGAACTTCGGGTGGATCAAGTTCTCATTCCTTCACCACCACTGATTCCACCACCACCGCTACCGCTGCCATGGGTCCCGGTGGACTTGGCAGTTTGAGTTCTGTTCCTTGCCGGAAATCTTCAAGTTCCGGTATGGTGAGTTCAAGATCGGATCCTCATGGTAAACGGCCTATGGAAATGTAAGATTGATATTGATAGAGTCTTAGTTTGGGTTGTTGCTTTTTTGAAAAAAGAAATGGTGTACATTTTAGGAAGTTAAGATTAGGTTAACCGGGTGGTACAACGTTTTAGGTGTGGAAATTGGAATGTAGATATATGCATATTACGGACAAAGTTGCACATTCGATCTGGAAATGGACTTTTGAATTTTGTAATAATTTTTTATTTTTTTTGTTAGTTAAAGTTTTTTTTATTACATGTATTTTTGATTTTTTAATAAAACTAGTTCGGCGTTTGTACCGAGAATACACAGTTTTGTTCTTTCTGAAATTTAGTTATTAAAAATTTGCTTTTTATATTTTCTGTAATTTAAATATTGTTTGGTAACATAGAAACAAAAATTAAAAAAAGGATATGACAGAATACTTATTTGTGTAGTTATTGGAAGTCTGAATTTAGGATACAATTATCTGTTATTAAGTTCTTGCACAAGAACTTAATTCCTAGGGAATCTAAATTACAATTTCATGGAATTCATGAGGGTTTTTTGAGAGTATTTGTGGGTATGTTTTCTTAGATCTCCCAAAAATCAGATCTGTATTCCTTTAAATAGTATTGACCTAAAACTGTCAAAAAACAGTTTCAAAAAACTGATTATAGATAGTTACAACCAAGCTTATTGGAATGAACATAAATTAAAGTTTAAATAAAATTTTTATATATAAAGTAAACATAAAAATTCTGATTTTCGGATCTCATGAGACCCCAAGCCCCAAGACCCATCATTTGACCATTAATATGTAGTTAGATCTAGAGGTGCACAAAAAAACCGGTTTATGATCCGAATCCGGTTTTTAATCCATTTCGATCCGGGTTTGAAACCGGTTTCTCTCAATCCGATCCGGGTTTGAAACCGATTTCTCTCAATCCGATCCGGTTCAAACCGGTTTGGATATATAGAATTTAAAACCGGTTTTAGCCAAACCTGTTTGTTAAAACGGTTAAACCGGATCCAATCCTGTTTTGACCACGTTGACTCAATCCGGTGTTGAATATAATTTTTGGTAGAAACCGGTTTACGATCCGATCCGGTTTTGACTTTATTAACCAAACCGGGTGGGGTGAGGTGGGTTTTTCTTATTTTTTATTTATTAGAAATTAAAAAGAGTAAAAATAAAAATAAAAAAGAAAATGAAAAGTGCAAAAAGGTATTTTAGTTGGACTAGGGCGTCACACGTGAATAATATCAAACCACAAGGACAAGGACATGCAAATCCTAATACTTGAATCAAAAGTGTGATTTTTGGTAAAACACAGAGACCAAAACTGTAATTTACTCTTTGGTTTATAAACGTAATTGTCATTTCATCTGCATACATATTCAAAAGTAACATGGTCATATATAAGTAGGTTCTAGCATTAGAGCTGATTTGTATACAAGACCATTTAAAATAAAAAAAAACAAATGGATTATGAAAGTATTCTAGAATTGCAATTGTAAACTTGGTTTTTCTTTTTAATCATGTTTAATATAAACAAATACATGTGAATGTACAAAGGTCTAAAATAATTCTTTTAATGGAAAAAGTTATTTTCTTTAATTAAATATCAAATTATACATTTCCTTTAAAATAGTTAAAGATGACAATGTGAGGACACATTCCTCTTTTGACCTCTAGACTACATAGTTTCTAAAATATAAAATAGATAAGTATCACCGACTCGTGTGATGAATACACCGTCAAACCTAGATGGTATTGTGCGTGCATATTGTGATGTCCACAGAAAACAACTAAAAGAATGTTAGGACATGCTTTAAATATGTTATTTTAACTTTAAGTATAATAATTAATTGAGTAAATTACAATTTTGGTCCCTGTGGTTATCATGAAATTATACTCTCAGTCATCCTTTTGAAATCTCACATCCAGTGTCCCTGTGGTGACCAAAAACTTGCAGAGACGGTCCTTCCTGGTGTTACCATCTATTTCCTTCCGTTAAATGCCAGTAAAAAGACTAAAATTCCCCTCATTTTCGTTCCTTTGGTATATTTGTTATTTTTTTAAAATCAAGGGACTAAACCTGCTCCGTCTTCTCCGGCGACACATACAAATCGGCCTTTTTTCCGGTGACACATACAAATCGGGATTGGTTTTCGGCGACACGTACAAATCGAGACTTTTTTCCGACAACACATACAAATCGAGACTGGTTTCCGGCGACACATACAAATCGAGACCGGTTTCCGGCGACACATACAAATCGAGACCGGTTTCCGGCGACATACAAATCAGGACTTTTTTACGGCGACACATATCGTTACTAAGAGCCAGTGTTGGTGGTGGTCTCGCAAAACAGGAACGATACATCATTCGTTAAATAAGGGCCGATGCTTCTAGAAATCATATATCATAATTAAAAAGAAAAATTAAAGAAAGTGAAATGGATGTAAAAAGTTGAGGCATCGATTTTTATTATCCACTCTTTTGGGTGTACAAGGCTACTTTTCGTCTCTCACACACTGCTTTTCGTCTCTCTCATCAAACCTTCATTCAAGAGTAGTTCCAATCCTGTTCATCTTTTGATCATCACAAAACAGCACCAATCGTTGCCTTCGTTTCAATTCATTTATTTTTGTAAAATTGCAGGGTTTTTTCTGAATCTGTCGACTCCTTAATCGGCTGAAATATCGTTGTAATTTGTCGAAATATCGTTGAAGCATTGATTTATCGGCTGAAGAAATGGGGCCATTGGATTGAAGATCAAATTCACGTCCATCAATCGCTTAAAGTTCCTGAATTAATGGAAACTAGCAAGAGCTCCGTGCTTTGCACGGTTTTTTTTTTTGGCGGTTCGGGTTTCTTTTGTTGTTATTGCCGTGGGAAGATATTATGTTGTTATATGTTTGTGTAAGTATTATCAAGCATTTTGATTTTTTGTTTAAACATTATGGGAGTATTGACATGCAGTAAAGAAGTGTAGATTTGGAATTAGGAGTCATAACTGAGTTTCATTGATGATGATAAAACCATACATAGATAGTAAAGACTACAAAGCGGGAGACAGACAAGTTTGCCATACATCTATGTAGATCACGTTTTATTATGAACAAACTACCATACTTATTACGTCTTCATCAGGGATTTAGTTGGATGAGGAGACCTGTGCGGGGATAGCTTCCTCTTCGTGATCTTCGTAGATGATAGCTTTAAGTTTCTTCTGGTGCTCCTGGATTTCATCTTTTAACATCTTATCCACATCCTGCAAAACCTCTAGGATTCTTGTGGTGTTCACGTTGGCCTCGTTCATGGCTGCTTTAGCTTGAACGAAATTGATAAACCTAGGCTTCGTCTCGGGATCTCCATACAGGCGGTTTTTGGTGTTAAATTACAAGAAAATAATAAAAAGAAGAAATTAGCAGTTTTAATTTGAACAAATATAGAACAATTCGCGGGAAAATGTGTCACTAACCGGATTTTTTGAGACTGGTAAACTTTTGGAATTGTGTGTTGGGTTTCTCTCGGAGGGCATTTCTTCTCTTGTCTCGTAATTTGGTACCCAAAAAGAGTAAATAACTTGTTATTTTTCAACCTTCAAAATGAATAAAAAGTAGAAAATGGAGAATAATGAAAATTACTTACATGAGGAAGGTCATATATGGCGTTCAGATACGGCGTCACCGAGGTACAACTCCTTCTCAAATTCAACTTTAACACCGACACAACTGTCAACTTCTTCCTAGATTATCTAACCAACGAAATTCAGATACTGAAAGTAGAAACAAAGAAGAGTGAAATTAAAGGTATTTGAAAAAATATTCACCTCGAAACTAAGGCAAAACGTTGTTTAAGAACCAAAAGCTCGAATTTATAGCCGTTGTCCCTGCCGTTCTGCTTGTGAGAAACACCGACACAAATGTCACATAGTCAAGGATAAAGATTATAATTTACCCAAAATTACTATTTTGGGACAAAATTTCGAAAATTAGGTATAGTCAGCGACCAAAAAACGTCACTTTATTTGGAACCGTGACGAAAAACGTTATCAGAAACTCCAAGAAGGAACACATTCAAGTGAACTTATTGGGACTGAAATTGAAAAAATCAGCGTTACTTGAGGACAAAAATTATGATTTACCAAAATTACTATATTTTTTGGACCAAATTTGCTAAAATTAGGTATAGTCAGGACCAAAAAAAAGCCATTTTACTTGGAACCATGACAAAAAAAGGTTAATAAGAACCTCAAATAAGGACCAAATTTGTAAGAGAACCTTTTAGGGCTGAAACTGGAAAAATAAGCTATAAGCAGCCACCAAAAATGTGATTTACTCCATGTAAAATGACTTTTTTAAAGTTAAACCAAATCCAAAGACAAATAGTACCTATTGGCACATATGAAGCAAGATTTGATACAACTATAACAACCGGAAGAATAGCTACACCACTAATATGATCAATTTGTGCATGCTGCTCCATAAAGTCCCATACTGCAATTGGGATTCCAGTCCTCTTAAACCCATCAACCGACACAAACATTCCACAAAAGAATACCAATAATGAATAAGAAACCTGTGTCATCAAATCACTGCAGCCATTAGTTTTTCTTTTCTCTTAATCAATGTAAAATGAAAAGTGAAAAAAAAAATATATTGTGTCTGTATGTAATGTATTAAGCCATGTTTTTTTTTTACTTAACCCATTAAGTCATTATGTTCAAATTAAGTCAAAATAATAATAATAATAATAATAATAATAAAATCCCTTATGTGTACCTTCTCTAAGCATGACCTTGCGTCCTTGAAATCAAGAATCACAAGAGCCAAAGCAGTTGTAATTGCAGTCGATGACATGTTCAATCCCATTAGAAAGGAAACCAACATTCCGACCGTAATAACATAAACCCCCGTTTTCCATAATATCTTCTTCCATTTTGAAAACTTTTGTTCGCTTACCTCCAAACCCAAATCGGAACCGGCATTCCCGATTCCGTTCGTCGACGAAACCCTCGAAAGAACTCTTTCGTCCTTTCCGTTATCTGTCGGGGTGAGGATTCGTCGATACAGAGAACAAATTCATCTCAAATACATTTGATCTCAGCTCCGCCTCTCACCAATACCAAATATTTAGCACATTCACAATACGGATATTCAAATGTTACTAATTCAAGTAAGCACATTCCAAATGCGTATATATCTACAAGTTCATTGTATTTTTCTTCATAAAGCTCTGGTGCCATGAACTCATGAGTACCTAAAAGATACAAAAATATTTAGAAAGAAGAAAATATAATATATATGTTCACAAGAAAAAAAAAGGGTGTGGAGTTACCAATGACACTGTGAGCAGATCGAGCCTGGCGAAGAATGGATGCAAGTCCAAGATCCCTAATTTCTCCTTGATTTCCATTGGCAAAAATGCTATCACATTTAAGATCACAATGTATAACAGGAGGGTCATGACTGTGAAGATATAAAAGTCCTTCCAATATTTGTTTACACCATTTCTTTAATGCTCTAAGATCTACATGCTTATGTTTCTTGTGATACCTATAAAGATTTCAAAACTAAAAATTGACAAAAGAAGGAGATACATAGATAGCTGGAAAGAATTTAAACATACTGTCTTAATGTTCCAGATGTGAAGATCTCAGTAATGAAGTTGATGTGTTCGTGTGTTGTATCAACCCATGAATTGTAGAATTTGATGACGTTTTTGTGCTTGAGAGTTTTAAATAAATGAACTTCTGAGTATAGGCGCTCTACCTCCTCAGGGTTTCTTAGGAAATCAGAAACCCTAATTTGATTCCAAGCTACTTCGATTCCTTCCAGCTCATCAAATGCTTTGTATCTAAATTTCCGATATTCATCAAGGAATCAAACATAATTAGAGTAAACAGTAGCATTCTTATATTATTCTGCCCAATAATTGAATCCGTCCGGTTCCAAAAAACAGAGCTACAGTTTGACTTTCAATGTCAGACCTAGTAATTTCAATTAAAAATTTGACATTGTCATATGATAAAGTTTGTAGTTGATGCAAAGTTCATATCATATATGAAGGTGAAACATAAACCAGTTGGCATATAATGTCAAAGGAAGCTTTTTCTTAACTTTATGATTCTTATAGAATGGAGTATTAAACAACAATGCAGAAGAAGGATACACTCTTTTGAAAGCCCCCTTTCCCAACACTTCTTTATACTGCAGATTGTCTCAATATGACCATGGGATTAGATACAAATCATAATTTAACAGCTATTACTCAAATCAACATATAAGATTGACAAATTTAAACCTACTTACCCGACCATAACGACCGGAGGGATCGACCTCAACGAACTCAGTATCGGAATCGTCAGGTTCATGGTCCGACATCGACGATTCCAATGGCGTTTCTGTATGTTTTTCCTTCGTAAAACCCTACCTCTTTGCGAACAGAAAACAATTAAAATGAAGTCGAATCCAGTCGAATCCGTGAAATCGAAGCGACGATCGATTGAGACGACGCGAATTCGACTCAGTGGCAGTGTAATCGAGAAATCGAAGCAGCGATCGGTGGAGATGAGGGTGAAATCGAAGCAGCGATCGGTGGAGAAGAGGGTGCAACCAGAAGAGAAGGAAGTGAAGAGAGTGAAGCGGTGGACTGAATGAAAGAACAAAAGAAGAAATAAGAAAGAAACAAACTGGAAACCTAACCTTCACACAGCGCAGATGAAATAAAACACCAAACCACCCACATGCAAAGAAGAAGAAGCAGCGCCGATAGAAGAAGCCACAACCGACGGAAATTCACCAGAGAGATACGGGAAGAAAAGGAACTACGAACAAAGGAAAACGAAACGGCAAACATCGAAGGAAAAAGCCCCTGGAAGAACACGTGTCAACAGGGAAAAAGGAAAATCCGGGAAGAACCGGATACCCGCGTTTAAACCCGACTTGCAAAACCCAAAAAAAAAAGTAACAAAATTAATACAAATCCGGTAACATGGTGTAATAGGGGCAAAAGCAACTCAATTTAAATTATAGAATAACAATCACGAGAATATGTTTTATTGCAAGGTTTCTACTTACCTGAATTCTTTATCAACGATTGAAGACTCTGATTTCACAAATATCATCTCCGGGGAGAAACCCAGCGGCATAGTCCTCTCCCTCGATGACGATCAAACCATTCATGATACCTTTCTCGGTGCTAGGGTTTATTGGACAAACAAAGTCGAGAAAATTGAAGAAAAAACCTTCGCAAACACTGGCGGTGGAGGTCCGTTCAACGCTTCCAATCGCTTGCACCGACAAACTAGAAAACTACGGCTAAACAATCGGGAATTTCAGATGTATAGTCGAATCGCATCAGAAGTAGTATAGGGTGCAAGTGAATTAGCGAAAGTGTGAGATTTTTGGACGGATTTCGAGCCGACAGAGGAGAGAAAAATGGAAGAGCGAGCGAGAACGGGAAAGAGAGAGAAGTAAATACAGTTTTGGTCCCTGAGGGCATTTTAGACAATTCACAGTCATTTAACGGAAGGAAATAGACGGTAATGGCTCTAAGGACTATTTCTGCAATTTTTGGGTCACCACAGGGACCCTGGATGTGAGATTTCAAAAGGATGACTGGGAGTGTAATTTCATGATAACCACAGGGACCAAAATTGTAATTTACTCTAATTAATTTCATGGTATTTTGATAAAATCCGAAATAATATCTTTTACATATACATGATTAATTAAACTATATATTAGCGGTTAAGAAATTGAATGTGGGCCAAGAGTCGAAATAGGTGTCTCTCAGATCTAGTCGACAGATCACCGTCTGATTCGCTCTCTAGCGTGCGGTTCGCGAATAATCGAATATCCCCACCAAGTTTTTCCGTATATCTCTCGACAACCATCACTCACTCTTCGCCAACCTTACTCCTTCTGTAAGCATCTCCTTCTCTCATCTACTATATGTGTACTTCGATCGTCTTCTAATTCGTTAACATCACAGGAAAAACTCAAGTAATGGCGACTTTCAAGGTTAAACGTGTCGAATCTTCTCCAATTGAAGGCCAAAAGCCTGGCACTTCTGGACTCAGGAAGAAGGTATTTGTTTCCTAGTATGTTTTGTATATCGATTTTTGGTAGATCTGTGGCTTGGTTGGTCTTGATTGCGTTAAAGAAGACTAATAGATGCGGCGAATTGCTTGTGTTTGATTAGTAAAATGCTTCTTCTTGTTGATGCATGTCTAAATTGAGATCAGATTGTGCTTTTACCTGTGCTAGTATCAGATCGTACATTGAAATCTTGGTGTTTGATCGATCGATATCCATGACGGTTATCGTGCACGGATCTATTGTACGTCATACACGAGTGTGTGTTAGATCATGTAATCCGTGGCTTATATTTAAATTAGGGAAAACTTTGTTTGTTCTAACTTAAGATGATCTTTGGTTTCTGAATGCTGTGTTTGGATCCCATTGGTCCAAAAATTACCTTATCTTGGATGTAAAGATGGTAGTTATAATGGAATTGAAAGTTATTAGCACTCCATCCCAAGAAAAGGAGTCCACTTGTTTTTTCTTTGGTTATGGATTTTTAAGTATCAGAACTGAATTACTAGGTATATTAAGCTACAAACAAGCAAAATGTTGAGTTTGAGAACTAGAAGAATTCAATTCCAGATTTGAACCTAGAAAAAGCAATGAATGGATTTCAAAGACTATAACTGACTTTGATTATAGGGCGCAGGTGGCTTATGTTTGTTATAGCATATATAAAATGTTATCTCTTCTAGTTCTAAGAGGTTAAAATTTTCAGCACTAATGCATCGGATCCCATCAGAACTCCATAGTTAATTCGATAACTTTGTGAACATTTGTAGAGGGTTAAGACACTAAGGTGATATAGTTCAGCATTCAGCACTAAAATCTAAATTTTATATGAGAATTTGATGTCTACATGTTTACTTCAAGTTCAGAACAAAGCCAAGAAAATTAGAAATTCTTACTATAGCTTAAGAACACAATTTAGTCAATGAAATAATCTATCATTTCTATAATGTAAAGGGTATTTAAGTTTGTACAACAAGATAATAAGCTACAACTAGGATGTAAAATCTCAAACTAAATACTTAAGGTTTAACAGACAACAAATGGCAGTGTATTTAGATTATATTTTGTTCAAACTAATGTGATTTGAATTGAAACTTTTCAGGTAAAAGTTTTCACGCAACCGCATTACTTGCATAATTTTGTTCAATCAACATTCAACGCCCTTTCTGCAGAAAAAATCAAAGGTAATCATACTTAGCAATACTATTAGTTTAATAATCTTTCTGTTTCCATGTATTGATGATTCATGTGTCTTTCATGCAGGTTCTACACTTGTTGTTTCAGGTGATGGACGATACTACTCAAAGGATGCAATCCAGGTGCTTATATTAATTAACCTTTTTAATGGACTTAGCAAGATTCAATTCCTGATATTTTATTTAAAAAAAATGCAGATTATAATTAAAATGGCAGCTGCAAATGGTGCAAGACGTATTTGGGTTGGTCAAAATGGACTTTTGTCAACACCTGCTGTGTCAGCAGTTGTACGCGAAAGAGTCGGTGCTGATGTAAGTTTATCTGGGCTAGATAATTAATAAAATAACCTTACCAAATCAATAATTAAACCTTTATATATATTTTTTATAATTTGTAGGGCTCTAAAGCAAATGGTGCATTTATATTGACAGCCAGTCACAACCCAGGTGGTCCAAATGAGGTATGTTGTAATTTCTTATCGACAATAAGGGGCTGTATCTTTTTGACTTAATCGTGATTTTATTTTTCAGGATTTTGGAATTAAATACAATATGGAAAACGGTGGGCCAGCACCTGAAGGAGTTACTGATAAAATCTTTGAGAACACTAAAACAATCAAGGAGTATTTCATTGCAGAAGGCTTACCTGATGTAACACCAAATCTTTAACCTATAGTAAAAGATTAATAAAATAATATTATATGATTTTAATTACATGTTCCAAATGTGAATTCAGGTGGATATCTCTGCTATTGGAGTTTCATCCTTTTCAGGCCCTGATGGTCAATTTGATGTTGATGTTTTTGACTGCGCAAGCGACTATGTGAAATTAATGAAGTACGCTAGATGACATAATATGAATGCAAATGACGTAATTGCCCTTCATTCTCTAATGTCTAATGAATTCCTTTCAGGTCAATCTTTGACTTCCAGTCAATCAAAAAGTTGATTGCATGCCCACAGTTTTCTTTTTGGTACGTACTACCACATCCAGTTGCAATCAAATTAATACTCTTTTTTCTTTTTGTAAAATATAGTTTTTATATTTTTTAGTTATGATGCGCTTCATGGAGTTGGTGGAGCTTATGCTAGCCGTATATTCGTTGAAGAGCTTGGTGCAAAAGAGAGCTCGTTGTTAAACTGTGTTCCCAAGGTTAATTCTTTTTTCTCATAT
Organism: Cichorium intybus; assembly: GCA_023525715.1. Taxonomy (NCBI): domain Eukaryota; kingdom Viridiplantae; phylum Streptophyta; class Magnoliopsida; order Asterales; family Asteraceae; genus Cichorium; species Cichorium intybus. The sequence continues at coordinate 7,653,070 of CM042011.1, read as the reverse complement.
ATCTTTATTTTCTACTTGTTTTTATTTATTGAATTTTCTTTATTATGTGAGCAGGAAGATTTTGGTGGTGGACATCCTGACCCCAATTTAACTTACGCCAAAGAGTTGGTGGCACGAATGGGATTGGGTAAAACCCCTGACAGCAACCCTCCGGAATTTGGTGCAGCTGCAGATGGTGATGCTGATAGAAACATGATCCTCGGTAAAAGGTAAAAGAGAAGGAATCGGAATCCTCCATTCCATTCCCTCTTCAATTACCACATCCAAAAACTAACCTCTTACCTTTGTCTTCAGGTTTTTCGTCACCCCTTCCGATTCCGTCGCCATCATTGCTGCCAATGCAGTCCAATCCATTCCCTACTTCTCATCCGGCTTAAAGGGCGTCGCCAGGTCACCATTCTTCATATCTTCCAACTTTATAAAAATCTCATGTATTTTTACTAACAGTGAGACTTATCTTTCTATAGGAGCATGCCTACATCTGCTGCCCTTGATGTTGTAGCAAAAAGTCTTAACTTGAAGTTCTTTGAAGTACCAACAGGCTGGAAATTCTTTGGTAACTTGATGGATGCTGGGCTATGTTCTGTTTGTGGTGAAGAAAGTTTTGGAACTGGTAAACTTTTTTAAAAGAACCTTTAACAATTTTACACATTTATGTTTAATGATTTAGTTTTCTATTTTTAGGATCGGACCATATTCGTGAAAAGGACGGAATCTGGGCTGTTTTAGCTTGGTTGTCTATTATTGCATATAAAAACAAAGACAATCTCACTAGTGGGAAGCTTGTAACTGTTGAAGACATTGTAAAACAACACTGGGCCACTTATGGACGTCATTACTATACTCGATACGATTACGAGGTCTTAATAATATTTAAGTAAATTAATAAGATAAAAGAAATAATTTAAGCTAATATTAATGAGAAATGTTTTGTTTTGTAAAGAATGTCGATGCAGGTGCTGCGAAAGAACTAATGGCTCATTTGGTGAAATTGCAGTCATCTCTTAGTGAAGTTAACAAGTAAGTTTTTCCTTTTTCAGACTCTTTCAAGTGTTGTTATTAGTAATTGATCGTTTTGTGGTATTTATTTATGTAGAATGATAAAGGGGATTCGATCTGACGTGGCGAATGTTGCGAATGCTGATGAATTTGAATACAAAGATCCTGTAGATGGTTCGGTTTCTAAGAATCAAGGAATTCGTTATTTGTTTGAAGACGGGTCACGTTTGGTGGGTTTGAATTACTTGTATATTTTTTTAGTTAAAAAATATACATATTGATAAATGTGTGTTTTCTGTTTTGTAGGTTTTCCGTTTATCTGGGACGGGTTCAGAAGGTGCGACAATTCGTCTATACATCGAGCAATACGAAAAGGATTCATCAAAGACTGGAAGAGATTCACAGGACGCACTTGCTCCTTTGGTAATTCATCTTTCTCAAGTTTGGTTCTAAATATATATATATATATATATATATATGGACAAAAAATGTTAGAATTACCTGAAATAAGGACCAAAATTGCAATGATAAAAGTTGAATTAATATGTTTGGTTTGGGGACAGGTGGAGGTTGCTTTGAAGTTGTCAAAGATGCAAGAATTCACGGGACGTAATGCCCCAACTGTGATTACATAAATATATACATGATGCTGTTCATGTGCGCAACCTATGTATTTTTGGTGTTCTTATACAAATAAAGTTAGGGTTTCAGTGGTATCGGCTTGTTTCTTAGTTTCAGAGGCATCCTTCTTGTTGAATGCTTGGTTGGTGATTTGCAGTGTTTTGTTGTGGTTAATAATTCAGTTGTATGTTGACAACCTTTACCTACAATCTCCCCATTTTACGCCTTTTTAATTTGATAGGAATCATGTAAACTGAAATTGAAATTTTTGGGTCAGAGATAGGGGTCTTGGGCGGTCTTTTTCCATTTAAGTTTGGTTTGCTGTGTGTACGGTCGCGGGACCGCACTAGAATATCTAACTTTAAAATCTCGCCGTTTTCTATCCTTTTTGGGTGATTTGTTTCGTAACATTGTTATAATTTTTTTTTTTTCTAATATTTCATTAGTTTGAAAGTTTCATAATGTTGCACAACTTACCAGACAAATATATTATTGAAACAGAAAGAAATTCCAACAATTGTAGTTGTCAGTGCTGTATACACATTCGCGGCCTGGGATAGTGTTGGACAATGCTCTTGCCGTGTAATTAGCATTTCCTTTTTTTTTTTTTTTTTTTTTTTGAACGGCATTTCATTGTTACCGAGACTTCACATTGACCCACATCCTCTCTTTTTTGACACCTTTTTAAATATCAAAGTTTGCAAATTCTTTGGCAGTCGAATTACAAACAGAGTCGGTTGCTTTACAAATTCAAAGTTCATTTAAAGACGATAGAAATTCCCGGTGATCCCAAAGAAGATCTAGCTTGATTATTTGGTGGCCTCAAGATAGAAGGTGGTCATTTATGACTTCTTTCTCCACTCATTATTCAGTTTCTCACACACACACACACACACACACATATATATATATATATATATATATATATATATATATATATATATATATATATATATATATATATATATATATATATATATATATATATATATATATATATATATATATATATATATATATATATAGAGTAAAGTTCAATTGAGAACCTAAAAAAGCCTAGGAACCTAAGAACCCATTTTATGAATTTTTTTTCTACACAATATTTTTCAAAAAAAAATATACCAAAATTTTTGTTATGATGCATCTAAAAGATATCAAAAAAAAAATTTCAAAAAAAATCATTTTTTTAATTTTCTTTTCATATGGGTTTAGGGTTTAGGATTTAGGGTTTAGGTTTAGGGTTTAGGTATAGGGTTTAGGGTTTAGGGTTTAGGGTTTAGTTTTAGGGTTTAGGGTTTAGGTTTAGGGTTTAGAAATCTCTTAGACACTTTAAATAAAAAAATTGGATGCAAAAAAATCATTTTTTTATTTTTTTTCATATGGGTTTAGGGTTTAGGGTTTAGGGTTTAGGGTTTACGGTTTAGGGTTTAGAAATCTCTTAGACGCTTTAAATAAAAAAATTGGATGCAACTTTTTTTTAAAAATATTGTGTAGAAAAAAAGTTCCTAGGTTCCTAAGTTTTTTTAGGTTCTCTCATGATCTCGACCCTATATATATATATATATATATATATATATATATATATATATATATATATATATATATATATATATATATATATATATATATATATATATATATATATATATATATATATATGTGTGTGTGTGTGTGTGTGTGTGTCTGTGTGTTATATTCAAAAATGGTGTACTTCTCTTTATTTCAATTTTATTATGACCAAAAGGTTTATTAGATAGTAGTTATAGTCGATTACACATTTAAAAGTTAATACATCATCATTGCTTGATATAGTACTTAGATGTATTTTATCTATCTTTTAGTACGTTATTTAATGTATTTGCATTGCATTTTAATGTTAGGTTCATACATTTACTTTATTTTGTGACATTTTATGTGAAATGGTGGAATCATATGATTTTCGGGGATTTTGGATGCATGGAGCTTACTCCGGATGATGTTAGGAAGCTGTGGAGCGAATTTCGGGAATATCAAAGAAGTTCAAAAATTGGTCCAAAGCACTAGGTTATTCGATCGAGTCGAGCTCCTTCTATAGGCTAACTCAGTCGAGTTAAGCATCAAAAGAAGAATCTGACTTGTGAAGACTTGACTAGGCCGAGTCACTTTTCCTCTACGAGTTGACTCAATTGAGTCCCACACAATGATGATTTCCAGGTGGTTAAACACTTGATTCATTCTTTGTAAGATTTTTAATGAATCAAACAATAGAAATCATCACTTTGTTTGATTGTTTTTAACCATGATCGACTAAAAACCCTAGTTACAGTTTGGATTGATGTTCAGAACAATTTTTGGTTTAGTAACTCATGTTTTGCTTTGTTGAAATTGCTTGAATTCTTACTTGGTTTATGTTGACCACTTAGACCAGGTAAAATCTAGTATTGCTATTCAATTGTTGCAATCCGTAATTGTTTGACCGATTGAAACTAGTAACAAACAATGCATTGGTTCTACGAAATGATTAATTTGTCATTGTAAACATAAATTACATACTTCTACCTCTTCAAGCATGTGAAAGGAAATTAATATTATTGGGAATACTTGCATGAAAATCTATGTGGTCTTTCAACTTAATTTAAGAGCTTCTTTAGATTAAGTTATTGAGATTAGGTCTAATTTAAGAGGTTGTTTTAGTCGTAAATTTTATAAATAGTGTTAGAGCTTATTAATGTTATTTAGTACAAACTTAAACCACTAGTGGAATTGACATTGATTCAAATTTAACTCACATAATAAATGAATGGAACTTGGAACTAGATGATTGTCTCCCATAGTCCCATTTGATTTCTACATCTTGTTTACAGTGCAAATTAGCATTACTTCTAGTTTGACTACAATTAACCTCCCTCTTGTTAGCTACTTTGTCCAACATCAAGACTAGTGTGCCTTATGCAAAGTAGGCATTTGACTGTTTGACATTTGCTGATTTTACGCATTTTTAATTTGATAGGAATCATGTAAACTGGAATTTTTGGGTCTGAGATAGGGGTTTTGGCGGTCTTTTTCCATTTAAGTTTGATTTGGAGTGTGTTACGGTAGCCGGACCACACTAGAATATCCAACTTTAAAATCTGTAACATACAATAACTTATTAACTAATAAATTCAATTTTGAATATTTTGTTTCATAAAAGGGTGGATAGAGGATACAAAACACCATTCCAATCTCCATTGGTTGGGTGGTTATATTAAACTTTTCAAATTATATGAAAATATGTTGTGGAGTTGTCTTGTGAATGAAAATGATGGGAGGAATAATAAAAACACGCGAGAGGGGTTTGGGGAAGGTTTTAGGGAAGGAGAGGATGACACGTCAATTTAATGGCGGGTAATGTGGGGTAGTGTGTGCCTGTGAACAATTAGTTGGGGGTCGAAATAGACAACTTGTCTTTTTATGAGGGGTTGGTTTTCATGACTATTGACGGGTCTCTAACTTCACGAATACGGAATACTACAACTAGACTCTCATCATCCATATCTTATCTTGAATTTGTCTTGTTACTTAGAAAATGAATATGAATGTTAATGCCTATTCATGGAAAAGACAATAAATTCGATGATAATCTTGATTAGTGTCGTAGATTTAGTTAATCATAGAAGGGGACAACAAATCCACATCAATAAAATCTAGGAATATTTTGTTTCTTTCTTTATTTTGTTTATGAGCGGGTTCTTATAGTCACATGAATTTTAGAATGGTGTAGAAGATTATTTTTGTTGGTAGGGAAAATGGCATGTGAGGAAGCGAATGTTTTTAACAGAAATTAGATGAAAATATTACTGCATTTAATTTTTTTATGTTTGAAATAAATAGCTTTTTTAGTTTTAATCACGTTATTCAATATAAATCACCGTTATTGTTAAGATGATCAACGAAGTTGTTTTTTCTCCTATATTTTTGAAGGCTACATTATTAAAGTTTTTCGATAAACAGTGTAAATGTGTATATGTTGGTGATCTAAGTGTCATCGATCATTCTTGAGGCTGAATGCAATGGAAAAACATATTAAGAAGAAGCTAACTAGTAGTCAGTAGATATGATAGAAATTTCATGAATGCAAAAAAGCTATTGAGCAGCATACTTTATTCAGTAGTCTACTCTGCTGATCTGCATAATACTCTTCTGATAAAAAATTATAACCTCACGATATGTTGGTGATTTTAGTGTCACCTTACATTTACTTAATGGAAATAATTAGTATTTCAACGGATTCATAATTTAGTTCATATACAAGTTAGGAGATGCGGGAGTGCACACTTGTATAAGACTAAGTTGATAGCGGTACAACCTAATAATGAGGGTCAAGGGCGCTAACGCTGACGCTGACGCTGATGCTGATGCTGGCACTGATGCTGATCAGTCTCTAACTACCGCTGTAACCGCTCTTACTTTCTAGGATTCGATTTTTCTGATATAAACTATCATATTAACGTTCAAATTGATATAACGAAAAACATACGAATTCTCTCTACTCTCTAAAACCGTGAACTATTTATTGTGCCTAATATTGAGTTTGATTCTTCAAGAATTAACTCAGATTGGAATTTCGTGAACCCAAACATAGGGTCGAAATATCAAATTCGGAAAGTGATTCATACAATTCTTAGAATTTCGTGAACCCTAACATGAATTACGTGTATAATAAGTACACATGAATTATGTGTATAATAAGAACACAATTTATTAGAATAAATAGTATATTATAAAAAGTACATAGTATATTCTAAATTGAATAAATATATTTTAAAATAAATATAATTATTCTAAAATGAACACAGTCTATTCTTAGATCATTAAGCTTGGCTTCGACATCCACATTTGTTGCATCCTTATCATCAAGCATTGAAGTTGCATTCTTTAATACCATCTTGAATGTATAAACCCGTAAGTTAAAAAAGCAACCACATTGTCGTTATTATTTATCACTTGAAGGTATAACATATAACAATCAACAAAAAAGGAGACATATACATAAGACACCCCCTTTATGGAAGGACCATATTTGTCGAGTTCTTGGGATTTTGTAGTAATTGAAGTCCAATGTCAATCCCCCGATCCTAACCCCAAATCTCCAATGTCAACCTCGTCCCTGCTCCCATTCTAGTCTGAACTATGTATAAAAGAGTGTATTATAATATTAACATAATATTTTCTAAGAGGAACACGGGTATATTCTAAAATGAAATTCAATATATTCTAATGTGAACACCGTCTAGTATGTGTTGGCTTCAAGTCAACTATGTATAGAAATATCAAGACTCACCCAAAAGCCCTACATTAATTACACGAGTAAGAAGCTTAGCACAATTTTTTCCCTCAAAGGGACTGTAATATCCATCTTTTCAAAAGATCCTAATATGATTTATGTAGACATCAAGAAAATACTAAAAAGTTTTTTCATGAGAACCAACAATTGCTCTATGGATTCGCAACGGGTTTCTGCTGTCGAGAGAGAATAACAAATGTGGGTTTTTCTCCACCAAGTGTGTCTGACCTTTTCCATTCCTTGTGTATTTGGTCTTCTTTAATGTGTCATCAATGTAACCGAGCATATCATGGCTATCTACAAATACACATCATTTGTTCCTCCCATTGATGATCATATGTGTTACCTGACAACTTGATGGAAACAAAGCTGGTTGCATGCACGCGACAAGGGTATGCATATGCTTGTGACATTTCTGCATAAGATACATAATCATCATAAAGTAATTTGATGTATATAAAAGTAGAGTGAAAATTTATACATTTTGTAGAAAGATATTGGCGCCAATTAAAGAGGCCAATTTATGAAAGCACATGAAGTCAATTGCCAGTTGGAATCGAGTGTACGGTTACAATTTAAACTTGTCTAGAATGGATATCAATATTGGCAAGTTGGGTACCACTCACTTGTTAAATCCACATATTAGATTAAACTAGGGTTTAATCATTAAACTATGTAGAATTTCAACCTCCAATTAAGTTCGCAAATTATCGATCACAGATAAAGAAAGACAAAGATGTTACCTAAGTCTACAAATTATTAAAATGACACGAACAACCAGAAAAGCAACTGATGATGTTTTACAACAAAACAGAGATTCTAACGCTCCTATGTAATTTTTAGGTTCTCACATGATCCCAACTCTTGCAGGAGTGGTTTTGGCCTGCCATGGAGGGTAGCGCCTTCTTGACCCTCCATTCTACTCTCAGCATTGTCACATGATCCCAACTCTTGCAGGAGTGGTTTTGGCCTGCCATGGAGGGTAGCGCCTTCTTGACCCTCCATTCTACTCTCAGCATATGAGATCCCAATTCAAAAACAATTTCTTCCAATTGTTTTACCACTCTGCCATCTCTGCAGAGGCCAATCAACACAGAGCCTAGATAACAGGAACGGCTCCCAAGACCAGCTTAATCATAAGCTCTTCTTGCCAATCTGGCAGAAATCTTGGAAGTTCTTTTCAAAAAAAAAACATCCGAGAAATTATTTAAAGTAGTACACTACTATCACCGCTTTATTTAACTTGGCCCATACCACGTATGCCAACTACAACATCATTCCTTTACTAACTCCTTTCCGAGTTTAAGCAAAGGAAAATAACCGGTATTCTCAACAACGGTCATTTACCGTAGGTTTTCATCTGTTCCACTTCTGTTTTAAGAACCATACTGTTCTTATTTCTGCAATTCACGTTAGCATAATTCATTGCTAACCAATTCATAAGCACAATTGCTTCAGATTCACTGGTAGTTATCGGCTTCAGATTTTTAGGGAAAAATGATCCCGTAAATCCTAGGCAAACTACCTTCCAGGTGTTCCATATCTAGAACATATTTGCTATCTGCTATAGCTACTTCCAACTTTTCATCCATAATCATTGATGAAATATTTAAATAAGACATCAATGTCACCGATCCAAAGCATAACTTCCTGGATCAAATATAACATACACGAGTTATATTCAAAACAATGATATCTGAGACCATATCAGTCTCCTCACGAGCTTCTTCCACAATCTACTGGAATGCTCATGGTACCACGGGTCCTTTTTGACCATTCATTTCTTCTTTTTTTCCTCCTCGTTCTTTCCTGGGTTCATCACCCGTTACTTCATATTTAGCATGCGAGTATTTCATGAGAAAGTGTTCTATAGCTCCGCGCTAGACACAATTCCGATCTATCCAACAACTCGAGCAATCTGCTCCTATCATCTGTAATTTCAGCATGTAGAACGGTAGAGTCTCAACTCTGAAATGTTCTAAGTGCTTTTCCTGCACTTCTTACATCACATCATCTTTTCGTTTTGGTCTCTTCCCTTTAAGGCTAGACCTGAATCGTGTTAACTTCTTCTGAGAAGTCCACCAATATTTTCTGCTTTTCTTGTAGTCTCAACTACTGTTCTTTCACCTTGAATATCAACCAAGGTGAGCAACCGATTTTTCTTTCTCTGACCACAGCAACTACTGTTGCTTGTCATGTGGATTTTCTGCTACTTGTCTCTTTGCCCCTCGTTCGATGAAGCCTTGGGAAAGGGCTGGTTCGCCTCTCAAAGCTGCACGCCCTAATTTCCTCAAAATACGATTCGCTGCTCATACTTCTTATACGTTAGAAGTCAGCAATAGTTAGGTTATATATGTATAATAACAACTTATATACACCTAACGGTACATCGTGTCTACTGTCTACAGGTTTAAGTCCAGGAATCTACTCTATAGACACCTAGTTCACTTAAACCACGGCTCTGATACCAACTTGTAACACCCGGCTTTAAAAAAAAAAAAAAAACACCCTTGAAAAATTTTTTCTTTTTAAACAAAGGTTTCAATACATAAAACCATAACAAAGGGGTATATTTTAATAAAAACGGGTACAAGTGTATCAAGGAGAGTATAAAATACCATGTCTCCTTTAAAGCCGGGCTGCTACTGACAGCATCTATGAGTCCCACTTCAAAGTCACGGACTCTATCTTGTCCCCTATCAGTATCATGCTAACCTGCAGGGACAGTAACAAATATCGTGAGCTATAAAGCTCAGTGAGTAATCAAATCTGCAAATAACATGTATCAAAATACAATTATATAACTGTCTGGATTTCGAATCCAAACTCGTAGCCTTACTAGCTGGCCATATATACTCTAGGATTTCACATCCTATGCTGTAGCCCTACAGGCTGAATCATAGTGACCTGTAATTAACAAGCCACGTTAGTTATTTGCATCTATAATCATGTCTAACCATTTCTGTCCCATATTTCTTAGTCACAATGGACTGCATCATAACTCATGGCTAAATAAGCCGCACCCTGTGTCATAGCTATATAAGCTGCACTAAAACATTATCAATATATAAATCATAACCCGCAGGCCGCACTAGCTGGGTTTAATAACCCGATATCATAGCCAAAAGGCCGCATCATGTACCTGTAACAATATCATAGCCCAAAAAGGCCGCACCATGTACCTGTAATAATATCATAGCCGTATAGGCCGCACCAGAATCATAGTCGAAAGGCCGCACCAGAATCATAGCTCGAAGGCCGTATCGGAGACATAGCCCGAAGGCCGCACCGGAGTCATAGCCCGAAGGCCGCATCGGAGACATAGCCCAAAGGCCGCACCGGAGTCATATAGCCCGAAGGCCGCATCGGAGACATAGCCCAAAGGCCGCACCGGAGACATAGCCATATAGGCCGCACCCATTGGATATAAAAATCCAGAAATCATAGCCACAGGTGGCCGCACCATTTAATGACATTTCATTACATAATCATTTGTGGCTCACGGCTCCGTTCTTGTCATTTCATTGACTCACGGCTTATCCGGTATTGCCTTTTCATCATAACTTTAGATTATCATTTTCGTCCCCCAAACCTGTTTCAACCTATAACAGTCCAATCAACACATATCATATGTGATATAAATGAGATTACTCACCTGAAAACTTGCTACTACTAACTTGTGTCGTTTCTTGCCTTGAAATGAGATCCGTAGGATTTTGTCTCGTACCTATAAATCAATTCATTTTCAAAATGATTATAGGTTAATACCCATTTCAATTAACTCTAATACACTAGAGTTCAATACAATATCGGTATAAACAATACCTAGTTAATAAACTTTCCGTTTACTAACTTTATATGAATTTTACTATTCACCGAGGCATTCGGATCGGTCTACAGTGCCCCCGAGGGGTCGGAAACCCAATTTAATATTTTTCTAGGTCTTTCCTAACCATCATGGACTTATGGTTCAAATTTGAGGTAAATCGGACAAGCCTAGCAAAATTTGGCATTTTTGGACTCCCTGTCCACAAGCACGACCCGTGCTCATTTTTGGTCTAGGGAAGCACGACTCGTGCAACCCACAATAGCAACCTTCTTTAATTTTCCAGAAACGCACGACTCGTGCAAATTATACACTACAAAACGCACGACTCGTGCAACACCTGGGGATTTTCTGGACAGTCGCGATTTGCACTGTAGCATGCAGTTTTATCATTTTAAGTGCTTATTTTCGTTCTTAATCACTTGGGGTTCATTCCCAGGTCAAAACCCTCCATAAAAACAAGGTTTTTAACCATTGAAACCAATTCAATTCATCAAAATGAAGAATTAGGGTTCATATTTCCAAAAACCCCAAAACTTCAACTTGATCAAATCCAATGGTTTCACTTGTTATATACTCATCTAATGATCATATTAGAACTCAGAAATCATGAATAAACACCATGAAATTCACTGAAATTTCGAATTTCAGTTTGGACTCAAAATCCATCAAGAACAAACTAGTCAAAAACATGAAATACTTACTTTCTATGCCTCAAATTCTTCAATACCAAGCCTAGACTCGAAATCCAAGCTTAAATCTTCCAGAAATCTTGAACCCGTACAAGGCAAGCTCTCTCCCGTAAGCTCAAAATTCTGCACACATTGGAAGAAGCTTCCAAGCTTTTATACTTCCAGAATTTACATTTTAGTCCCTAGAGTTGCATACTTAGGACTTTTGCCACAATCCATACAATTTATGACAAAGTAAGATTTTTATAACATTTTAAGTCCACAACTCAAAATATTATTACAAGGTAAATCCTTTTCTGTCCAAAAGACCAAATTACCCTTTTGAGGTAAAATGACTATTTTGCCCTTTTTACAATAATTACACATTAAACATGTTTTGGCGTTACAGGTGTACACATAAATCACACGTTTTTACGTTTCCAAATTTATGAGAAGTATTGGACATTGTTGGGAACATTCACACAAAACTTAATGCAACCTTTCAAATTTAATCTAAGTGCTTGTTTAAATTTTTATCTTGAAAGAGCTTGTTTTTGTTAAATAACTTGGTGAATGGGAAGTACCAGAGCTTGTTAATACTTCCAAGTACCAATTTAGATAGAACTTGACGTAACATCACTTCCCGATTGAATCACATTTATATGTGTGTGTAGCAAAACGGAATCAGATCTTAGTTAATATTGAACTTTATTACCTTTAATCGCATGCAATTACTTTATATTTTCTATTTTACAAACGACCCCCACGTTCTTGTTAGTCTCATTATGTCTTGTGCAAAGAGGCTTAGACCATTGTCCATATGGATCGACCCTCCTTATCTTGTGGTACGTAATAAGTGCAATAGGACAGTGCTTTATTATTATCGTATTTCCCCTACATTTGTTGGGTGCGATGCCCTAACATTCAATTTGACACTCAATATAGACAGCATACACCACTCCATGGGCACACTATTGTAGCTCTTTCTCTCATTCTCGATCATGTCAATTGCAGTCTTTTGTTTTTCTACTCTCTACAATCAACACCACTCCATTGCAATCGCATGATGACGACAGTGACCTCGTGGAGCCTAGGTGGAGTGAATGTCATCAATACCACTCCTTTTAGTCTTAAGCACCAGTGGAATACCTATAAAAAGCTTTACAAAAATTTGAAGAAACCAAAACCCGTATATAAAATATATATTTACTTTTTGGGCATCTTTTAATTAAGGCATCTAAATAATTACTTAACATATAAAACGTAACATTTAAGCTAAAAAATCCATGCCAAAAATGTTAAAACATAATTTAATTACATTATGACTTTTACCGTCAAATACAAACCTCTGTTTCACAAGTAACATAAAAAGCTTTAACGGGTACCGTTTGTCATCGACATTCATGGAGCTTGTATTGTATTAGCAAAACTGTTAACTAACGCCAAGGCATTACTCGTCACTTCCTTCACCTTCACCGCCCGGCCACAAATGTCCTCCTTCACTCCGCCGTCCGGCACGTCTTCAAACCCGTCCGTACAAGTATCCTCATTCGTCAACGCCGCACTCATCCACGTCTGCACGTTGCTCAGCTGGAACCGCAACGACTCCCCAGTCCCACCCAGCCGCCTCATTTGTCGGAGCGACCCGCGAATTTCGTCCACCGCGTCTCCGAACACGGAGAAACAATCGTGTACGGCAGCGGCGACTCTTGGAATGCTGGCGTAGTCGGCTTTTCGGGTTATGTTGGACATGTATCTAGCCATATGGGTGGCTTTGGAGAGAGTGACGCCGATAGCCACCCTAGCAAGGCGGCCGGGGTCTTGTTGGACGGCGTTGGAGTAGCCGGAGAGAGAGGTGTAGCATAT